>JAODKL010000017.1:664145-679572 GCA_026780765.1 Petrocephalus schoutedeni
AGTCCGAAAGAGCTAGCGCAAGAGCCACTTTCATGGAGGCTACCATCTTGGCTCAGAGTTCGGCAACTGGAATGCATCCGACTCGGTTTTCCTCGAGTTTTTACCGGATGTGACGTTGTCTCGAGTGCCGAGTTCCGACCGCCGACGATAATGGAACGCACGATAAGTACAAGTGAGTTTGCTATGTAGCTGTAGTATATTAACCCAGACTGAGTCACTAGAGGTGCCAGGTTCCAAATATCATGAACTTTGATCCCCCCTACTCATGCCAAGACAGGGATACATTTTAGTGTAGTTTTAGTGTTGTCAACAAGTCAACAAAATGGTGTCAACAAGATGTCAACAACTTAGCAAGAAATGTTGTCAACAAGTCAGCAAGACGTGTTGCCAACAAGTTAAGATGTCTACATGACGTGATACCAACTAGTTAACGAGACGACTACAAGACGTGTTGCCAGCTAGTTAACAAGATGTCTACATGATGTGTTGCCAACTAGTTAACAAGATGTTAACAAGACCGGTTGTCCATGGTCACCAAACTTCGATGGTGCACTGCTCTGTAGGACGATGGGCGAGGAGAAGCCTTCCTGCAGTTGATGTACAGACCATGCCAGTTTCCTCTCTGTCTCCCCAGGCATGAATGACTTCAGCTACTTGCACACCAACTGCTTCGAAGTCACCGTGGAACTGTCCTGTGACAAGTTCCCCCACGCCAGTGAGCTGCCCACCGAATGGGAGAACAACAAGGAATCTCTGCTGGTCTACATGGAGCAGGTCTGCTCTTAAGCCTGCGAGTGACTAAGCCCCGCCCACACCCTCCAGCTCCTCCCCAGCCTCCCACATCCCCTTCCTGCTGAGACTGGCTAAATGACAGTGATCTTGCACCATTGGTCCTGCACAGCAGAGGAATGCAGTATTCTCTGTTATCTTAGAGCATCAGAGGTAGTCAGATTGAGTACTCTGAATTACTCTGCTTACTAACTGGAAACAGACTAGGACAGGGCAAGGCTGTGGAAATGGTACAACCAGGGACAGAATTTTCATTGCATTTCCATTTATTTATTTGTTTATTTGGTGCAACTTTTTTGTGATACCAGCAGTGATCTGATTGCACTGATTTATTGTGGGCTTGGTGTTGGCCTTTCCACAGGTCCACAGAGGAATCAAGGGAGTGGTCAGAGACAAGGACACAGAGGCGGGCATCGCAGATGCCATCATCAAGGTGGAAGACATTGACCACCACATCAGATCAGGTTGGATGCGTCACTCTGTTTGAGAAGATGTCACGCCGATCGTGGCTCTGTAGTGATGGTCGCGTGCCGCCCTGCAGCCTTCGACGGCGACTACTGGCGGCTCCTGAACCCCGGCGAATACGAGGTGATGGTGAGCGCTGAGGGCTACTTCCCGAGCACGCGGCTCTGCCGCGTGGAGTACGACCACTACCCCACCATCTGCGACTTCCACCTCACCAAAACACCCAAACAGAGGCTGCGGGAGATCCTCGCCAGGGGCGGCAAGATCCCCAAAGACCTGCAGCTGCGTCTGCGTCAGCTGCGACTGCGCAAGCTCCGCGCCAGCACCAAGGCCATTAACCGGCGCAGGGCGCGGGAACGCAGGGCCGGCTAATGTGTCTCCATGGGCGACATTCACGGCACTGCTGTAAATAGGGCTTTCACCCAGCGTACTACTGAGCATATCAGAGTCACGTAAACAGACCCACAATTTCACAAGTGGAATAGGAAAATGATTTCATTAGATGGGGACAAGTGAGAATTCATTATTCATTCATCATAATTTGAAAGGACTTAAAGTGTAGTTTGTGTCTAAGCAACTAGTTTGAGTCACAAAGATTCCCTTTGACGGCATACATCCCACAGGAGATTCTCTGCTTCTAGTATGGAAACTCCTTTTATCGGAAAGATGAATATCCATCCTGTATTAAATAGCTTTAAAATATCATAGCTATCATTTTTGTAATTGGCTTAAATTAAATTAATGGAAAAAGCAATTTATTTTTAAGTTTTTTCCCTGATTCATCATTTGATGTAGAAAAAAACTTTGTGTAAGGTTTACCTTTTTCAATAGACTGCAGTTTTAGATGAGTGGCATGTGAGTGGCTCTCAAAGGCAATTTTTTAGTGGGACTTCAGGTCTATAGGGTTTAGAAGCTTTGAGATTTTAATTCTTACAGTCTGGAACTCGTAAGTGTTGGTATATGAAATTATATGACTATATGTGTTGTAAAGTTTGAACAGTTCACATTTCTATGTATTTTTCTGCACCAAATGGAAATAAATGCTGGCATTAACTGGTCCTTGCAAGTCAAGAGACTTTTATATGCAAAATAGCAAATAAAGCTTTGCTCACAACACATTTCTGGGCATCTTATTTGACTGTGTGTGTGTGTGTGTGTTTCTTGTTTAGCGAACATCGATAGTTCCCTGGAATTAATGAAAGCCTTAATTGCAACTATGACGTAAGGCGGACGCGCAATAAATAAAAAGCCAAACAATACATTTTTTTATTTGTTTTTTTTTTTTCCACTACTGCGAGTCTATAATATTCAAACAAGATTTCATCCCACCCATTGAGTCCTCCTACCGAGGAGTATTGCGCATGCGCGGCTGCAGCTTGATTTTCGTTTCTAGCACCGCTCATTCGTCTCACTTCGGCCTGGAGTTGTACGTATCGTATGTTTTTCGTTAACTTTTATGGTTGACTCGGATTTTTTCACTGCATTATACTAAGCCAGATAATTCATGGAATAATTTACGGTTAAAACGTCTTTTAATGCATTCATACTTTTAGTGCTTGAGCCGCCTAAACTGCCATGATTTTACGGTTATTGTTAATTCAACTTTTAAAGCAATTTTATACGAAGCTACATTACCATTTTCTGTTCTTCGCCATGTGGTGGTAAAGCACGCGTTTGTGTGTGTATTACGCAAAGCCAGGTTACTGCTACTCAGTTATTTGACGTTTCTTAAGACATGTAGCATGTCCTGGTACGTAATTCGTGTTATGAAAATATCCCACCCATTGTCTGCTGAACTGGTACCATGTTCGGCTACGGTAGCATGATTCTATTCTAAATAAGCGCTGCATGGGACGATTCGAAAGGGGCTCGCGCTAATGTCAAGTTCCGCTTATAGCAAGCCGGTTACCGTATTTACTCTAAAACACCGGCATTGTGTTGGAAACTGGAACGCCGTGAACTCGTGTGTGACGTCATTCCCAGTTACGAGTTACGACTTACGAGGTAAATGGAACGCACCATTATTTGCTCATAAGTCGTTTGTATTTCCTGGAGGCGTCCTTCTTTTTACGACTTGTTGGTAAACTGGAACGCCGTGAACTCGTGTGTGACGTCATTCCCAGTTACGAGTTGGTGAGCGATAGCAGACACAGGAGACATAACTAGTATGCCCATTTTGTTTTCAGTTTAATGCTTCTTACCTAACTTTATTCTGGTTTTACTGAACGCATCTTTGATTTTCATACAGATGCATGTATATTTTTTAATATAGTGCTTGTTATGTTGTGAGTGGTGCAGTTGGGCGTGACTTTTTCAGGGGAGCAGGGCCAGCATGGTGGGGTTTCAGGTGCGCAGATACAGGCGCGGGGATGCGGAGGCGGTGAAGGAGGTCTTCACCACAGGAATGAGCGAGCATGTGCCGTCCGGCTTCCTGCACATGCTCAGACAGCCCCTCACCCAGGTGGTCCTCGCCAGTGTCGTCTGCACCCTGCTGGCGGCCTCCAGGTCTCCGATCCTACCAGCGCTGGCTCTGGCGCTGTTTCTGGCGGGGGGTCGATGGCTGGCGGGCTATATCTTTGGCCGCTACATCGAGGTCTGCCTGAAGAAGGACCTCGGCCACGTCCAGGAGGCCTACATGGAGCACGAGGGCCGCTGCTTCTGGGTGGCGGAGAGCGAGGGCCGCGTGGTGGCCACCGTGGCGTGTCTGCCCGCCAGGAATCGGCCGGATTGCCTGGAACTGAAGCGCATGGCCGTCCGGAGGAGCCACCGCGGTCTGGGCATCGCCAAGGCCCTCTGCCACACCGTGGCCGATTTCGCCCAGCAGAAGGGCTACCGGACCGTCCTCCTCTACACCTCAGTGGTCCAAACGGAGGCCCAGAGTTTATACGAGAGTTTGGGCTACAGCAGGATCGGCGAGGTTGCCATTCCAGAGACTGTGGCCAGGATTTTGAACTTCACTCTTATCGAATACAGATACGAGCTTCCGGGAGGGGATGACGGAAAGGGAAAGTCCTCGACTTATTCCGCTGTCGCACTGAACACTGCGGTCCAGTGAAACGTCTGGTTAATGCCTCACGTTGGCAACCATGGCAGATCTTGCTGAGAACATTGTGACATTGATCTCGCTGAGGTCATTTGAACAGCTGTCTTGGTAAGTTCTTGTACAGTGGAGCTGTTAAGGCTGGATGCCTTTCGACCTGTATTTAATGCATAGTGTGTGTGTTTGGTCAACAGCTGAGGGGTGAAGGTGCGTACCGCTGATATTTTGCAACTGCTTATCCAGTGTAAGGTCACGGAGTCTGTTAAACTTATTTAGCTTACTGACTTTTTTAACATTGTTACCAAAGTAGTAAGTAGGTAGCTGGGAACAGACCAAATGGGACAGATTAAATCCAGTTATCCATGATATTACAGTGAACATGACATTTAATTGAGTGATAGACCAATTATCAATAAAAAAACAGTGGTTTTCATCCTCTCTCCAGTACTTAGAGCTTTCTAGGAAATTCCTTGCATTTTTATCAATAAAACGATGTTTTGTGTTTTTATCATTTCTTGTTCGATGTCACTGAGATCTTACAATACAAAATTGTGCTTGTCATTGGCATAATTTGGAAGTAGCTGAAAGGAGCATCGACGGCGGGTCCTGGCCTGCTAACGATGGAGCGGCGGAATGCGAGGAATTCGCCACATAAATGAGGAATCGGCACACGCGATCTTGGCCGGAAAGGAGGGCCTCATTCCAGCCGATAAATGGCGTGAGTCCGTCGTGAGACTCTCGCATGCATTTCGACCTGGGAAAGCGAATCTGGCTCTGATTCTCATAGGCATTACCTCCCACAGTCCAGATGCACGCAGCTAGACACATCGCTGTCTCTAAACTGGCATCCCAGTGCATGGGGTCTCTGACACGGGGTAAGGAGTCCAGGCTCCCTGTCAGCCTCTGCTGGCTAAGTGGCTGTCGACGATGGAGGGTGCAGATCATCTTCTCTGAACACGTCATCTTCTTATTACAGAATATATATATATATATATATATATATATATATGACATTACAGACAACCGGTAGTTTTAACCAGTAGTAATACATTGAAACGCAAATTAAAGTTCTAAAGGTGCTGTTCTGAGTTAAAAAGTTCATTGACAGGCAGTCTCATTGGGTGCTTTTTAATTAGTAACACCTTTGCAATAACATAAAACGCTTTTGTTATGAAACCAATTTATTTGCAACCTTTTACAGAATTAATCAAGCGTCCCAAGACTTTCTGTGAGCGCTGCATATTAGCCATCAAGTGTTTGACTCATCACCGGAACAACGGTGTTGGCGAGGAGTAGGTCGGGAAATGCGCAAAAGGACGTCAGGCTGATTTATTCCATCAACGTTTGGGGGTGGTAGTTCGAATATTAGTTATTTTGTACTATCACATGTTCCCCGGAACACTGACATTCTTGCGCCACCGTTACAGGGGAGGGGAGGGGAGAGGTGCACGGGGGGACAAAACGACAAACAGAGCAATATTAACATTAAATGGATGGTGCGTCAGGGAAGGATGTGTGGATATCCACAAAGGTAGATGGTGGCGTAGGAGGTAGTGCTATCATTTGGCAACCGGAGGGTTGCAGGTTTGAGCCCAGGTTCCTCCTGACCCCATCAAAGTGTCCTTGAGCAAGACACTGAACCCCAAATTGCTCCCGGTGTGTTGGTTGGCGCCTTGCATGGCAGCCTCCACCACCGGTGTGTGGATGGGTGAATGTGAGGCAATTTGTAAAGCACTTTGGTGAAAAGCGCTATATAAATGCAGACCATTTAACTTAGCAATTTTAATGATTATTCCTTTTATATCCAATTATCCAATTATCCAATATATGTTTTTGAAATCAGTTTAAAGTTTACCATGCAGCTGCTTTTGCATGAGTGCTGCATGTGTTTTCTGAGACAGTCATTTTCATCTTTGCTGTTTAAACCATTCCTAGACAACTTTGTGAGAAGTTTAACTAATTTTTGCTTTATAAATACCCCAATATTTATTACAACAAAATCACATCGCTATATTTGGAATTTCTCCAATACCGTGCTGCACTAGTATATTAAATAAAATACTTTTTAAATTTCTTGTTATACCATCCCAATCTTGTTTGTATCTGTTCGTCTGACCAGACATCTAACCTAGAACAGTGCAAAGATTAGACGATCAGAAAACATAATGGAAAATGTGGCAGAATTATCCAATTTGCAACTTCCTCTCCAGTTTCCAAATCATAAAAAAGCACGCCACTCTTGTCTGTAATCACCCCTTCTCCGGTTTGTGAAGAAGCTTGCCCCCTGCTGTATCAAAATACATCCAGCATCTTTTCAGAATTCCAATTGTTCGCTCGATGGTGGACCGAGTGCGTGTGTGCCTCTGGTTGTACAACGTCTCCTGGGGCGCAAGGGCATACCCTCGATCTCCTAATTAACAATACATTCATATGAAAACAAAAACCCACTGCAACTGGATACTGAAAATGTTTTACAATATATAGGAGTCATGTGCACCTCCTGGGAAGCGGGAGACCATTCAGGAGATGGTACTGGGAGTCTCAGATGAGTTGCAAGTTGATTGAATGGTACTGTTTGCAGTTGAGGTAGGGAAATGGGTCTGGTGAGGGTGCCTTGATACGCACATGAGTGCAGTCTATTGCCCCAATGACACAGGGTAGTCCAGCAATAACACAGAACCCTCTCTTGACTGGTAGCTGTTGTTCTGCTTTATAAGGGAAGGCGATGTATTGTGTGGCTAGCTGATTTATTCCATCGACAACTCGTGGGAGAGAATGGCTGATACATGGCTGTGATATTCCCACCTGGTCTGCTAACTCCTGCTGAAATGTCCCAGTGGCTAAAAAACCTAAGTACCTGCACATGGGGTGGCACTGGATTTGACCTCTGGTATGGCTTCGCAGTGCTGGCTCCAAAGTGTCACACAACTCCATTAAGACCAGTCTTAGTAGCTTAAACCTTGAGATTAGGTACTCCTCAGTCTCTGCAAATAAATCTAAATGATTCTCAAGCATGCGTTCCCCAGAGCACGACTGGCAAGTTCTTCAAGAAGCAATAGAAATGCCATTTTGATTGCAAGCCCAATGCACGGAAACTGGTCTATAGGTCCTATACATAGCGTGATCAAGCACTGAACAAGGCAGGATTTAATCCACTTGATTGCTGTTTGTACCATGAAAATAAATTTTAATTTATTGATATTTATAAATAAATTTAATTATAAATAAATATCATGAACAATAAAACAAGTTATAAATAATAATAGGTAATAATTATAAATATCAACCAATAATTTATAAATGAACATTTATAGATTAATAAAATAATTCATTTCATAATTCATCATTTATTGAAATTATTTAATTAATAATTTAGTAATGTTAATGTTATTCTTAAAAGTCTACCAATACATTACATTAAAATACTATACCTTTTATCAGCTGTACAATTGACAAAACGGCTAAAACTGATTATTTTGAGCAAACTATCATCACTGACATGTGCGTAAGAGTAGTCTTGAGCATGCGGAGATTCTGTTCTTGGCTAAGAACAAATTCCAGATAAGAAAACATGGGTGAATGTCAGAATCTTCGTAATAAGGCCCAATGATCTAGAAATTCTTCATCTGTAATTGCTTTTTTCATAAATCAGGTCCTAACCATAATTACCATGGTTACCAAACAGCTAAGATGTACAAGTATGGAAGTTTTTGTAATACAGTCCCGGGATGGAACAAACAAAACACAGTTATAAATGAGAATTCAATTGACTAGGCAAGACCAATTTATTATGACTGTCATGCCCTTAATAATCCTGATGTACCTCACACTCAGTGCAAGGTATTCCATGTGGCGACTTACTGAGCATTCTTTCCTTGTCTTCCATGCAGCCCTGACCCATCCTGTCCTCTGTGTTCCAGCCCCCAATCTCCTGCCCACTACTCCTGCTTCATGTCTTTCCCCTTTCAGTGCTATCATGATAGGACTGATTTCCACGGCTTCCTGACTCATCCACTCTGTGACCGCATTGATGTCTTAGCCTTGTGATTCTGGTTTTGGCTGCCTCAGGGTTAATAAAACCTGACTTGCTCAGCATTCGTATTTCTCCTGCATGGTTTCTGGCCTGACAGAATACCTTGCCAAGAAGAAGATGGAGTCGGCAGATGTACAGAGCCAGCTGCAGAATGCCCTTAACCAAATCAACCAGGCCAGCCCTCTGGTCGGCCATCTCCAGCAGGGCATCACACCAACTGCCCCACTTCTGCAGAGCTGTTTTCACGAAAACAAATGAAATGGAAACATTTTCGTCAACTGAAATAACTAACTGAAATTGTATTGTATGTTTACAAAACAAATTAAAATAAACTAAATTGCTACAGTCCCAATAATATAGTTCTATATCAGAGTGCTGACCACAATGAAGATACTACGAAAAAATAATGAAAACGGGTAGCAAAAATGAATAAAAACTAAACTAAATTAAAAAAGAAACTAATGAAAGTAAAAACTAATGAAAAATGCCAAACTATTATATCTTATATCTTCATACGGCCTCAGAACTCGTACATGTCCTCTTAGTATGGGTCTTCTGTTACTGCGGCATCCTCGAAGATAGTGGGTCGATACAGGGCCATTCTTTTTGTACTCAACATATCTCTAAGGTTGTCCTCTAGTTATCACCCAGTGTCCCATGGAATCCCAGAGGTAGGTAAAGTTAGCCCCCAACACTATACGGTGAGCTGAACACTCACCCACAAATCTGCCACTCTGACCCTCAGTTATTCAGGATGAATATGGCATTACTTGATAATAAACTGCATTTATACAAATAAAAGGTCATTTTTTTCTTGAAATAGTCACTTGAACACAGGGATCACCATATTCCAGTAATTTCTGGTATGGTTTTTAAAGGATAAATAAATTGTTGCTTGTTTAATGAAGTACAGCAGGCATCAGCCGACTGAAAACCATATGCAGCGTTCAAGTTTTTTAAAACTCTCCAACTGAGTAATAATTTTATCATTTCTGTAAAAATGTAAGACAATCCATATATTTTCCAGGACATGCAGACTTTTTTCATTTTCCATGACTGGAAAATGCATTTTAAAAATCCAGGATTTTCCATATATGAGGGAACCTTGTAAGACCCAGTCATTTGGTCATAACAATTCGGCACTCACGTGATGTGATGTTATGGCTGATCGACATAAGAAAACATAACATGTTTTACCTACACTGGCCATTTTTGCTAATACTGTCATTAAAAGTCTTTTTTAAAATCTATTTTAAGTATATGCGAGTAGTATGTTTTGGAATCATTGTATCATTCTTCTGGACCTATTTTTCCTGGGATACTGAAGGAAGCACCAGATGAAAGCTACATTAAATAGGGTTGAAAAATATTATTGACATGATAGGGAACAGAAGAGTTTATCCTTTTGACAATGTTTATTGTCCAAAAAGATTCACTCAACAGATATTTTAGAGTTAATTGGGAAACAAAGCATTTAATCTTAACAGGCAGTAAAACGCACTGAACCCCAAATGACACTTTTCAATATAATTATATTATTTTAAGAGTGCTTTCACACTTGGTCACTTTCAGCCCTCAAAACAAACTCAGAACAATTAATGAGCATATTTTGTGGATATGTGAACACTCCAAATGAACGCAGACTCCTTTAAAATGAATCGAACTGAGACCACTTTGGGAGGTGGTCACTCTTTGGTTCACTTGACTCGTGCATTGCAAACACAAAGCACTCCTGGTTCACTTCGCCCTTTGCCATTATATTTTAGCCCTTCAGGCTTGCTGTCGACAGATCACATGCTAGTGCACAGTGCCGGCATCTGTAATCCAAAGCAGTAAAGGTCTGAGAGCTCCAGACGAGGTATAGTGTGAACAGAAAAAGGACAGACTCCATCTCAGCTGAAGTGAACCAGAAAGAGAACTGACTCCCATTTTAACTCAAAATGTGAAAGAAAAAAGAATTGAGTTCCTTTTCTGCTGGTGCTCTTTAAGAGGGCTGAGTTTGGTTAATCTGAAAAGGACTAAATGTGAAAACACCCTAAAACTACAGACACAAAAAGCTCTGTTTCAGTGATATTCATCCCTCAACATCCTAATATGGTTTCTTTTACAACTACACTGTGTTCCAAATTATGATGCAAATGACATTTCAGTAGGATTTCATCAAAATAAACTTTTAATTTTTAGTTTGTAAAAGGCCTGTTTTATTTTTCATTCTTCATGTCATTTTACACAATTGGTGTCAAGCTCAGAGTGGTTCGTGAATTACTGTAAACCAAACTAAGATAACTGACTAAAGTGAATTTTTTGATGTTTTTTAAGGTGACTTGACTGGCAGAAGCTTTTCCCGCACTGACTGCAGCAGTAGGGTCTCTCCCCAGTGTGGTACCTCTGATGTATTTTCAGGTACCCTGACTGACTGAAGCCCTTCCCACACACAGAACAACAGTACGGTTTCTCGCCAGTATGCACTCGCTTGTGCTTCTTAAAGTCCCCTGCATGACTGAAACACCTTCCACACTGTGGGCAGCAGTAAGGTTTCTCCCCTGTGTGACATCGCTGATGTATTCTAAGGCTTCCCACTTTGCTGAAGGCCTTCCCACACAAAATGCAATGATATTTTTCCTCATGCTTGTACGGTCTATGCTTTTCATTATCTATACCAAAACTGCTTTTCCTGAAAGAACCAAGATTTGTATGAGTACACACTAGTCCATAAGAATTCAAACTAACTTTCTGAGGGTCTTCTTCTTGTGTTGAGATGCTTTCTGAGTCTGTAGCATCATAAAATGGGTTTGTTGGCTGGATGACCATTTGGAGAACTGTAGCACAATTTTCTGGTGGCTCTGATTTAGTTGTATTGGAATCAAACGTTTGTTCTCTGGTTGAAGTGTCTGGAGGAGCCACGAATGACACATGTTCAGCATCACCAGGCTCAGTGTCATCATAATCATCATCATCACTTTTTATATACTGAAGGTCAGATGGCAACAGAGCCTCTTCAACGACTGGGAGAATTGTGACAGATTCCGTTACTGGCGCTGCACTCTTGTGTTCTGGTTCTTTGGAAAGGTTCAGATTTGGTCCGCAGTTTCCCTCACTGATCAATTTCCACGGATGATGCTCAGTGAGCTCCGGTTTCTCCTGCTGGAGGAGGTCCTCGTCCTGACTCAGAGCTGAGCTTGACTCCTGCCTACCAGGAGTCCCTCCCCCGGACACGGGTGATACAGGCGCTTGTTCAGCTTCTCAAGAAAAGAGAAATAAAGAAAACTGTTTGAACATGAAGACAAAAGGCCTGCATGATAACTGGCTGCTGTTCAGTGTCTCAGACCTACCCATGCTGACTCTCTTGAGCTTGACCTGGAGCTCCTGCAGCCTCCGCTTGAGGCTCTCGTTCTCTCTCTGCGTGCGGGCGGTCTTCTCCTGGTACTCTGACACGGTCTCTTTGACCACCTCCAGCACCTCATGCACGGCCACCGTCAGCAGCTTCGCCACACGGGCGTTCAGGCGCTCGATTTTAGACATCCTGCAAAACAATCAGTGGATTAAATATCCAGGACTGAAAGACATAAAGACCATCTCATTAACTGTCATCCTGGGGAAACGATGTCTCTTACCACTGTATACCCGTGTATGGATGGAACAAAAAAAAAAGCATGGCAATCAGACTACATGGCACATATAGTAATGGCTGCATGTGGCTGCACAAATTGGAGAGTTCAAGCACCGAATGTGGTTAAATCAGGCCTGGCTCCAGCTCTCAGTAACAGGGTGGGCCAGGAAGATTTTTTTTTGGGGGGGGGCAATTACATATAGTTACATATAATCACACGGCCAGTCTTGTGATTGGGTGGGCCAGGCCCACCCTGAACCCCCCCGTGAAAATTATTGTTTTTATTTTCTATTACATTTAAAATGCTGCCTGGCCTCATTTAAAGTATAACTGATATTTAGAGTTAAATTATTATTTTTGTATGTTATTAATGTTAAATATTTAAAGTTAGTAATTTGTTATTTTTGTATTTAAAATCCCAATAAAATCTGGATCAGCATCAGCCCATATCGGTCGACCTCTAATAGAAAGAAAAATATCAGCAGCTATACTACCTACAGTTCAGACTAGGTAATCCATCTGAAGCTAAGCAGGCTTAAGCCTAGCCAGTACTTGGGTGGGAGGGCAACTAGGGAAGCTGGGTCTCTGCTGGAAGAGGCGTTGGTGTGGCCTACAGGGTAGCCCATCCTGTAGCCTGTGTGGATCCTAATGCCCCAGTGTAGTGATGGGGACACTGTGCTGTAACAATGCTAAAGGCTAAAACCTAGTTCCTGACTCTCAGAGGTCATAAAAGATCCCTGGGCATCTTTCGAAAGAGTAGGGGTGGTATGCTGATGTCCTGGTTAAAACTGCCCACCTTTCAAATCATCTGCTGTATCTAAGTGGTGAATTCTCTCCTGCCCCTTCACCACTTGCTATTGTGTGGTGAGTGTACTGGTGCAGAATGGCATTATACAGGTTGGGGCTAGACAGTGTTAGTGATTGAAGTGGCTTCCCATTTATGCTAAGAAATGCTCTGAGTGTCTTAAAAAGCGCTAATATAGACATACAGTATGTAACATTCATTCATATTTCCATTTAGTATTACCGGTATTACTCAGCACAACCGTGTACACACACACAATGAATTCAGAGACATCTAACTAAATGTCAGCAGATTAAAAACATCACGAGGAGAACATGTTAAATCACCAACCCCGGAGGACTGCGGTCAAGCTATCCGCGCTTCGCCGATACTCGGTCAAATCATCCGCGCTTAAATTGTGTGGTGCACGCATAGACATAACATTACGGTATCAGCTCGCGATTAGGAAAATGACAGACTCGAAGCGATTACGTACAAGAAAAGGGTAAATACTTATACGTGGGAAGTACAGGATGTGCTTACATATCATTCATTTCTTACTTTCCCATAATGTATAAAAAAGTCATATAGGATCTGAAAGACAACGTCCAAGACTATTAGCAGACAAAATATGTTCAACTTCTACTGTACCATTTTCAAGAAAAGGCACTTTGAAATCCGTTATTCTATGTTATGACTTAAGATTGACAGGGCATTTCTCAGAATTTTCCCATAAGGTATAAACAGTTCTTATACTGTCTGAAAGGCACGGTCCTAGGCTAGTTCTACACAAAATTTGGTTAACTTTTACTGTACCATTTTTAAGAAAAAGCACTTGAAAATCCATGCTATCATACGCATTTATTTATATGAGCCATGTTTGACAAGTAATTTCTCAGAAATTTCCAATAAGGTATCAACAAGTCTTATACCACCTGAAAGGGACAGTCGTTGGCTATTAGTAGATACGATTTGGTAAACTTTTACTGTACCATTTTTAAGAAAATGCACTTTGAAATCCATGCTATCATACGCATTTGTTTATATCAGCCATGTTTGATAGGTCATTTCTCATATACACAAATGCTTATGACAGCATAGATTTTCAAGTGCTTTTTCCTAAAAATGGTACAGTAAAAGTTGACCAAATATTGTTTCGTAATAGCCTATGACCATCCCTTTCAGGTGGTGTAAGATTTTTTTATACCTTATTGGAATTTTCTGAGAAATTACCTGTCAAATATGCTCCTATAAACAAATGTGTATGAGCAGGGATTTTCAAGTGCTTTTTCTTAAAAATGATACAGTAAAAGTTGACAAAATTTTGTGCCAAAATAGCCTATGGCCTTGCCTTTCAGGAAGTATAAGAATTATTCATACCTTATAGGAAAATTCTGAGAAATGCCCTGTCAATCTTCGGACATAGAATATCGGATTTCACAGTGCCTTTTTTTGTTTTGTCTGCACATTGTCTTGGACCTTGATTTTCAGATCCTATATGAGTTGTTTATACATTATGGAAAAGTAAGAAATGAATTATATGTAAGTACATACTGTACTTCCTACTTATACGTATTTACCCTTTTCTTGTGCGTGATCGCTTAGTCTCATTTTCCTAATCGCGATCTGATACCGTAATGTTATGTCTATGCGTGCACCTCACAATTTAAGCGCGGATAGCTTAACCGCAGTCCCGGAGGAGTGAGGCCACGATGAGCCAATGATGTATTATAGGCAATTCATGGTTAATGTGACAATACGAAGAAGAAATATTAAGACAAATATGCTGACATTTGGTATACAGAACATCTACGGTAACAGTAGTATTGCTTGGGGTGTATATACAGTTAAACATCACTGTTTTTCTTGTGCAAAATATACCGAATAAAATTTCATTTCGTAGAAATATTTCCCGTCTGGTTACGACGGTTAGGTAAGGCTTATTTAAGTATAATTGACTAATCAATCTGGTACTCACAAAAACATTATACTTCGTATATAAGAATACAATGCATTTGATGGATCATCAACATTACAATCCTTGCAGGTTGTAGTCAAGTTTTTCTATAAAGTTTAGGTTGCCTGCAGTTTAAAATACAGCATGGACAATGCGTTTAGGTTTTACGAACAGCGTAATCTGGTTAATTATAAACCTGATGTTATCCACCACACAGAGCTTTTGCTGTAAATAATGTTCTTGACAAAACCGAGCCCACCTACCTTTTCCTAGTTTCCTCCAAAATCGCAAAATCGATGGTCCTGATATTTAACTATATTTTTGTTTACGCCGAGTTTCAGTTACAACTAGGAAAGCCTGATATGTGGCAAAAGAAAAACGCTGGGGATTCCAGGCTACAGCATGTAGATAAAAATGAATCAAATGTATACTGGCAAATCAGAGCAGACTATCAATATGCAGAAGTTAGTATTCGCCATTACACGTGTATATTTTTTATTTACTACACTAAGAGAAAGGACCACCGAAGACAATCACCCACCACCACCTGCATGCTTCTTCGTGGAGTAGTTTTGCAGTATAGATTGGCAGTCGAGCGCTGTGCTGTCACCTACCGTAGTGGAGGTGAAACAGCGAAGCGTTTTCCCGCATTTGCCGGTCTTTCAATTTCTGCTCAGTGTTGCCAACTTAGCAATTTTGTTGCTAGATTTAGCAACTTTTCATACTACCCTAGCAACTTTTTTTTCAAA
>JAODKL010000017.1:679672-690211 GCA_026780765.1 Petrocephalus schoutedeni
AGCCTCCACCACCGGTGTGTGAATGTGTGTGTGGATGGGTGAATGTGAGGCAATTTGTAAAGCGCTTTGGTCAAAAGTGCTATATAAATGCAGTCCATTTACCATTTAGATGGTATTGATAAAGGGCGGAAGTGGAATATTGACAGGAATGTGCGACAGAATACAACTGGGCCAAATGCAGGTCAATTGTCATTTAGCATTCTGGTGGCTCCGGGGGGGGAAGCTGTCCTTGTAATGGGTGGGGCTGGTTGTGATGCAGCGGTAGCTCTTTTCCGGAGACAGGAGCGTGAAGGGGGCGTAAGCTGGGTGGCTTTAACTATGAAAACAAAGGGATGGTGCATTGCATTGTGTAAGCAGGCTCAACACTTGTCTGAACGCCGTTGACCTCTTTTGTGACCCCACTTTTGGGGAAGGTGAGCTTGTTTCCAAGCACGCTTACCGTGTTTTCCTTATGTTTCAGAATCTTGATTTGCTAGTGAGAGACTCGTGAGAAGGACGAATGAAATTTGAATAAGAGTGAATAGCGGCTGAAGCGTTTTTGTATCCCCCCACGGTTTGAAAACTCCATCAACGACAAGGAATCATAATTTGTGATTGCAGTTCCCACAAATATCCACTGGGTGGCGCAAATGATCCACTGATTTTAGCACGAAGTGATTGATAATCACTGGAGTTCAGGCGCACCCGCTTCTACTTTCTCAAACGATAATTTCTATTAAATTGAGGCTTGCGTGTAAAATGTACAACTCCTACATATTTAATTAAAACTCTTTGTAAATCTTTTACCTTAAAACGTTCACTATAAGTGAGATTAGGCAATATTATAAACGAAATCATATTACAAAATTTGATGGCGTACGCCCTACTTGGTGAGAAACGTCTCTTATCGGGCGACCAAAAGCTCCCTTTAACGCCGTGTGCGCATACGAATGTATCGCGAGTAGTAGACAAGCGCAAGAGAGACGCGCTTTTATTTTGAAATATTTGGCCGGAAATAGAAGCCCCACGTGACCGCCTGAAGTCCGGCTTCCAACTGCCGGGGCACGCGAGCTGGAAGTTCACTCATTCTCTGTTTGGTAAGCGGCAAACCCCGCACCCCATCTTTTCCTTCCCCCCCAAAAAAATATGCATGAAGCGAATGTGACCGTCTGCCGCTCCGAGTGGGGATTCAACGTATAAAATGTCGCCGTCGACAGGCGGGGGGGCCGCGGCGGCCAGGCGGGCGGGAGCGGCCGGCGCTGTGAGGGAGGCCTGCCCCGGGCGTGTCCCCCAGGGACCGGCGCGTTACCCGGCTTACCCTCCCCGGACGGCCGCCTCGCATATAACCGGCTATAAGCGGCTGTCAGGCGGACTGCTGCTACTTAGCAAGGCTACTTATTGCTGTGTATAACCGAGCAGGGCGCCTTTAGCCCGGCATAGACCCGCGACCGCCGCCCCGGAGCCGCTAGAAGCAAAGGTAGACTGAAAGACCCCCTGTTATACGTCACTTATATATGACTGACCCATCTCGGTAGTATCCGAAGCAAAGCCGTGCGGTGACCCGGGCTCTCAATCGGCCAGTGGCTTCACCCCCCCCGGTATATTTGACTGGTGTCCAGAGATATGAATAGACGTCTTCTTACAGACCGTCTAGATTACAGCCTCTATTGTCTACCTGCTGGAAATACTCGCTTTCAAGCATGTAATTACTCCACCATTGCGCAGGTGGCTAAGAAAAGCCGGTTTCTCTCATTTTCGTGACTTGTTTGTGCCTTTTGTGAGAGAGAGACTTTGTCAGATTAAATGGTGGCGCCTCAGTGAAACTTGGACTTCTGAAACTGCTTCTTTTTGCTCGCTCAACAAGCTGTTTGTTCGTGGATAGACCCACATGCCTGGTGTCAGTACTGCGTCAGTGGGGATAAACCCCATAAAGGCACCCTGCCGCTTTTGGGCATCTTGTTGGCAGTCAGTATCCGGACAAACAATCCTAGTATTTCCATGCACCACCAGTCACTGCAGAGTTCCAGGAAAAAACAGTAACTAAAACCGCACAGCCAGGGAGGGCATTGTCAGTGTTGAATTGAGAATGGGCTCTTGGCAGTACTTGCATCAGTCTTTGATCCGGTCCGGTAGGGTAGCAGGACCTCTGCTCTACCCTTCTGAGTTAGCCAGCCAGCTGATTAACGCGGATGCCGGTCATGTGACTGGGACTGGTACACACAGTTTAGACTGCCTCCCTTCCCGCTGGTCACACACCCCCTTCTGGTCACATGCATTCACCCCCCCCCCCATATTAAAGGTCGCCGAATAAGCGGAAGGCAATTATTGTGTGTGGACAGTCAATTATAAGCAGTGGCACCATGTCCACATCCAGGAGAAATTCGTACACCCCCAGGGTAAGTACCCTGATGATTTTAAAGGCGGATTGACTCAGAGCCTCAGAACAAACCGAACTGTCGAGGAAGGAACTAGTCAAACTTAGCTGTGATGCTGGCTGTTTGGGTTACATAGTTCACTGATGCAGCAAATAATCGACATTCTGTTTTAATTCTTACCTTTAGCCACCGCTGGTGTAAAATGAATGGAGTACCATGCAGTGTAGCAGTTCACAATTAGGTTGTTGCTGGCTTTAATTGCAGGAATGGGCTCAGTGATCTACCCTTTTTCCAGATACTGAACCTAAATTACTCTGGGACGAATGCTCACTCCCTTGGGATTAAAGTCTGTGCTAAACCTCAAAGTATATCCGCTTGATTGTCAGTCATTTAAATGCCATAGCTCGCTACTGGTGTGTGCTACTCTACCGTAGCTGAAAGTGTATCCCTGGCTGATTACTGCAGTTCCTTTGGCACATCTTCTGCTGTGTGGTTTCTGTGTTTTGCCAGTCAGGCACACAAGTGATTTTCCTGTTTACATGAAATCTATAGCGCTTCTTCTGTTTCTTGTGCTATATTTCTTTGTGTCCTTCTGAGACCCAGCTTAGATATTTCTCTAAGCCATTTCTTTGGTTGCCAGAGCATTGGTTTAAAGTCCCGTTGGAGAAATGTCTTCACAGTAAGGGCGGGTTTCAGTCCAGTGTTTCAAAGCTGAGATATCAATGGTGGTATTTCGGTGGTGCCCACGGTGTTTCATGTTTGTCCTCCTCCGTCCCGGCATGGGGTGTGACAAGCCTTCCTTTGTCAGCCTTGTCACATGGCCTTTCCCAGGCGAACCTGAGCTGTTGGCTGTCCCTGGAGGCCGTGCAGTCCTTCTCGAAGTTTCTGGGTCTCAGACAGTGGCCCTACAGTCTCCATTGTTCCAGGTCCAGAGCCGTTTTCGACTCTGTGTTCCAAATGTTGACTGAGTGAATGAACATTTGCGTGAAGTGCTGGCTGCTGTTAGCAGTACGTGTCACAGCGTGTGGGGCTCTGAAGGGACTTAGCTCTTGGATCTTTATTAACTAACATAACCTCAACAGCATAATGGCAGGTAAGGCATCCTGTAAATTAACTTTATCAAGATTGAGGAGTTGTATTTGTCACATCCATGAATGTGCTGGAGCACCAGTAGCGACATGAAGTTACTGTTAGTCCCGACCGTGCAACAACAAAGTAGAAGGGTAGCAGAATAAAAATAAGTTAACAAGTATTGGATGCATGTACAGTCCCCCCTCCCAATTCATTCATTAATTCATTCAGATTTGACATCCGTATGTTAGGTTGTCCGTGAGTAGGCCGTGAACATTAGATAATATTTTTGGATGATACACATGCCAAAAATATATGAGCAATACTGAAAATGATTTGAAAATCTTATTAGTGTTAAATATTTTTGTGCTGTGTTTTTATGTAATGTGCAAACTATATCTTTTTATATAATTATATAATTAATTATACTTTATATATTTTTTTACGAGCCCCACTCTGGCGTTATTGGTCTTTGTGACCTTGGAATCTTGCGTCTCTCTTTTCAGTGCCCTTAGCTTTGCATTTTTAATAAAGCACCCAAGAATTGTGAATTTTCACATTTGCAGGGTAAATTTATATATAAAAAGTAAAGCTTAGATATATTTCTGTTAAAGTTTTATCTTTTTGTTAAACGTTTTGCTTGTTTTATAAATCATGCAAAAGCATGAGGGTGAGTGACACGCTCTCACTCCTGACTGGGTGTTCCCGGGAATGACTCCCTAGAACCTGAGCTAAAGGTGGGTGCTGTTCTCTGTGTGCTCTGGGGGTGTGTGTCCCTCAGTAGGTATTAACAAGGCACCTCCCCCCTCCCTCAAAGCTGACTGCCAGCCCCCTGAGCAAGATGAGTGCGGATGGTGGCGGGGGCAAGCCCATCAAGGTGGGCTCCATGGTGGAGGTGATCGGCAAGGGCCACCGCGGCACCGTGGCCTACGTGGGCGCCACGCTCTTCGCCAGCGGCAAGTGGGTGGGCGTCATCCTGGACGAGCCCATGGGCAAGAACGACGGCACTGTTCAGGGAAAGCGCTACTTCACCTGCCAGGAGAACTGCGGTATCTTCGTGCGACAATCGCAGGTACGGCAGGCGTCGCCGATAACGCGTCCTCCATCCCTGCAGGCTTCAGCATCTCGCAAAGTGTCCCGGCTCCGTGAACGGCAGCTTAACCAGCTCAGCTCTGAAAGTGGCATATGCAGTTAAAAGGTGTTTTATACTCTGTAACACTACAGAGTTTAATTGATGAGCAAATTTCCAGTGCTCAGCCCTTTTTGTTGTCGTTTTTTCCTCATCATATATTACTCTTGGGAACCAACACGCACTCTGTTTTTATGCAGTCCAACGAAGAACTTTTGTTAAATTGTCAGAAGTCCAGAGAAACTTGTGATCAATCAAAATCAACAAGAAATGGACTGAGTGAGTTTGGGAAATTAGCTCTTCGGTTGTGTCCTTGACAGCTCAGTGTAGCTCTTAGGGGAGCGACCGCTGTGTCGCTAATGTTAGCCATTGTTTATTCCTATTTAAATTGGTCGCCGCCCATTCCACTGTCGTCTGAGCTCCCCATTGACTGACCGAGTGAATGAATTGGAAAATTTTAAAGCAAGTTAAACTATACATTGGGTATTTACTGTCATTCCGTTTCTGTGCAGTTAAATCTCATTTGCTTGACAAGGACCATCTGTTATGGCTAAAGGATCATAAAGCTGTTATGAGTAATAATGCACGTTCATTTTTATTAGGGTATTTTTTAAACTGTCAGAACTGCGTAAATGATGCTTTACCTTGGTTTTGATTAGATACCTTGTGCCCCCTGCTGTCTGTGATTGGCTAAATGTCCCCCCACAACCTCACCCAGGAAGTGTTTGGAAGATGGATGGATGGGTTAATTTAGATTAACCTATCTTTTAATTTATTTTTAATAAAATGCCTTATTAAGATGCATTGCAGAGTTCTGGGCTATTGCTTTCACTTTAATGCAATTTAAATTTGGAATTTAGTTTAATTAACAGCTCAAGACTAACGTAATTAAGACTTCAAATTTGCTTAGAAACCAGCATGTGCAATATGTTGTCCGTAGCAGCAGCCGGGACGACCGCATTTTAAGCATGCGCTGCTCTTGCACAGCAGCAGATTAGTTTTGAATGATTTGCATGTAAAATATATTTTGTTTCAGATTTATCTATCTTCCTTTTCATAATAAAGGTCCTCCTTCAAAGGCCAACACTGAAAGTATCAGCTAAATTGATTTTCCAGTTGTCATATTTGGCCTTTACATTTAATTTTTTTCCCCCCGTTGGTTTTATCATTCAGCTCCAGCTTGTTGAGGACAGCTCAGACGCCCCCCCCGCCGAGCCCTCTGAACTGGTCACCTCTGTGACGCCCAGTCGAGGTAAATTTGTAGGGACGGCTCTGCCCTTCTCATTACCCAGCATGCCGCGCTGCCTGTACCCAATCAGACTCTGATTTATATAACGTATACGTTTTATTTAGTTCAAAAGCCGCTACTGTTTATTGTCATATGCTATCTGCCCGGTTGTCCCACCTGGGGTTCAGCTGACACGAGAGAAGCTTCCTTTTTGATGCAGAGAAGTGTTTTTGTTGACGAGTCGAGTCTCACTGGGGCGATTAATCTTCAGAAAGACGAGGTGGCTGCCGTTCGGGTGGCACTGCTCAGCTGAGAGTTAAAAGGCAGAAATAGTCCTCCTGTCCGTAAAGGTAATGATCCCCTGGATACGCACCCTGTCCTGGCAGGCTGCTCTGTATTTCCTCAGCTCTTTTAATGTCCTCAGGCACTTGGTTGCCAGGGAGATTTAATGGCCCACCGGGCATCCTCTGTAAGCCTAATTGGATGCACATAAAAATGTAAATTCTTCCGAATCTTTGCCCCGTGATTCAGTAAACCACTGGAGCAATTGCATATGATTTTATCACAGGTTTTATAGCTTTTTTTTTAAGAGGGGATAAAACTTAAATGTCGTTTCTAGGAAACCAAGACAGTAGAGCACTAAATGATGTTAGAATATAAGCGACAGGTTGATTTCCCACAAAGATTATCTTTGCTAATTACTTTTTATTCACCATCAGACCAAAATAGAGCTGGAGATAGATGGGACAAGTGATTAAAGCTTCAAACTAACAGACCAGATTGGTTCACCTAGTTTGATTCCTGGGATTTTAAGCATGTGGAAGGTACTAAATACCAGGGATGTAAGCAAAATCATGTCGATATTGCCCCCCAGTGGAAGGAGTGGGCATAAGTTAGTTATGCGTTGCTCAGTGTCCTTCCGCACAATGTCTGACTACTTACATGTCCGAGGTCCCATAAGCCTAAAAGAGCTGAAAAATCTATTACACTTAATCTAATACCCATAATGCACCAGGTATAGCTAATGTAAACAAAGCCACTGCGCTGCCAGCTGTATAATGGTATAGTACACAGCCTCTCTAACTTGTAATACCCATAATGCACCCGGTATAGCTAATGTAAACAAAGCCACTGCGCTGCCAGCTGTATAATGGTATAGTACATAGCCTACATACTATATATACATGTGTGTATATAAAATCTTTGCTTTTTAGGGAGTACACGTACAGTTGATGTAGTGTATATCGTATAAGTTTGTATACAGTGTATATGATGTTCACATTGTGTCAGAACTCAACCTGGACGTTAAGTGACACACACCTGTACTTAACTGGTGAAATATTAAAGATTTCAATGTTCAGAGATGGAACAATTTTGTCTGTAGTTTTTAACAGTCAGCATTGGGATCGGCCAATGGCCCACATCCATAAAATATGTAATTCATATATATATTTTTTTCTTTGCCTCTCTATGTGTGACGTGTCATCAGATGTGCTGGGCTATTTTGTGTTGTTATTGAGTCCAGTTTTTTGATGATTAAAAAGCTTCTGTTCTTTGCTGTGACACAACAAATGAAAGCCTTTCATGGCCATGAAAGGATTCTTTTTAATACAATAAAACCCCCACAGTCTGTTTTCCTCAAGACTTAGTTTTGTCTCAGAGCGTCTCGGGCCTGAAATCCGAAAGGAGCTCAAGGCAACACTGATATTGAGACATTGAGTCTCAGCGACTCCATGACGCGGACGGCCCTCTCGGTGACTCTGTGACCCGGACGGCCCTCTCGGTGACACTGTGACGGGGATGACCCTCTCGGTGTAGCTGGTGTAAAGAAATGCGGATGGCCCTCTCAGTGACCTCCGAAATATGGACGGCACTCACAGTGAATGTCAACTCATTTTCCGGCTTACGTGTCCTAGTTTTCCTTCAGTGCTTTTGTTTACAGGCTCTCATCAAACTAAGGCTGCTTGATAACCGCGCCGTAAGCCTTAACCATTCTCATCTCCTCCTTCTCAGAGAGCCTGGAGACACCGAAGCAGACGAAGCTGGTGAGTACCCTGGCGAAATGCGATGGCTAGTGAATGAACCGGTATACGAGCGGATCCTCGCCATCTGAGTTTCCGCGTCTCCCGGGGCCGCTGCCTCTCCCCACCCCTCATCCTCATGTCCTCCATGGTGCCGAGCGCGGCGTCCTGCCCCTTCTCCTGCCCCACTGTGCATCACAGCTTCTTACCTACATGCCCGTTGCACAGGAAGCTGTAACATCTGTTACACCACTGTAGGGGACCAAAATGACTTGAGCTGTTCTTGGATGGCCTGGAAAGGTCTGGCACCATAACGGGGCTGAACTGCACCCATCAGCCATGAGCGAGAGGTTATCGACTTAATGTGGCTACATAAGTGTATGATGGAGTTTCTCAAGTAGGGACTGAGCGACGCTGCTGTAAATGGAACCTTGCTTTTTGGGATGGTCAGCTGTCACATGCCCTTTGATGACAGATTGTTTTAATCTCCTTCTTGGGACTTCTTGGTGCGGTGTGGTTGCTAATGCTATACGGCTGGGAAATGACCCTGCTGGTATTGACACATAACGGCTGGTGCTGCATGCAGGTGTTCTCCTGCCCTGGTGTATCTCTTAGAAGCCTAATTGTGTCTCTTCAGCCTTTGAAATCTGGTGGGGAGTTCCCCCTGTGTCACCCCACAAATTATGTCCATAAGCATCCTCAATCTTTCTGTAGACTAGTGTAAATAAAAGCAGGTATCCCTGAAGTCATTCAGGAAAGGTGCCCTGTCAGTTTGTGAGAGAACCTTTATGGTTTGCTTTTTTGTAACTAAGCCGCTGAAACAAGGAGCTGATAGTGAAGGAACTATAATGAGTGACTAGCTGAAACCTGCTAATCGCTTTATTCCAACAGTCTTCATTAGGAATTATTAAAATTCCATGTTGATCAATTACTCAAAGGTACTCTTTATGATAGAGCATTGAAATTCCAGCTATTACAGTGTTGCAGCCATTGGCTGCTGAAGCAGCTCTCAGCCTCAGAACGCGCTGTGATTGGGCTAGAGGACTGGCTTTCAGTCTGTGGCCGGCGAGGGATCCTACTGCCCCATGCCTGTCCTATTCCTTACATAACCTAATTAGGCACATTTAAAGTGAGGCGTTTTGCTGAATGCTGAATAATCACCATTCATCCCTGAGCTTTCAGGATGGGAGGGGCGCCTATGGTAACCTGCGACTGGCCTTTTCCTGCCCCTTTAATTACATAAGTTAATTAGGCACATTTAAAGGGAGGCGTGGCCATCTTGCTGAATCACACTGCTCGTCCCCAAGCTGTCTGGGTGGAAGGGGCTCCTATGGCACCCTGTGCTCTCTTCTCACTGATGAGCTGTATCCATGCTGTGGGTTCCGGTTTGCAGCCAGACTCCGCGCTGTGGGTTATTGGTGTCCCTCCTACTCTGCAGTGACCTAGTGTCTCTTTCCTTCTGTCGCCTGCTATGAATCTGACGGACGCAGACTCCATCAGCCAGGAAGGTACAGTGTCCACTGTACCTGTGGGTGTCCACTGAGCTTCTCCTGTTCCTGCTTTCACTCGCTTGGGAGTTTTGGGATTTCCGCAGCTCTCCTGGGGTCTGGCTCTGATGTCACGAGTCTAATTGGTGAAGAAGCGTGTTTGGGGGCTCCACATTCAGCTTCTTATTAATTCAGTGTCACTTTTGTGCCGCACCTATCCGACAAATAGCTGTTTTCTCTGGTGACATTTTCACGTCGTTAACCTTCTGCACTGTGGCAGGTATTTCTGTGTTACTCTGCTTTAATCAGTTGATGCTAATTCAGGTGGCCGCCTGCCCACCCATAAATCAGAAACGCTGCTTGTGTAGTTTAAAGGGGAATGTGAGAGTCTCCAAACCTCTCCCACGACATCCATTAGTCAGGCTGATTGGGCATTAGTCAGATGTTATTTGGTATTCTCCTGTGTAATTTCATGCGTGCCTTGCAGACCTGCTGAACTCTGTTATTCAGACTTATGTGGTGGTGTTGCTGTCAGTAAGCAGTGCCAATTTGTCCCCTGGAGTACGGCAAGTACCGGGCAGTTAGCGTGGCTCCGCAGCTCAGTGTGTTGTGCCTGTGATCGGAGGTTTGAAGGCTCCCCTGAGCAGGGCCCATTGTGCCACCTAGCATTCCCAAAAAAACATCACCTTTGAGTGTCGGTTAAATAAATAAAATACGTCGTAAATGTGTCAGATGCACACTCTGGGGTGTAATGGGAATCAGAAGGAGCATGGTGTGATTTTAGGAGCGACCCACTGGCCCAGGGTCCCAGCCACTTCCTCTGATGGTTGCTGTTCTCTCTGCTGTATTTTTATTTTATTTTTGTACCCCTCCCCCCAACCTGCCCTCTCTGCTGTCCTCCAGTCCGGCCCTAGGCGCACCAAGGTGAGCTTGTGCCGTAGTCACAGACGTCTGGGGGGGGCACTGGGGAGCTTGTGCCATAGTCACAGAGATCCAGGGGGCACTGGGGAGCTCATGCCATAGTCACAGACATCCAGGGGGCACTGGGGAGCTCGTGCCATAGTCACAGAGATCCGGGAGGGCACTGGGGAGCTCATGCCATAGTCACAGAGATCCGGGAGGGCACTGGGGAGCTCATGGCATAGTCACAGAGATCCGGGGGGGCACTGGGGAGCTCGTGCCATAGTCACAGAGATCCGGGGGGGCACGGGGGAGCTCGTGCCATAGTCACAGAGATCCGGGGGGGCCC
>JAODKL010000017.1:696451-706700 GCA_026780765.1 Petrocephalus schoutedeni
CTGGCGATGAAGCAGCCCCCCCCCCCCCCCCCCGCCCCCACAGGAGGCCATGAATGAGATGAACGACGAGCTGCAGGAGAACTCCCGGGAGACGGAGCTGGAGCTGCGGGAGCAGGTGGACATGAGCGTGGTGCGGGTGCGAGAGGCAGAGCGGCGGGTGGACGCCGCCCAGGAGACCGTGGCCGATTACCAGCAGACCATCCAGAAGTACCGCGAGCTCACGGCACACCTCCAGGTGGGAGGAGCTGATGATCAGCCAATCGGAATGGGATAATGATGGGTTAATGAGCTAGCCCTTAAAAGGGTAGGACCGGCCCTGGTCATCTGCCACGGGCTGGCTCCATGGATTAAGGCGGAGCCCCGCCTGGGTCATAATGAGGAAGTGAGCCCACCCCTCGTCTCCAATCACAGGAGGTGAACAGAGAACTGACCAATCAGCAGGAGGCCACGAGCGAGCCGCGCCCCGCCGCCGAGCTCTTCGACTTCAAGATCAAGTTCGCCGAGACCAAGGCTCATGCCAAGGTGGGTGGGGGTGCTTGGGGATGTGCCTCGCTCCCGCGGCTCAGGGCGCTCATCGCCTCGCACGCCCCCTGCAGGCCATCGACATGGAGCTGAGGAAGATGGAGGCAGCCCAGGCCTCGCGGCAGGTGGCCCTACTCACCTCCTTCATGCCAGACTCCTTCCTGCGGCACGGCGGGGACCACGACTGCGTCCTGGTGCTGCTGCTGATCCCCCGGCTCATCTGCAAGGTGCCGCCCCGGTCCCTGGGGGGCGCGGCCGTGAAGGGCCGCGCCGTTTCTGGCTTTTTCGCAAAAGCGGGTAGCCAGTGTCACGTGAGCGAGCGGGGCAGTGAGTTTGTGTCGCCCCCTGCAGGCGGAGCTGATCAGCAAGCATGCGCAGGAGAAGTTCGACCTGAGCGAGGGCGGAGTGGCGCGTGGTGGGCTGCGGGGGGCGACGGGGGACCAGCTGAGCTTCGCCGCCGGCCTGATGTACTCTCTGAGCCTACTGCAGGCCATCCTGCGCAAATACGAGCAGTACGTCGCCGCCCACGCTCTCGGCTCCCGCCAGCCATGAGCGAGAGCTCTGCTGGAGCTGGGGGATCGTGCCCTGTCAGGCTGGCCGGAGTGCAACTGCTGCTCTCTTTGTGTCCATCTCGATCTAGCGATGCTACCGAGTGGCCAGCAGATGGCTATGTGGAGTCAAACTCTGTAGGGGCGATCATAGTCTTAACGGCTGGCAGACAAGCTTATTTTGTGGCCCCACCCACTGAACATTTCCAGATGTTATTCGACCCCCACTCCCCCCCTCCCCCGGTACAGCAGAAGTTGGGAATCCGTCCAGTATTACCTCTGCTGTATATGTTTGGATTAATATTAATGGGGCAGCACCTGGTTCGATTTCGTCCGGATGGATGCTTGACCTTATCATTTGTCTTACCAAACGATGGGGTTGTTTTGAAATTATTAACCTTTGCAGGAGCAGGTCAGAGACTTGCGAAAATAGTCAGTGTTTGCGGATATCAGAGGATAGCACATCCTAGCTGTAGGCTGCTATCTGTCACTTTAACAGCCTAGAAATGCTCTCCCATCTCCGTGCCGGACAGCTCATCCCATTAAAAATGGTTTTACAGATGCATGCCTTTCCTTTGACCCAATATCTGCATTGGGACCATTGTGATCGAGTAGGTGAGCACCCCCTGGTGGTGGGGAGTGAATGACGCAGTCCGGGAGCTGAGCACTAAATATGAAGCATTACAAACTGAGGTTTTTACATTCTATTGAGCTTGTTTTCCGTGTCTATTTTAAATTAAAAAAACACTTCCAGGAACTCTTAAGCCTCAGTGGTACTCGTGTAGTGAATGTGACCCTTATCTAATATTTTGTATAACAGTTTTAATGAGTAGCTGGTTTTCAGTGAACACATTAGCAATTAGCCGGGGTGCTCTACAAAGACCCTATTTCTTTATTTTCTGGCATTTTTGCGAACACCGGGATGGAGATCGAGGCTGGTGGCTCAGGACCTGCCGCCATGTT
This sequence comes from Petrocephalus schoutedeni, assembly GCA_026780765.1. NCBI lineage: Eukaryota > Metazoa > Chordata > Actinopteri > Osteoglossiformes > Mormyridae > Petrocephalus > Petrocephalus schoutedeni. The sequence goes on from JAODKL010000017.1 coordinate 698,485, forward strand.
TGTGTTGCAGCGCCCTGAGCCAGTGCAGTGTGGAGGTTTACAAGCGGGTGGGGGCCCTCTACCCCGAGATGAGTGTGCACGAGCGAACCCTGGACCAGCTCATCGAGATGCTGCATAAGGACCAGCTGGACGAGACAGTCGTGGTGGAGCCCCTGACCAAAGCCATCAAGTACTACCAGGTAGCGGGCGGGCGTCAGCACGGCTTTGGGGCTCAGGCCCCCGACGAGGCCTCTCCCTCACATCGGGGAGCTTAAATTAAGGCTTAAATACTGGATGCCCACTCATTACCGGAGGGAAGTTCACAGTGTCAGGAACAGAGCAATGGCTGACTCATGCACCACCCCCCCGGCCATGCTGTCATGGACCCCCACCCACTCTGAGACGCGCATGTAGAACTCATTAGTCTGTAAAAGACTGTCCTGCAAAACTGCAGGCGTCTATCAGACGAGAGGTCGTGCTAGCTGACATCGTCACTAAGGCGCTCTCGCTGTAGGCAGGGGGGGGGGGTCACCCCGTAGTACATGGCCCGATATATGCCAGTCTGCCATGCCGAGTCTGACTGGCAAGCTGCACTATGTGTATTTTATTTCCGAGCTCGAAGGCTCTGTTATTTACAGGCAATGCCCCCCCTCCCCATAACCGATGTGCTGGATTTTTCTGCCCCATAGCAACTGTACGGCGTCCACCTGGCAGAGGAGCCGGAGGACTGCACCATGCAACTGACGGACCACATCCGGGTACGAGCGCAGGGGGAGACAGTGGTGTCACATGACCGTGATTCGGCACCCAGCCTCCCTTTACCTGCGCTCATGTGCTGACTGGTTTCTCCGTGGTGACGGTGCAGTTTACCCAGAGTGCCCTGGACTGCGTGGCGGTCGAGGTGAGCCGCCTGCGGACGTACCTGCAGCCCGGCCAGGAGTCCAGCAGCCTGGCCATCCTGCTGAAGGACCTGGAGACGTCCTGCGGAGACACGCGCCAGTTCTGCAAGAAGATCCGCCGCAGGATGCCCAACGCGGACGTGCCGGGCAACCCGGCAGCCGTGGCCTTCGGCGCGCAGGTACGCCAGGATCCGTCCTCTTCATCCGTCACCAGCAGAAGTGGGTAGTTCTGGTCCAAAGTGTAGAAGCCCAGGCCAAGATTTTGTTTCAACCAACCAGTGACTGCGACTCTTCATACGAGACTCGTTGGTTGGAAAAAAATCTTGGTCTGGACTTTCTCTCTCTCTAGGCCTGAATTACCCACCTCTGGTTAAAAGACTAAATGTACAGGTATACATCAGTGCCACAGCAGCCCTTGAGCTGGTCCATACCACGCGGGATAGCCTTTGTTCACAACCCACATTGACGAGCCCTGTTAGTGGATCATATTCATATCATATTCTCCCTCCTCAGACTGCCCTCAGCTGGTCCCCCCCAAGGCTGACCCTGAGCACCTCTCAAGCCTTGTCGTTTGGGTGACACTCTCACCCTGCCGGTGTTCCGTGATCCGTAATACCTGACTTGGCCCTTGTCAGCGCCACTCACCTCTTTACTCTCTGCCCTTTTCTTCTGCATTGAACATGTCGGCTGCAAATACATGAATCTGTGTCTATATAGATGCATATGCATCATATGGACAGTTTAAATAGCGTGTCCTCGACCATTTCATCAGACCCCCCCACCCCACTGTAAAGGCTTAGCCCCCTTTTCATGAAACTTCAGTGATGCTTCTCATATAAGCAGCATCTATATATGTGTGCGTGTGTGTTTATGTGTAATGGATGCATACCATGGATCTGTGTGTTCCATCCATCTTCCACCCGCTTAACTGGAGCCACAGGTGTGTATTTATTGATAAATGCAATATTTCATTTTTATCAGTTGAGCCACATTTTTCCCGGAGGCTGTTGTGATTTTTCCTAGCTTGTCCCTTCTGACTCCGCCCCTGTCCCATCTGACTCCGCCTCTATCCCATCTGACTCCGCCCCTGTCCCGTCTGGCTGAGCGGCTCCCCCAGGGGTCGTTGTGCAGTTCAGGTGCCCCCCATTATGTGTAGAAAGGCTAAGTGGGACCTGCTGAGCGTGACTCCCCCTCGGCCAGAGAGCGGGGCGGCGACCACGAAATGTCAGCAGGTCCTGGCAGGAAAGCGGGCCGGCATGGTCATGGGGACGAGGTTTGGGAAGGAGTCTGTTGTCCTTGGAGCCCTCTTGGCCTTCAGAGAAAATGGACATGTATAAAGGCAGCCCTGGCACGTTTTGTTCCTGGATGGAAATTTGGCCTTCTCTCCTTGTGGCTGCACCAGACATCAATCTCGTGGAGAGGCGGGGCCCCAAAGTGTATGGGGGCGGGGCTGTGTCCCGGGACGGTCTGACCAACCCGACCGCTGCCGCCCCTGCAGGTGTCCAGCTCGCTGATGGAGTGCCAGAAGCACCTGACCCAGGTGGTGGCCGTGCTGCAGGAGATGGCGGCGGCCGGGGCCCAGATGCACACCTCTGCCCTGGGCGAGCAGGAGGGCGTGCCGGCCGCCAGGCTGGAGGAGCTCGCCTCCAGCGCGGCGGAGCAGGTGTGTGACCTCTAACCCCGAGCCGTCTGCCTGTCGAGACGCTCTGCGGCAGACTGACGTTTCTGCGGTACGGCGGTGACATCCCGACGTCATGGTGACGACCGCATCCCCACAAAAACATCAGTGTCGCCAGGTTAAACGGGGAAAAGCGGTGTGGGTATGCATACACTCCGCGTCCTGGGTGAAGCCGTCCAGGGCTCTCGCGCATGTCAATGAGACTGGAAGCCCTCCTCCTTCCCCTTTCACTGGGCCCCTTAGTATTCTGGGCGCCCGCGATCAAGGTCGCGTCTCCCCTGACCTGATAAGCCTCGTATTCTGCTGCGGAGCTGCCGGCGGACTCAGCCCTGGGGCCGCTTCTCGCTTCGAGACACGAGTCCATCTGCTTTCTCCTTTGTGTTCCCCCCCCCCCCCCCGCCATCAGGTGTATGACGCTCAGGCCGCCAAGCCCCAAGAGTGCCTGCGCCAGTCCTGTGCCGTCATCATGGCCACCATGAACAAGATGGCCACTGCCATGCAGGAAGGCGAATACGACGCCCCCAAGCCACAGAAGGTGAGGTGGCCCGCTTCCGCTCACCAGAGCCAGGAGAAGGAGGTGGTATAGCCAGAGGTCTGAGAAGGAGCCCATTCATTGGCTACTGTGTGTAGCAGGGGCATGGCCATAGGGGCACCACCCCAACTGAAAGCTGATTGGCTGTAGGAGTGCCTCCTTCCTTGTCACTCACACAGACTCTACACGTATCATTGGCTAATGATAAGGCTGGCCATAATGTATGAATTATGGCCCCTCTTATGCCCCCCACCTTAAATACCCTAGATTTTCCCTTGCTCCATAGAGCTTGAACGTGCATTAAGAGTTTTATTTCCACTTCTCCTGACATTTAAAGCGAGCGGGAAAACACTTAAGCGGGAGGGCGGGTGTTGATCCGCGTGGTGTGGGTGTCTGAGCCCGGTCTCCGCGTCTCAGAGTGCCCCCCCGGCGGAGCTGCGGGCCGCGGCTCTGCGGGCCGAGATGGCGGACACAGAAGGCCTGGGTGTCAGGCTGGAGGACCGGGAGATGGTCATCAAGGAGCTGAAGAGGTCCCTGAAGATCAAGGTATGGAGCTGTGCTGACCAGGAGGGGTGGGAGCTCGTCCCATGATGTTAGCAGCAGCCGTGGGTTGCGTGGGCGAGGCTTTTGTAATCTAGTCATATTAAGTAGGTCAGGCATTGTTGCTAATGCATTAGCTATTACATTGTGTGTGTGTGTGTGTGTGTGTGTGTGTGCGCGCGTGTGTGTGTCCTGCCAGGGCGAGGAGCTGAGCGAGGCCAGCGTGCGCCTCAGCCTGCTGGAGAAGAAGCTGGACAGCTCGTCCAAAGATGCGGATGAACGTGTGGAGAAGATCCAGACTAAGCTGGACGAGGCCCAGGCTCTGCTCAAGAAGAAAGAGAAGTAAGCTGGCAGGAGGGCCAGACCGTGGGGCTGGGGCCCACGCGGTCATGGTTGCCACGCAGTCATGGTCACCACGGGGTCATGGTCACCACGCGGTCCCGGTCACATGGGGCTCTGGTGTGCGGAAGTACGGGATATGACTTACAGCTGCCGTGTTCAGCTTGTGGTTGTTGGATGGAGATTAAATATTCCCCCAGTGCGTGTGGGTTCTGTCCTCATACCACCTCCCCTGGCCCCGTCAGGGAGTTTGAGGAGACCATGGACGCCCTACAGGCTGACATCGACCAGCTGGAGTCGGAGAAGGCCGAGCTGAAGCAGCGGATCAGCACTCAATCCCGCGCAACTATCGAGGGCCTGAGGGGGGCGCCAGCATCGGGCATCGCCTCCATAGTCACGGGCGGGGTAGCAGGTGAGTCTCGTGGGGGCCCCAGCCAACTGCGATGCTACTCCCGTTGCATTCTGGGAATGTGAAGGGATGTGGAGCAGCATCAGGGGGAACCACGCCTCAGGAAATCGGCCTCCTGGGAACTGGGAATTCTGGTCAGATTTGGAATCCGGCCAGGGGTCACTTCGCTCTAGCCATGCATGCATTCTGCCCTTTCGGATTTGTTCTTGGGATTAGTATGAATTTAGGATCAGTCTCCCAGATCTCAGTAAAAATGCGTGCGCATGCCGTATGATTGGGGGGCTCCAGCTCCCTGAGGTTAGATTTCTAAAGGGGGGGGTGTGGGTGTACTGGGTTGTAGTGATTGTTCACTCGTCCCCTGAGGGCACTTTTTAATCACCAGACTTAATTGCCTGTAAGAAGTGCCTGATTTGCCTTGCCATGCCTCTCTTCAGCACGCCTGTGCTCTGGGCTCGGCTTGCCATGTCTGCCCCTCTTCACCACGCCTGTGCTCTGGGCTCGGCTTGCCATGACTGCCTCTCTTCAGCACGCTTGTGCTCTGGCCTCGGCTTGCCATGACTGCCCCTCTTCACCACGCCTGTGCTCTGGGCTCGGCTTGCCATGACTGCCCCTCTTCACCACGCCTGTGCTCTGGGCTCGGCTTGCCATGACTGCCTCTCTTCACCACGCCTGTGCTCTGGGCTCGGCTTGCCATGACTGCCCCTCTTCAGCACGCCTGTGCTCTGGCCTCGGCTTATCTTGACTGCCCCTCTCTACCACGCCTGTGCTCTGAGCTCCCTCTCCCCAAACAGGTAGCGTGGCCCCCAGCCTGGCCGGAGGCTCGGGACAGCTCCAGGTGGTGGATTCGCCGCTGCTCATGCAGCAGATCGCGGCCCAGAGGCTGAGCATCCAGTACCTGAAGAACGAGAATAACCGTCTGAAGGTGAGCGGCTCCGTGTGGCAGGAAACACGGCGAACGTCCATGTGTGAGAATCACCGTCCTCACGTGAGACCACAACCCACTCCGGGAGCAAGGGGTGTATCGGCAAGTCAAGTCCAAGTTCGGCTGATTGGCCGCCTGGCTGCACTGCGCTGGAATCCCGTTCTCGCGGCTGATTGGCCACCTGGCTGCACTGTGCTGGAGTCCAGCTCTCGCGGCTGATTGGCAGATTCTCGCAGAGGTCGTTTTGCGCTGGGTTCTCCAAATGCCATTAAGTGTAACTTCCCCCCCCCCCGCCCCCCCAGGCCTTTTCACGAGATGTACAGATGGGACGGCTGGGCTCCCCTGAATCCCCGGTGCAGTCATACACGGCAGCTCCCCTGCACTGTTTACACAGCTCAGGAGAGATGAGAGAGGCTGAGTAGAGTGTCAGACCGAGCTTAGCTGGCAGCGGGGCCACAGAGGCCAGCTGGAGGCCATTTGTCTGGCCAGTGGACATCCCTGTCATCCCCTCCCAGGCCTTTTCTTTGGTCATGGTCCCTCACCTACACTCTGAATCTGTCGCTTAACTATTAGCTGAGTAATTACTCCCAGCTGACTGATGGCAGACCTCCAGCAAGCTCCGCCTCTGACACAGCACGGGCACCAATCAGATTACGGCAGCGCTTGCCTGTCCTGGCCTGACTCGATCTGCTCTCTCGCAGGTCTCCGTTAGCTTATAGGCGAGTCTCTCAGATCAGCCTGCTTCTCTGCTCTGCACTGAAAGAAGCTTTTTGTCCTGACCTGTGGGGAATTTCGATACTAGCTCTCTCGGCAGAAATCACACAGCGTGTATTCTTGCTTGATTCGTCACTCCGAGGTGAGCGTTTTAAACTGAACGTGGGTGGAGCAGTGTGTGAGAGGAGGTGGGCTTTGGATATAGACTGTGTGCAATTCCATTTCCCACCACTGGAGGCTTCGGCTATTTAGTATGCGTGCTGAAGCGATGTATGGATCGACGAGGCTTTTGAAACCTTCCAGGCTGAGAAGATGAGCAGCCAGCTGGCCTCTCTGCCCCCGTTGCATGTGGCAAAGCTGCCCACCGCTGTCGCATCTCAGCCCACGGCACTCTCCAGCGCCCTCTACCGCAAAACCGACCAGCTGCTGAAGACGTTGCTGAAGATGAGTGCCGGTGTCAGGGTGGTGGACGTCACGGGCAAGTCGCTGGGTGAGAGCCGCCCCCCCTCCCCCCAAATTTACCACCAATCAGAAGGCGCCATAAAATACACATGGATACTTACAGAGAAGAAGAATCTATAATAGGAAGCCCATTTTGGGTTGTGTGGCTTTATCAGGCTGTCTCCAGTTTAATTTCCTGCTAATGGAAGTAATCTTCAAAATGATCTTAAATGCCCCGGAATCGACATGTGATATTACTCCAGGACATAAGCACTACAGCTCCGCAGTCAGCCTGGCTGGGTCCTTAGGGTTCTTTCACAAAGCTGTAGCCGCCTCTAACAGTGTCCTACCTAAACAAAGTACCTGTTGCCTGTAGTTCTGCTGGTATCCTTGTGGGGGCGTAGGTGGGATTTATCCCGGTGACGGTGTCCTTCCCCCTGTGTCACAGTGAGCCCCAGCGCACAGCTGCTGGAGCAGACGGCCCGCCTGCAGTCCCTCGGCGAGGCACTAGACAGGCTGAAGGTAACCCCCCCGGCCCTAAGCCTGCCCCGGCCGTCGGCCCCTGCCCCTCCCTGCCAGGCGTGTGACCCGGGTGCACTTCCGCCCCCTTTGCAGGACGAGGTGGCCGAGCACGTGGTGAGCCGCCGTGCAGGGGCCAGCGCCCCCTCCAGTTTCGCCACCTTCCCCTCCTCCTCCTTCGTCAAGGTGAGCCGCCGTCCTTAACCCTTTTCCCGTGATAATTTCCCCATGTGAAATTTGCCTGCCGTTTAATGATGCTCTGGGGTCAGATTGACCCCAAACACGGGATAGGGGTAACCGAATGTGGCACTCGGGCGGGTAACTGCCCGGCGTGAGGGCACCGCGTCTGGGGGCCGTGTTCCCGTGCAGGACCCTACACTTCTAGGGGCAGAGGAGCATGTAGAGAGAACCTGAAATTTGGCCTGCTATGTCAGCACCCGCTCAGAAGGTGGCACCCTGTGTTAGGATCAATCTCGCCTAGAGCCTGTAGTACTGATCCAGTATGGGGCTCATTCTACGCACACTTCCTGCAAAGGACTTATTATTTCACCCGGAACCGATGGGTCCTCCGGGAGGGTCAGACCCAACTGCCCATGACACCGCTGCCCTCCAAAGGCTCTCAGTTGTATTTCAAGCCAAGGAGAATTTACGGGTTCTGGTAATGCGATCTGAAGGGGGGGTGTTTAACTGGATATCCCGGCAGTAGGTGTGCGCCTGTTATCGTGGTTTACGCTGTGCTCTGCGTTTCGGGTGATGTAAGGTTGCGGAGAAAGTGGAGTCTGTGTGTGTCGTTCAGAGGCGGTCGTGAATTTCATGCCCATCGCTGATGAGAAGCAAGCCTGGTAGCAGCGTGACCCCTCCAAGGTCGCGGATTTAAGATTCTGAATGATGCCGTGTTCGGTATGGCTGTCGCTTTAAGGCCTTTTTCCTCCCCCGTTTGCCAGGCATCCGAGGAGCGGAGGGGCGACACCGTGCTGGTGGGGAAGGTGCTGGTTCCCTGTGCCCGCGGCCAGGAGCGCGTGCACCGCCTGGTCCTGCCCCAACACCATCTGCACACGGTGCACCGCCTCCTCATGACCTAGGCCCCGCCCCTCCGCTTCGTCCTGCCCCAACACCATCTGCACACGGTGCACCGCCTCCTCATGACCTAGGCCCCGCCCCTCCGCCTCGTCCTGCCCCAACACCATCTGCACACGGTGCACCGCCTCCTCATGACCTAGGCCCCGCCCCTCCGCCTCGTCCTG
>JAODKL010000017.1:706800-732174 GCA_026780765.1 Petrocephalus schoutedeni
CCTCCGCCTGGTCCCGCCCCAACACCATCTGCACACGGTGCACCGCCTCCTCATGACCTAGGCCCCGCCCCTCCGCCTGGTCCTGCCCCAACACCATCTGCACACGGTGCATCGCCTCCTCGTGACCTAGGCCCCGCCCCTCCGGCTGGGTCCGCTCTTTCATAGCGGGACGTGGAGTCCAGAAATTGTAACTACTTACAACGTAACAACAAAAATGGGCTAATTCAAAGATTTTTCTCAGGAACCTCTACCTAGAAACTGTACTTAAATACCAAAATGTTTGCAAGTATTCTGTTTCCTCCTGGGTTTAAACAGCATTGTGTAAGACTCAAAGGTACCAATTTGGGTTTTGTTTAAAAAAGTGTGTGTGTGGGTTAGTACAATCTGTTTCTGCTTGATAATAGAATAAAACGGGTCAGCAAATTACCAACACTGGCATCGATCACTGGGGCTTGGCTTCTGCAGCAATGGATTGTAAGTTAAGGAAAAAACCTGCCAATATTGAATAGGAGCCACCAAGGCTGCAACTGCAGGCATGCTCTATAGCCACTCGCTACCCCTAAAGATGTGCGGTCCAGTCATTTTTTCATGCTTCTCAATTTCCCGGCAAATCTCAACTTACCAGGTTTGTGGGTTATGTTGTCACAGAGTGCTTATTTTAACCAATATGTCGTCCTTTTTTCACTTAAATACTTCTTTGCTATAATTATATTGTAGAACTGGTTTGTATTCCTGCCCTTTAAATTAGCTGCTTGATGCACCCTAAATCAGACATTCCAATACACCGTAAAAAGGTGCTATTTGATTCTTTGTTGACTCTGGAAGTCTTTTTAAACCCCTTATCGAGCGGTTAGCTGGGGGTATGGGGGGGGTAGTAGAGCACCACACTGGCGGTGTGGTCCTGAAGTCCACCAGTCAGCCGAGGCTTTGGCAAGACTGGCATTGTTTCTGGCAAAGGCCACATCTTGGTTACGGGAGTGTGGCACCTGATTCGTGTGCTGACGGAGTGTCCTTTAGTACTGTAAGTATCTGATCAATAAAGCTTTATTACCGTGGAAACCCAGTGTTTGACTTTATTGATATGTTGTGAGGTCTAGAATAGGCACCGTTGGGGGGAAAATTGGAGCATTTTCAACACTGCAGATTTTGTCCAAGTTGGGCATTACCTGCCTGAGGCATCCCCCCCCCCCTCCACCATCAGCCTTACACATGGGCCGAAATTAAACCAGTCGTGAGAAACTGATGGGTTTTCAACAATGTCCTGTAATCCGCCAGCAGTAAACACAGTGGCTAAATTTCAGCATCGAGTCACTACTGACATCAAAAGCCTGGAGCATCAAACTGGGTTCGAAAGACTTTCAAAAGCATATGGTGAGGGGCATTACTTTTTCTGTGTGCGGAAATCATTTGTGCAGCCCTGGACACATGTCTGGAAGAAGCATTGAGTTCCCTATCCTGCTGCCAGGACGCCCCCCATCCCATCTCAGGCTATTGCCTTATGGGCTCCCCTTACCCAGTCAGGCCACAAAGTCTGCTTTCAGACAGTTACAATTAAAACGGCAGCAGCCAGAAGCCAAATGAAGATCAATATGCATAAACTGAGGCTGCAAATGCGGAGAGAACACACCAACTCCACCCTGCCTCCCCAAAAGTGGAACGAATCGCTCGCCGCTTGTGCCTGACGCCCTCTGAAGACTTCTCTCGCTCGACTGCGCGCCCATTAAATCCCTTAATAGCTGCAAACGAGTCACCAGCAGCGTAACATCCATTAGCGATCCTAGGGCACCGTGAGACGCGTGCGGCTTTAGAGGGGCCTGGAGTCGCTCAGCCGGCCCTAGTCCGCTATTGCACCAACCGACGCTTTAGTTATTGAAGTGCAACACATGGCCCAATGAAAAAGTGGACCTCGCTTGCAGATAACCCCCCAAAGGACCGCACCTGCAGCCGAGATGCCCAATTCGGTGGCAGCACGCTCGTCAGACGCCCCCGCCTGTCTAATGTAGTGTCCCTCATCCCCCGACACACTCCAGCTGCCTCGCCACATTAGCCACACTTACTTAGCGTCCCATGGCCGCCCGCCGCCCATGAGCGCTCCATAGAACCCAAGACGTCTGAGAAACGACTGCTTGAACCGTTACATTCACTTTATTTTTTATTTGGACATTAACAAGGCCTCTCCAGACGGTGGTCCGGATCGACTGAACCTCCACGATTAAGAGCCGTCTAGCATTAAAAAAGCAGAAAGCACAGTAAAAAGACATGAGTTAAAAGATCAGGCATCTTCAACGTGCCTGACAGAAAAATGGTCAAAGTTTCAACTAGTGCTCGGAAAAGGGGGTATAACCACTAGGGGGCGGAGTCCGTTTGTGTCCCGGGAACATGCAAACACACCGGAACAAGAGAACTGCAGAACACCTTAGGATTCAGTTAGAGTAACTGGGATACGTTTTGCATTGGGGATCATTCGAAAAGGAGCGTCGTATGGAATAGCATAGCATTAGCCCGCAGTCGGACATCGCCCGGCAAAAGCGGAGGCATCCGCGGGGATTCAGGATCGGTAGCCGGGGCGGGCCTTGCGACGAGCGTACGGGGAGATGGGCGTCCTGGCTGGGCGCCGCCTCCTCATCACGTACCCGTCCTCCGGCCCGTTCCGCCGGTACTGGGAGCTGCTTTGAGGGCCCGGTCTGGCGGGCGGGAGGCCTGCTGGAGAGAATGCGGCGGTGAGGACATGGAGGTGGCCATTTCACACTCACTGAGCATTACTAATAGCTGGGATGCGAATACAGCAAAATATCCCTTTCAGCCACGGTGGAGTTTAAAAGGCGTGGATGCTGCTTTCAGGGGTGGTTTAGTTGTTTGTGGGGCCCCCTAGTGTAGTGACTGCTTGTGGCCAGCAGGAGGCCCCCTGACTGGCTGCTTGGTGCCTGGTTAACCGAGCAGTCTCCTCTGACAGTACGATAAATGACACGTCGCTCCCCGTTTGCCGCCATGTGCCCTGGGCCCTCCGTCACGTGTCTGGGGCATCTGTGCATGCCACTCCACCCCAAATATCTTCCTAGAGAATTTATCAAAAGCTCCACACTTGCATAAAAAAAAAAAAACGGGCATTTCTGAGATGACCTGCCCGTAAAAAGGTTGAGGTCAAGAGGGCAGAGTAAGCAGCCGTTTGTCCCAGGAAAAGTCTTCAGGATTCACTCAGGTGAGTTCCCAGGACACCCTGAAGTAAAAGCCAGACAGTTTGACAAAAAAAAATGCAGCATCCCAGGGCCTGCAGAAAAGGTGACCTAGATGTCTGGGACATTCAACCCTGAGTAAGATTTTAATTGTCTTCCCCGGACAATCTTAAGGGACTTCAAATTCCCCATACTGCCCTCCGGCATTGAATGGCTTGGGCTTAAATCTCCGGCAGGATCCTGCTGCTGTATCCTTAGGCTACGAGCCGATTTGGAATACAGATGCACTGTCTGAACCCTCTGCACGCTAAACGGAATCCACTGGCAAACCGGGAGGCCCGATGGAAGAACACAAGCATCCCGAGAACAATCACCTGCAGGAGGGTAGGGGTTCCAGCGACCGGCATAGTCTGAGACAAAGGGGGGCAGGTCCTGCTGGAAGAATTGGTCTGGGGCGTCATAGCGATCGTGGCCCTGCATGAGGCTGGGCTGCTGCCACGGCAACCAGCCTAAGTGACAGAGGGGAAGAGACCCATCAGCTATATGCTGGTGCAAACCCCCGCCTCCTGGTGGTGGGGAGGGGTACTGTGCCACAGGAAGCCACTTCCACTGTTCCCACACCCAGCACACCACGTTCTCAACCAATGACCATGTGTGTAATTATAGATAAATGCATCCACAACGTGAATAAAATGCTTATGAAATGACGCCTCATACTATGCGTCGGATCCAAAGTGCTTCTCTTCAGTGTCAGCGAGCTGGGTTACAGCACCTTCACTTAGCAAAGACTCTGTCAGACGTCACAGCCAACCACAGCTAAAAACCCACTCAGGCTCAGCAACTTGTCCTGGTACTAAAAATGAGCCCCCCACTGGCTATCCTGCCACGTCTGGTATGTAAGCCTACATCTGACTGGGGAGTGGGGGGGGGGTGGTTAGCTTAACATCTCTGGCAGAAGTCTGGCAGGGTCTTTACCTTGGAAACGGCAGGACTGGGCTGGGTGGGGCTCCCTGTAGAAATCTGAGAACACGGTGTTTACACGCGGACCTGGGCGGGCGGGCAGGCAGAGACACAGACACACACACAGACACACACACACACACACACACAGGTAAACTATCAGCATTTTCATCCTCTATGAGGACAAACATTGAGGTCGGTCTGCAGGATACAGCTCATTGAATTGAATGACGGACCCGGAGTCCTCTCCAGAACACCAACATGTAAGGCACACAGGCTCACCAAACTGAAGCATGACACAAGAGAAACATATCAGGTCCCCTATTTCTCCATGGCGTTTTAATTCCAGAGAACCCATAAAAAAAAAAAACTACGAAACAGCTAATAGTTTCCTGATGCATGTTCTTGCAGTGGGTGGGTCCAGAGAAGTTACAGTGGCTGGCTGCTACTGGAAGCTGCCCCCCCCCCCCACTGCACATTACACTCCTAATCAAGGCTCCATCTCCATCATCTAGCCATTAGTTTGGGGGGGGGGGGGGGGGGGGGAGTTGAGATGCCATGACATAAACGGAGAATAACAGTCACAAGGTCAATAGCTAAGGGCAACTTGTGAGGGCCATAATCTGGGTGTGGAACAGGCGTCGCGGCCCAGTGAGCACGATCCCTGGCCGACACTTAATGGAGTTACAGGGCTGACAGGTGAGTAAGATGCATCGCGTTAAAATGTAATTCCGGTACAAACGACAGCACGTTCTATAAAGCCTGCAGGACTCCGGGCACGAGCAAGGGGGTGGCGGATGTGTAGGGCTTTAAAGTATACTGGAGTCACAGAGGGAGACAGGTACCTGGCTCTTTCAGAGATTTCAGGCGAGGCTTATCCAGTGCAGTAACGGTCAGCTGCGGTCCCGCAGTCTCACTGGGCTCTGGTGGGAAAGAGAAGTGTCTATTTAACCAGCCAGAAGGGGGCAGAGTGGCTGGCGTTGGAAGGCTTCTGTCATACCAAGTTCAGGGGAATACACTCAGGGCCCTGTTGCCTCCTACCATGCCTGAGCACGATAGCCCTCACAGGTCTTTGCTCACACTGCACTTAGCGTTTTGGGCCCGAGTACACTTCCGTCCTCACCATATGACTTTTTGTGTTAAGGAAAACAGGAAGTGCCATCGCACAGCAGAGTGGAATCATTACTGATTAATGTCGCAAGTACCGCTGAGGTACCCTGAGCATGGTACCGTCCCCAAGCGCTGCTCCCCGGGCGCTCACGTAGCTGCCCCCTGCTGTGTCACGATGTCACATGGGGTACGTGCAGAGGACACTTTTCGTTGTTGCACACTGTGTGCTGTGGTGTGTCAACAAAGAATCACCTTTCACTTATTTTCTGGGTTACGTCCATTCCATGTACGTTTTGAGAACAATGGCACAATAGATTCATCTACTATGCAATGCAGCGATTTGATTTCATCTTGCCGCACATATACAAAGAATATCCCACATTTTACCAATATCTCCGAGATTTTGTCTTCCTGGCTACTCTCCTCAGCCCAAATTTCCGGTAAACACCTTTGCTGTGAACCAAAGCAATCCCTTTTCCACCATCTGTGTTAAATGTTTGTAGCTACCCAATCTGTACAGCCTACCGGATCTGTTCTTTCTGGGTCCAGGTCATGTATAGTGTACATGCGCACAGGAGTGTGCCAGCTGCATCACTGACGTCATACCTGCATACTGTGCCCAAGTGCAACTGAGCTGTGCTCTTGCCCACCTCTTCAAGCAGGCCGGGGAGCGGTTAAGCGATCACACGAGTCGAACTGGACTGAGGCTCAGGACACGGTACAGATCGCCTAGTGCGAGTACGTCCCAGCTCTCATCCCATCCATAACGATGCTCAGGCTCGCCCCCTACAGGCCGCCCCTGCTCACCCTTGCCATCGCCTGGCCAGTGCAGTTCCACGCCCCAGGCCTGCGCCGCGTGCTCCAGCAGCAGACAGCTGATGCGCCGGTGGGCGATGGCGTTCCAGTGCACGCCGTCCCGGACACGGTGCTGCAGCAGGAAGCGGAAGTGGAAGTGCAGGTCCAGCACGTCCAGGCCGTAGGCGTCCGCCAGAGTGGCGCTGTAGAAGTTGGCTTCAATGACGTCATGGCGCAGCATCAGCGCCATGTCCTGGACCTGGGGGAGGATGGTGCCATTTCTCCACTGGGAGACAACTCCATGTGTCTGGTATATTTTCTTATTTATATACATCTCGCATTGAATGTACATACGTAATTTCCACAACAACCATTTTTACTATATTTACCAAAGTAATACATTGCTATTGCACGGTTGTCTTTTATTACTGATTTTGTTAGTCTTTTTACTTACGTTATCCTTTGTCGCATTTCTTTCTGCAATACCACACTAAGAAATTTCCCCCACAGCGATCAATAAAGTCTCATCTTCTCATATCTTACACATCCTAGTGTAATTGGGTTTAAAACGACACAGCGCTGGTTCACGCCCACCTCGGGCACGAGGAATCCCCCAGCGACCTTCTTCCCCAGAGGCATCGCCATGTTCCAGAGCACAAGGCATTCCGGGTGAAGGATCCTCTTCAAGTGTGAGAACAGCTTCTGGAGGTCCTGCCGGTAATCCGGGGCCCAGTTGTGGCTGTACCTGCCGCAAGATGGTCAGCTGTGAAATCCCCCTGCTGGAAAGCCGGTCGTAGGAGTGCCAGATACGCAACAAGGATCGAAAGGCGGCCCGCCACCCCCACAAGGTTGGACTTATTGGCCACAGTCAGTTACTAAATACCAAACAAATACAGCACTGTGCAAAAGTCATAGGCAGTCAAAGGTAACATTCAAAGCTATTTCTCTGGGTAGTAAATATATATTTGCCCAAAACACATAACATAACAGCAGAATATATACATTTTAAGAGTGAAAATAAAAACTAACAGTAATTAACCAACTACCATCTTGTTGGATGACCAGATGGACGCCTCAACCATTCCATGTAATGGTTAAAATTTCATCACAAGCCCGCTCTGCGCCAGTGGTCAAAGAAACAAAACCGTACATTGGATGATTGCTGCAAATACTGGGGTGATTTTGTTTGGAAATGGCTAAGCTGACACTTTCGACAGACATCGTTTTTGCACCAACATGATCATTTAACCACAATTTTCCATGCCTGCTTAGAACTTCTGCATGATGCTGCATGTTCCTCATTTACGAGACTCTGAAGCGACATGTTCTGCTAACCGACTCGCTAACGATCTTCTGACTCTAATCATTAGGTATTAATGTAATATTTTAAAGCATCTGAGGGGGGGCCGGAGGCAGAACTTTTTAGTAGGGTCCTAGAAACAACACTGCCCCCAAAACGCGAGGCCGGCCAGCAGGCCACCCCCTTTCTCATTCTGCGCTGCGCTAAAGGAGCTTCGTCCGTCAGCATGGTATTAGCTCATCGCCCCTGGGTTCAGCCCCGCTTGCCCAAAACCACAAGTTTAAACCCACCTCCAGTCCTCTGCTAGGTGATCTAGAATCAAACTCCTGGCTCGCCACCACTATACATAAATTCCACATCCAGCAGGGCCGGGGAAGTCATTGCTGTGGCCAGAGACTTATCGGGGAGCCAGAGGCAGAGAGAAACCAGCCGACTCAGCGACTCCCACTCTCAGCAGCGCGCGGAACGCTCGTCTGTAAAAACGTTTCCGGCTAAAAACGGGCCTTAGCCTCCAGCTCGCGGGAGAAGCATTCGCTTCCGTTTGCAAACGCAGGCATTATGGTCGGGGGAAAGCTCAACAGAGCATCAATCAGACTCATTAACCCCGCTCGATAAGCAAATAAAGCGAGCGCCATCATCCAATTCCAAGGCGCCCAAGACTATAAATGCAGATGAATTTAATATGCAAAGCTCTTGTAAATGACAGATCCTTCAGTAATAAACAGGGAATCAAAAAAGATTTGCTTAAAAAGCATAATGTTTTATTCATACAAACGACAAGATAAATCCATAATCCAAACTGATGCTGGCAGATCAGATACTGGAACTGAACAAGCACACTTTATTAAATGGAGAACAGAACTTAACACCCAAGTATGTTTGGCACGCCCTGAACCCAGCATAAAGACTCACACACAGGCCCCTGCGGCAATATTCCAGTAATGGCCGGTCGTCAGCATTCACAAACCCCAAAACTCATGTCCAACACTTGAAGGCGTGCCTTCTTTATGCCTAATGAATTCAAATTGAATTCAAACAGGTGGAATCCAATAAAGTTTCAGAAGCTTCTCAATGACCACTGAAAGAAGTAGGATTCACCAGAGCTCAAATGCAAGTGTAATTCCAAAGGGTCTACATACTTGTGTAAATGGGATGTTTCAATTTTATATTTTTAATAAAATTAAAACTCAAAACAGCCATTTCTTGCTTTATCATTGTGGAGTATTGTGTATAGACCGATTATAAACAATATGAATTTAATCCATTCTAAGAGTCTTAGACATAAAATAAGGAGAACTTAAAGGGGTCTTAAATTGTATGCACTGTATTAGTTAAATTTCTCCACCAGCTCAATTATTGAATTAACTTTAACTCACCGAGGTGCTGAATAGCCAAACGATGAGGGTGGTCGTCAAGTCAAAAAAAAATATGTGGGTGTACTGGACAGTTGCTGAGGTTTTGAAAAGGCCAAGCTGACATTTTGACAGATGTAATATGTTTTACTTTTCACTGGCAAAACATACTCAAGGAACACCCAAGATAACGCGAGCACTCCTAAAAATCGGAAGAAGAATCGGAAGAAAAATTAATTATAATACACTTTAAATCACAGGCTTTTAATGAGGGTATCACTAGAGATTTAAAGGGGTGTTAAGCCTTTATTGGGAAGGTCTGATTTTAATGAAAATTAATGAGAACATTTTTAAAACTAATTAGTGTATTTATTTGGTGGGCGCCAAAGCCCCTCTAGAGCAACCCTAGTGACAGCCATGTCTTTAAGCCAAAGCCTTAAAATGTCGGGTTGCGATTCGGCCCGATTCCCGCTAGCCCCGGGTCTGACAGACCAGGGCGATGCCGCCATCACATCATAGGCGAACGTGCGGATCGGCGCCGACCGACGACACTTAGCTGCAAGCGTTACCTGGACACGTCCCACAAGCAGGAATTGACTACGAGGACGTCGGGCTTCAGGCCGCCCTCCAGGTCGGCCAGGATGCTGTCCATGTAGCGGGAGTAAATGCGCGTGATGAAGTAGAACCGCAGGAGGTGGTGGTCCGAGCGATACTGCCGCACCTCCCGGTACTCGGTGCCGTTGTGCATCAGACCCAGCTGGCCACCCTCCACCAGCGAGTCCTGCTCAAAACTCATCTCCCCCTGGGAGAGCAGCAAGGGAAGACATGATGGAGACAGACGGGGTGGGACAGGAGCGACCCCGGGGCAGCAATCCGGCCATCATTTATGTAACAGATGTCTCCACACAGAACTGTGGATGACCTTAACAATAACTGAGGCTGGGGGGGAAAAAGGCCTGTTCTTCACCTTATTCCTGAGCTGAGACTGGGATAGGAAGGCATCCCTCTGTAGGAGAAGGACCAGGTCTTTGTAAACTGAGCGCTGGACTAGAAATCAGGGAGTGGGGAATGGAGGAAAATAAGAAAAGACCCTAGGGTGACTAGCCAGCATCTGGTCTGATGATCATCCGCTTAGTCACAACCGGGCAGCGAGGCCATTAATGCTAATGGAGCCTGGTATTTTAAAAAAATCCAGCCCCATCCCTTGGTTAAAGATGCGCGGATCGCTCGGCATCTCCGCCGGAAACCCCGCCGCCCGCACGGACACCTCCCCTCGGAGCCATCCATCCGCAGCCGTCATACTTACTCGAGTCGCCCAGCACCACCACAAACTTGTTATGCAGGAGCCGACTGGCCTGGCTCCGGGTTACCCACCTCATGGCATCCAGGTCGGGTTACTGCGGGAGGCAGCACGGCATGTGAGCTGCACACGGCCTCGGCATGATAAGCGCTCCTCTGCGAACAGCCACGTAACTACACGGTCTAAATCCCAGTTTAGCTAACTAGCTGCTTCACCTGACTCCTTCAGTCTTTTTTTTTTGTCCCATGCAATATATCCCCATCACTCGGAAAATGTAATTACCCTTGTTAGGAAATCTGTCCTATCTCCTTATACTCAACCCTTACCTCCACATGCATTTGTGAATTAACATATTTTAAAAGCCGGACGTACTGCTTGCGAAAGCGGGGCCCCACTTTCCCGGTCTCCCCTGAGTGTTTCCATGCACCTTTTTTTTCGGTTTGCGGGGAAATTACTGCGATCTCCGCAAGACGCCATCAATCAAAGGTCTGATTGGCGGTCGCACGCCGAAAAGCAGATCAGCGGATCGCCAGATTACCAGATCACCGGACGCAGGTGCTACGAGGGAGCAGCGTATTTAGCTATTTCTGTGCACGTGTGCGTAGATTCACTTAAACATCGCATTAAATTCCACATACAGAGGCAGAAATTAATTGTTTCTCCCATAGTAACTGGCTTCTGCGCCCATGTGCTTATTCATTATGGTCTGCTGAGTGCGACATTACACATTAGACGTCCCACCTCCTCTCTCTGAGGGTCCGGGAATCTCCCGGGAATTGATGGCAGCTCCCGCGCCCCCGCGAATTGCGCGCAACGCCCTGGAAATTTTCCGTTAGGCTACTCAGCGGCGGGAAATAATTGGCCCCGCCCACGGCCCCGCCCACGACCCCGCCCGACCTATCAGAAAACGTTACCGCCACCCACCCGGCACCCCGGCGACCGCCGCTGAACCAGCACTAGGCTTTGGCGGAACCTAATTTTTAAAACCGTCGTAACATCCTGACATTATGCTGCAGTTTACGGTATTTTGAAAAGCAACAGAATTCCGGTATTCTCTATAAAAGTTGCCGGTAGGGGAATTTTTGAACGAAAATACCGTGTTATACCCAAAATACCATAAATACCGTAATATATAGTGTTACCGTAATGCTTACCAAACCGAGCCAGCGCCCTCCTCTCGGTTGTCCCTCAATGTCCTCCCTGATATGGGTACGACAAAAGGCGTCTGTAATAAATACAGTATGTTGGCAGACGTACTGGGACACCCCTCTATGTCATTGAATTCGGGTGTTCCAATCACTTCCATGGCCACAGGTATATAAAACCAAGCACCTAGGCAAGCAGACTGCTTCTACAAACATTTGTGAAAGAATGGGTCACTCTCAGCTGGAGCTCAGTGAATTCAAGCATGGTGCCGTGATAGGATGCCACCAGTGCAATAAGTCCATTCGTGAAATTTCCTCACCAATAATTATTCCACGGTCAGCTGTTAGTGGTATTATAACAAAGTGCAAGCAATTGGGAACAACAGCAACTCAGCCACAAAGTGGTAGGCCACGTAAAATCACAGAGCGGGGACAGTGCATGCTGAGGGACACGGTGTGCAGACGTCGGCAACTTTCTGTAGAGTTAATAGCTACAGACCTCCAAACTTTGTGTGGCCTTCAGATTAGCTCAAGAACAGTGTGTAGAGAGCTTCATGAAATGGGTTTCCATGGCCAAGCAGCTGCATACAAGCCTTATATCACCAAGTGCAATGCAAAGCGTTGGATGTAGTGGTGTGAAGCACTTTTTTTGGAGTTACGAATCACTCCTCTCTGTCTGGCAATTCGATGGACGAGTCTGGGTTTGCGGTTGCCAGGAGAACGGCACTTGCCTGACTGCATTGTGCCAAGTGTAAAGTTTGGTGGAGGGGGGATTATGGTGTGGGGTTGTTTTTTAGGGGTTGGGCTTGGCCCCTTAGTTCCAGTGAAAGGAACTCTTAATGCTTCATGCTCCCAACTATGTGGGAACAGTTTGGGGATGGCCCCTTCCTGTTCCAACATGACTGCGCTCAGTGCATGAAGCAAGGTCTATAAAAACATGGATGAGCGGGTTTGGTGTGGAGGAACTTGACTGGCCTACACAGAGCCCTGACCTCAACCCAATAGAGTACCTTTGGGATGAATTACAGCAGAGACTGCGAGCCGGGCCTTCTCGTCCAACATCAGTGCCTGACCTCACAAATGCTCTCCTGGAAAAATGGTCAGAAATTCCCATAAACACACTCCTAAACCTTGTGGAAAGCTTCCCAGAAGAGTCGAAGCTGTTATAGCTGCAAAGGGTGGGCCAACTCCACATTAAAGCCTATGTATTAAGAATGGGATGTCAATAAATTGTTCATTTGTGTGTAAAGGCAGGCGTCCCAATATTTTGGCAATATAGTGTCTACGGTATGTCACATACAGAATATGGTTCATATGTATCGCTTTAATTTGCATTACCTGCATTATAGAATATTTCTGGAAACTGTGTTAAATGTACTACAGGTAGGTAAATGTGTTTTTGTGCAATACTTTTTTAACTCCCCATAAATACGACTCACCTGGACTTGCGTGGTTGTATTAAATTCGCTCACCATTGTCGATGCAATTAATTAAACGGCGTCATATTAATTCTGGGTTGCATAAGGCTGCTGCTCTTTTCCGTACTGCTCTGCAACTTTAAAAGGGCCCACATATTTCATCTGGCCCACCTTTCCTTTAATAACTATGATTAAAGCAAATATTTCTGTGAGGTCGGTACTCAGCCAAACAAATGAACAAAACCGCATATAATCATAATAATGCGTCGGTGGAAATAACAGGCACCTCGTTTCCATTACAAATTCCACCATTGCATGTCTGCAATATTAATTTTCTGAAGAGAAAAAAAGCTTATCAGTGTTTTTCTTTTCATTGCTCTTTTTCCAGAGGAAGCTTTTAATTTTGTGTTAAAGCTCCCTTGTTTGGTAAATTCATCCCGTATTTCCTAAACAGAATCGCAATCAACCGTAATACCACAAATTATATTATTTATGCTGGCAGAAAAATCAATAATTTTCTTAAAACACAACATTTTTGCTACCCTTGTTGTGTTCCGACGGATAACATTGTTTAATGTCAGGGGTCAAGATCACAAACACAAAAAACGAATTTTCAGGAGTTCTTGTTTATGTGTCAGTGTTGTACAACAGTCAAGCTGGCAGCACTATTCAGAAATCAATACAAACTCACAAAGAACCGCAAAATCTTTCTGCCCAAAGCGCAACTTGTGACACGTGATTTTTTTGTTGTGACCTTCACTTAATCATAATCATAGCACTTAAGGCGGAGGAAGGAAGGGGTGTCGCGACGCTTCATGGTGGTCCCATAGTCCGATCGGCCCAAATTTGGTGCCGATAGCGCCATTGTACAGGGTGAAAGGTGACATTTCCAGGAAAAGAAATACAACTGGAACGTCTCATTGACTGCTCCAGGACAGGTGCCCGGGATCTAATCACACACCGGGGGCGAAAGAAATGCCGCAGTCCCGGAAAAGGCAGGAGGATGCTGGAAACAAACCGGCAAGCAGGCTGCAGTGAGAGATCCGCGGCCATCCGACGCCTTAAAGTACCTCCGGGTGGGGCAGCAGAACGCTGGAAATGAACGCGGAATCATTAATAACCGACACCCTCTCCCATCATTTCTAGCGACAGTGTCCAGTCAGCGTGACATTTCGCCTGCCATCTCTTTTATTTTTAATTTGATTTCTTATATATATATGTTTTGGGCGCTATGGTAATGGGCCAGAATGTGTCCGGATTGATAGATCTGCTCGGCAGGTCCATCCCTCACCGCGGCAGCCGGGACGCTCCCAAGCATATTGCCCCCGAGATCGCCGGCTGCCTATACCTCATTTACAACAGGCAAAAAACCATTATGAGGCGCACGCCTACCAGCTGGATTGAAGTCACTTGCGCGTATTTGAACACTTACACAGCAGACAGTGTGACTCTATAATGCTGTCAGGTAGTAAGTACTCTCAGACAGCTCTCCCCGGGGACCTTGCAATGATGGTCTAATTTTTTTTTTACTTGGTATTGTATCGGGATTAATGAATAATTCCCCTAAAAATTCATGTATTCGGGGACGAGTCAGTTTCATTATCTTATTTTTGACATTGAACATTCAGAAATGCTAGGAATGTCACTGGAAATGTTGAATTCTCCCCTGAACACAGGCGCACTAGGCACAGTGCCAGAATGGCACATTCTTTATGATTTTCAGGGTCACAGAAATATTAATCACATCTTAATTACAACCGGTGTCCATTAGAGGTCATTATTGTCTTACATTATTCGCCTTCCATCCAGGACAATGTCGCTGGATAAGCAATGGATGGATGGTTGGACTATTGGGGACTAAAACTCGATTTAAATGTATTTCTCATCACACAAGTAGTTATAACATCTGAATATTCCGAGGCATTTTAAGTGAAAGTAGAGCGAGAGTTTATTTCTTTCTCCATCATTTATTACTCGTACCAGTGTTTTCAGCGTCCCCGGAGAATGCCTCTCCGGCTGCTTAAAATGTGACACATCGGGATTTTTTATTTTTTTGCCAGTTTGAGAGTTCCGTCGCCTCCAAGCGGCAAGAGATGTGTTTTTTTTCTTCATTTCGGTGGGAGGGAACGAAATAATTCCTGACTTTAACAACATGGTGCGGCAGCCTCTGACACCAGACGCAGCGGAGAAGAATGCCTTGCATGAGGATCCGAAGCGAGCGATTCGGGCGCCGCCGGCTGCGGGCGGAGGGACGGAGCGGCACCCGGGGCCAGTTTGGCGGAGAGCGACAGCTAGAAGGGGGGAGGCATCTCTTCCATCAAGAATCAATTTGGAGCCATTTCCTCGTAACCCACACAGAATACGAACAACTTAAATTTCACAATGATTCTTGCAATGTTATTATTATTATCAATATTATTATAGATATAGATAGGTCAGAAACCTATGTCTATTATAAAAGGCCTATAGATTATCTGTCTATATCTATTATTATAAATAAATAAGTCAGAAACCTATGTCTATAATAATATATTATCTATTATTGTAGATTGGAAAAAAAAATAGGTCAGAAACCTCAAACATTTAATTCTTGGGTGTAACTGGTCCTAGAAAAACAAAATCACTATATGGGAAAGCGTAAACATCGATGGCACACCCGAGCCAAAACGGGCTTGCGTTTGGCGAGCGTGTAATTGTAGATGCAAGGAAAATCGGCCAAGATCTCACCCCATCTAAACGGCACCTTTCGTTACAGCAGAAGGTCTCGCCCAGAGGCGTCCGCCTTGAGGTAGAGGTACTCTAGCAATGACGCGTGGGGGTCTAATCAACGTTAATTGTGAAAGAGGACTTTACATGATTAGTCCCAGCATAAGCCTCGATCTGCTATATTACACATCCTCTGATGGACGCAAGGCATTTTTCTAGTCCGCTTAAAGTAACTGAGAATAATTCGGTAAACATCAAAAAAAAAATGTGAAGCAACTCGACGAATTATCCCAGACGCATCGCTACCGACACTGTAAACGTTCTCTGTGTGAGTGAGTTTCGTCGGGATGAAAATGAAGCACTTGAGCTGTGGTGAATGGCTGAAACATTGTACAGCGACATTATGAGTAAACAGAACGAACAGCAATACCCAGCTCTTTGGCATCTTACATATACATAATAAAAACAGACAGGATGATGCTAAGGAAATGTATGTCGGCACATACACTAGTAGGGAAATCAGATTTAAACGTGACCGGCGCCAGTGAGATCCCACACCATCCGCCAGCAGTCTCAGTCCGCAATTTCCTCCTTGCAGGACCGCGTCGTTTTGCAAACTGGGCCCGGTCATCACCACGAGACACCTAGGAGGGGACGCATATAGTCCTTTGGCGTGCCCTGGCATTTAAAGACCGCCGTTCCACACTGTCCCCTGGTGTTAGCCCTCATGGGCTCTATAGTGCAAATAGGCTGACTGCAGTCCATCTGGTTGTGCTGTCCTCCGAGGGTCATTTCCGGAATGGGGATGAGGGTACGCAGGGCCTGGTAAGGAAGAATCAGACAGAGGGCGATGACTGCAACCAGCTCCTTATCTGCAGGCTTTCAGACTCTCCAGGATCTCTCTGCCGGTATTCTAGGCTACGTGGAGCTTCTCTCGGTAGAGACAGGAAGATTACAGAGCTTCTGCTCTGACCACAGAGGGCCAGGAGCGGCTCTGCGCGCTTCGTAAACATTGTTAAGACTGCAAGACATCAATGAAATTTTTGGTTTTTTGGCGCTGTTCCTTGTCAGGGGGAAACAGGGTCCAGCAAATTGATTTCTGGAGAGCAGGAAAGCTGGAGATTCGAGCTGCACGCCGTGGAGTTCAGTACTTGTGGCATTCTGAGGATTTACCGGCCGACAATTAAGCAGCCGTGTCTCGCTTAAGGCCGGCTGTTTCCTCTGCGCATAAAACGAGGCGCACGTATGCATCTCAGATGCTTTGCTTTTTTTTTTTTATACTGGCTGGTTGGGACTTTCAGCCAAGTTAAACCGACAAATTGTCCTGACAAAGAAATTGAACTTAATCCTTGATCTCGGGGCAGCTTTGGAGCAAGTCTCTTTTTAAACATAACAGAAAAGCAGGTACTTACTTGAACGGTGGAACAGGCCTGAAACACAGAAAAAAAATAAAATGTTTCTGTAAGACGTGTGTAAATGCATTTCGAATCTATTTTGCCACTTGCATGTTCCGTAACGGCTGAATTAAGTGCTCGCACCTGTTTATAGCAATTAAAAAATAAACCGAGCACATTTTTTTTGATTCAATATAAAAATCCATTGAGAGATAAGGATTAGCATTATGGTGGCAACTCTTCCCTAATACAGAATGTGGCTGATTAACAAACATCACATTAATGTTGTTTTGCACTTCAGTCATTTTACAGATCAGTGCATCGGCTTAGTAAATACATTTGTTCTATAATAATTTTGTATAATTTGTACCATCATTCAGGAAAATTTCCCACATTCTATCAACCACGGCACTTTGAAGTCGAAAATCTAATTGGCTAAAATACTGCCATCACTTCCATAGGCTGCGAGTGATACCTGATGTTCTGTGTTTGGTGTCAGTACTGCTTTTTATTTTCTATTTGCATAAATACACCAGAATGCTTATTTTCCAGCACGTGGCTCAGCGGGCAAAGCCTCTGTGCCTGTGATAGGAAGGTTGCCGGTTTGAGCCCGGCCTCAGCAGAATAGTCACATGTCTGTGGGCCCTTGAGCGAGGCCCTTAGCCCCCAGCTCAATGGGTGCCGTTGCAGGTGGCTGCCCTCCGCTGCCAAGCTCACTCTCACCTACATGTGTGTGTGTGTCAGGGAGAGCAAGATGGGTCCCCATGGGGAACAGTAAAGTGACATTATTATTATAATATTCCACCAGGCTCTCCTTCGAGATAAACACACAGTCGAGACGCTTGGGGTCGCGCGACAGACATGTGACTGTTCTACAAAGGGTGGGACTCGATCTAGTGACCAACTGTTCAAAGGCTCCCTGAGCCACATAAGCATATTAACCTAGTTGCAAAGTAGCCGGCCAACCCGGGTTGGGCCCCACGCGAGAACGCGGCCGGCAGACTCACCGGAGCGCCTTGAGGGGGGGCACGGCTGACACCTTGCCCTGCGGCTTGGCCCCCGCGCTCGGGGGCATCATCACCAGCAGCTCGCCTGACGGCTTCGGGGATGCCCCTCGGCTGGGGTTAAGCGGCAGCGGCCTCTGGGGCGGCGACGGCGACGGCTTCGGCCGCAGCTCTGACACCAGCTGCGGGGGACGGGATCCCGCCATCGCGGGAGCTTAGCGGCCAGCCCGCAGAAGCCGCCTGTACACCCAGCGGGCTTATCGTGACACTTACAGCACCATGGAGAGATGCTGATCGAGACGGCTAACGTCTCACTCTGCTATAATGGCCAGCGGAATCCCCACTGATCCAGATTTAAAGCTCAAAGACGTTCAGCAGCAGTATTCTTAATTATTTGAGATTAAAAATGCATATAAAAGGAAAGGAAACAGAGTGAAAGGAATTTATTCTTTCTTGAAATCCCTGAAAGGACTGTTTGCTAACGAAACGTCTCTGAAAGACCTGGAACTAGGTTCGGGAGCCGCAGACAGGAAGGGCAGGGCTGCTCACCAATGGGGCGCGAGATGGAATCACTGGGAGAGGCTTCCTGGGTGGGCTCAGCTTCTGTGCCACCTCCGGGGATTTGATGGGAGCGGCTGGAGGCTTGCATGCCGGTAGGGGGGGGCGGGGACTCTGGGGTGTCCGCTGGACCCGCGGGGATGGTGCGGGCCGCAGAGGGCGGACGATGTTGATGGGCTGGTTGCCGTTGGGAACAGGGGGCGGCCTGAGTGGAAGGACCTCTTTGCTGGTGTGGGGGAGCTGGGGGGGGGGGGCAGGTGGGCACAAGTAGAGGGAAAGAGAGTGTGAATAACGATGACCACATAGACAGGCAGACAGACGCAGAGACAGACAGGCAGGCAGGCAAACAGACCGGCAGGCAGGCAGACAGACAGACAGACAGGTAGGCAGGCAGGCAGACAGACAGACAGGCAACCAGGCAGACAGACAGACTGGCAGGCAGACAGACAGGCAGGCAGGCAACCAGGCAGACAGACAGGCAGGCAGACAGACAGACAGGTAGGCAGACAGACAGACAGACAGACTGACAGGCAGGCAGATAGATAGATAGATAGATAGATAGATAGATAGATACATACATACATACATACCTTATGAATTTGGTATGAAATTTCAGGTTTCAGGACAAATTAATAGACAGTGACAATAAATAACTGACTACAGCAATTAAATAATATACTAATATTAATTATATATTATTTGTCACTTTCCCATGACCCTGACCAGAGACAGCAGGTCCAGAATGGATGGACAAATGGATTGATGGATGGATATTAATGTTTTCAAAATCAAAGAAAAACGTGCATCTCTCCATCTTGTACAAATGTAGGAAGGGCTCCCAGTCAGAAACACTCTCTGTGTGGGTTGGCCGGCACAGCAAATCCCCCTTTCAGCTGCACTTTGCGAATAATACAGTCCTCACCACTTTAAGTCATTTCTGCTGTGGTGCTGGAAACAGGAACAGCTCATATTTCCTGCAATGAATGTTTCCTGAATGTACTTTAGCGGGGCGGGGGGGGGAGGGGGGGAGTGAATCAGACTGGACGTATTCCATCTTGCTGAAGTTTTCATTAAGTAGACCAGCCATGCTCATCCGGTGGGCTTTCAGAGAGCATGCCTCACAGAGACACAGGGGCATCCTCTGAGACAGTAGGACGTCCCTGCAGACCCAAGGAAACATCTGTGCACTTTGCTCTAAAAGCTCATAACAGCTTTTATCAGAACTATGCTGATCAGGTAAAAAAAAAAAAAAAAAAAAAAGATTGGGAATTTATGGTGAATAAACATAGGGATCTATCTGAGGCTTCCTCTATCTTCTTTGCTACTGCTTGACAGTGAGCAAAGATGTAAATTACATCTGCAGGTAATTTATGTTTCGGCCCAAACGTAAACTAATGAAAAAGCGAGACGCGATTTCACCTGGCCGCCCGTCTCAGTGCGACTTAATCGCTTCGTGGCCGCCGGTGCGGTTTTTGTGAGCGTCTCTCTCCTCCTTCTTATCTCCTTCTACTTATTTGGAACAACTGATTTCAAATTAGCCAATAGCAGAACAGACAGGACATCAGCCCCGAGATCTTTGTGCGAGTCGGAAAAAAAAAAACACGGGAATTAATAAGGAAGATGTGGAAAGGGATCCGCGGGCAGAATAAAGAGAGGAAGAAAGGAGGTTTGTATAATGACTGTTCTGTATCATAAGCTCCTAAGTGTTTATCTGTCCTCGGGTCTGCTAGAGTCGGGGAGTAGGAGTTAATATAATGGTATATAACAGGAATAAAGACGTCAGTTATACCGAGCAGCTGAACGGCAGAGGAGCACTTTGCTCTGAGAAATCTCAGGACGTCGATATGTCACATGTGACGGGAGGTGATTTGGAGCAGCAAGTGGTGATTAAGGACATGGGGTCTATACCCTGAAGGTGTTCGGTTTGAGTCCCAAGAAGGGGCAGTGCTGTGAAACCCGTTTGAAATGTACTCGACTGGAAATGTGAGTCTCGCTGGATGAAGGTGTCGGCTGAAATGATCAAAACCAGACTAAAAGCTAAAGAAAACTCTAACTAAAAACAGACAGTGACTTGCAGATCTCCTGGTTAACTGCTGGATCTGCTGCCGTTTACGTTTGCACCATCTCAGCTCCTCCAACGCTTGTACTTCCAGAAATTCACTCTGATCGCAAAGTAAGTTCTCTGCATCTCCGCACCCATCCCGCCCGCGTCCCGGAGACGGCGGCTTGGCGCTCACCTTCTTGGTGTTGTTGTTCTTGCCTGAAGACCCCACGAGCTTCAGGTGGAAGGCTGGGTTCAGGTGGCCGTTCCTCACCTTCTGCTCGGCCGCGTCCTTCCTGCGAGGCCGAGACGAGAAGCTGAGATTCTATAGCCGTTCTTCCGTCGCCCCAAAGTGGATTTCTGAAGGGCACGGCTTTGAAATCCCACTCTGGACTCCCATCTGCTCATCCGGGGAGCGCTGGCGTCCCGTTGCCGGCTTCCCATCAGGAGAAGCGAGATGAGAGGCCTGACAGAAGTGCGGGCCAAACCGCTCTCCAGCGCTCCCGCCCCAGAGCGCGATCACATGGCGTAATAAGTCAGCGCTGAGCACTTAATCAAAACAGTGCCCCACTGCCACGGCGCCGGGTAAATAGCCGACACACTGCGCCCTCCCCGCTATAGAAAGGAAGTTTATCATAATAAGGTAATGACCACGGCGAGCATCACCATTGGGCGACACGCTGCCTGAGTGGGCGGCACCGGGGGTTAGGATCCTGCCTCCACTCCGTGTCATGAAGGTTTCCTCTGGGTACTCCGGTCCCCCCCCCCCCAGCCCAAAGACTAAGCCTCCTTGGCTTGCGTGCTTACATGTGCCTGACAACAGACAAGCATCCTGTTCTGGGTGGGTAGAAGATGGATGTATGATGGATGTATGATGGATGGATGATGTATGGATGTATGGATGGATGATTACCCTGACCCAGATAGGCATTCGGAAGATGGATGGATGGATGGAATCAGTATCTCTGTGATTTGTAAATATAATAGATAATAAAGAAAACGAACTTTTTAGTCTATCGATCCGGCTCTGGTGTCTCATTAACACTGTGAGCTACTTATCATTCTTGTGTTTTGCACCCGTGGTCGTTAAGCAGAGGAATGCCAATAGCGGGGGTGCGTGTGAGAGTCCTGTTAATGAGAGGCAGAACCATAGAAGAGTCACCCCCTCCCTTTATACATTATATATATATACAGGTATGGCCCCTGATGGCCACCCCAGTCTAAATTTCCTGCTGGCGCTTCTGACCAGATGATAAAATAAAAAGGACGCGGCTGCTGCCTGTTTTTACATATTAAAAATTCCACTCAGCACACTTTTGTGACAAAAAAAAAACACTTAAGTACAACCGACAATTAATATTCATGATACATTTTACACTGACGACCGGGATGAATGTGGGCAAAGCATTGCAAGCAGGTTAAACATCCATGCATTTTAATAACTGCTTATCCAATCAGGGGCGGGTTTGCTGTTTCTGGGGCCCCACGCAAAAAGGCACTTAAAGCCCCTCACCTTCTATTAGTGTAGTGCCAGTGTGTGGCCAACAGGTGGCGCCCAAACCTTGGGGGGGCAGCCGCACAAATGTGTGGTTTGACTGGCGGCAAACGCCGGCACTGCATCCGGTTAGGGCTGTCGATATGCTCGGGCTGTCCCGTGAGCCACATGGAATGGCACGTACCCTGACAGTACGCGGTAAGCAGTTTGGACGGGGGGAGGGAAGATGGAGCACCCAGAGGGACGGTACGCAAACACGGGGAGAGCGTGCGAGAGCCGGGCTCCGGCGCCGGGCGAGCTGCCAAGCCTCCGCACGCTCCCTGTGATAAATGGCACATAACAAAGCCGAGTTCCAAAACATTTGCCCTTCAAAATGATGAAATAAACTTTTTATGTATCAAGGTGTCAAAGTCTGACATCCCAGGAGTACAAAGCCTGCGAGACTCGAACACTTGGTCTTCTGGTCTTTGACGGTGCTGCCCAGATTAATTCACCCCCCACGCCTTGTGACCGCGAGCGGTGATGCCGGACCTTCCAGAAGGGCGGCGCCGTACGTACCGACTGTCTTTGAGATTCTTCTCCCTCTGCGACAGCCACTTGTGGTAGGGGGAGGTTTTAACCTTACAGCAGCAGAAGACGATGAGGACACTGGGCAGTAGCACCAGGAATGCAAAGAGCAGGCCAGCCACCAAGCCCAGCTGACCTGAGAACAGCGGAGAGAGGCATTCAGGTGCGGAATAGTCACAGTTGACCTCAGAGCAGCTTGACCAATCAGAAGGAGGATACGTGACGTTGACATGACAACCGGCCGTGTTCCGGGGGGTCTGCTCTGTGTTTAAAGGTTAAAGGGGCGTTCCCTGGGACGTGCCCGCAGACTCACTGTCGTACTGGACTGGGCCGCTGTCCACACTGCCGCCCAGGCCCGGCTTCTCGCAGAACGGGGGGGCCCACCCACGGTGACAGTGGCAGTTCTTGTTGCTATTGCACACCTGCGATATGAAGAATAAACCAAGTAGAATTAAATAACAAGGAGTAAAAGCAGGGCATTCCAAACATAACAGGCAGGTAAGCAGGCAAGGAACACATGCCGTAAGATTTGGTTTTATTTACTGCTTAAAATCATGCCATTTGCTTTAAGGTGCCAAATAATTCAAAACAACTGGGGTGGCTCACAGTAATCTGGGACATGTTTGCGATATTGCTATTAAGCAGCTTATGGCCTTTTCTGCTCATAAGGGGGCACTCTCTCGGAACAGTGTGGGGGCAAATGCTGTCATACACTGGAAAAAGATCAATAGCTGCTTCAGTGCCATGGCTGTCATTGTGTCCGTAGTCCTGTATCTGTAGTCCCTTTTTTACTCGTTTATCGCTTATTTTATGCTGGGGGGGTGGGGGTGGGGGTGAGAGCCCACTCCCCAGAAGTATTTTAAAAACCATCCGTGTTGTGTTCACCTGCATATGTTAGCGGTGCTCACGGCTTAACAGGAATCAAATAAAATGCAAATACATAAATAGAATACATGGAACGAATAAAGAAAATGAAAACAGCAACAGCGTACGAAAAAAATAAATAAAAATCAGACGGAGAAATTGACGAAATAAGCCCCCTAAAATTCATGCCGACTCGCTGCCCTCTGAATGCGAGTAAATAAAGCAGGAGAACGTATGAAGACATTCAGGGCGATTAAGGAAGCGGATTTCAGGACACGGCGCGACTGGAAGGATGGGTGCTGGCGGGGGCTGGGTGCTCGAGAGCACTCTGAGGAGGCTTAGCGGCCCCGCCAAGGCCCAGCCAATGGGAGCGCGCGTACACGTTAATATGCGCGGCCCGCCACGGGGACGGGGGCATCCTGAAGGGGGCATTTGGCAGGATTTATGAGTGTGAAATTACGTCTGTCTAAAGAGAGATGGCCCCGGTCGGGGAATGCGACTCGTCTGGCGGACGAGGCGTCGCGAGCTACTGGTGGACGGACTCTCTCGGGGATTTTCCCCGTTGAGACACAAGCAAAGGCCTGTGATGCGGCTGGGATGCTCCCCATCTCCGCAAGCTCGAAAGGCACACTCGATAAACAGAATGAATGGCGTGCCGTCATCAAGGCGATGAGATCATCTTTAGCGACCGATGGCAGACATAACCCTCTTTATTTATGGAGCATGCGTACTTGTTGCATATGGTTGGAATTTAAGCCGGAATTTAATTTCCACTTAAAAACCTCGTAGGTTGACTGCAGATCTAAGGCTCATCTCTTTATCAGCAAATCAGCTAAACGTTTAAAAATCTTTATCATTTACATATATTTAACACAAGTTAAATGGTTTGTTAACTAAATATCACTGTCGTTCATGTTGATAAAAAAATACAAATGAATAACAAAGCAACGTTAAAAAGAGCCACTTGAGTTCTGAACGTTTTGATATTTCCAGAGTAGCTTGCCAACAGCAGGTATCTCAGTAGCTAACTTCCTCAGGTCTGAAATGCAGGTCTACTGCCCCCTAGTGTCTCGGCTCACCCCTTGGCCATGGCAGCGGGCGATGCAGGCCTCCAGCTCGACGAAGGATGCGTTTTGGCAACGGCGGTCATGGCACACCTGAAGGACATGAGCGGAAGGGTGAGCGCTCACAAACCGAACCGCCGTGCAGGCAACAAGGCGGCTATATTTGTTAGCGAGACTCAGTTGCATCCTGGGTAATGTGGGTCAGTCTGTCTACAAACGCCGTGATCTAAAAGCAGTACCGTGTGCTGAGACTTTTCAAGGGGAGGGTGCTCTACTTACATTATTATGTTATTTACCACAACAACATGAAACTAGGTGCAAATGCATCACGTGTGTGCCCTGCCATGGACTTGACCGGAGTGTCTCCTGCCTGTGCCCTGTGCTTCTTGGGACAGGCTGCAGTGGCGCAGAAGATGGACGGTCGGATGTTTTTGACCTAGAAAGCACGATAAACATGCAGACATGCGTGCCTTGCCCTCTCCGCACTTGGTCCCGGTCATGACCAGCCCCGGGTCGGGCAGGTCGCCCTGGCCGTCCTGGGTGCTGTACACGTAGGTGCCCCGGCATTTGACTTCCATGCCGTCGGTGCGGATGGTGGTGTCGATGGACACGGCGTTGGTGCCCTTCGGCTTCTTGGCGGCGCTGTGGCACTGGATCTTGCCGCACTTGGCATCACTTTGCAGGGAAATGCACAGGCGAGATGTTTGGTCACTGTCTGGCCAGCTGGGGGGGCGGAGCCCTACTCCACCGTACCCACAGAAGACATTAATACATTCCTCCTTGTTGTGAAAACACGGTAATGGAATGACGTCATTTAGGACGGGAAGGGAAAGGCTGCCCCTCGATCAATGTGATATTTTTACAACCAATACCGCGCCTCTAAACTATGACAAATATCTCCTGTAAAGCACGAGCTTCTGGCCTTCTCCTTTCGCCTCAGCACACTGCCATGGCAACAAATCCATACATTATGGGGAAGTGATCTTCCAAGTGGTGTCAGGGCCCCTCTGGGAGCTATAATGAAACAGGCGAATGGTGGTGGGCTGGGGGGGGGGGGGCGGGGGCGGCTATTGGGGGGGGTGAAAGGGGGGGGGGGCCAGTGGGGGGACCCCACCCTCCCTCTTTACC
>JAODKL010000017.1:744762-757310 GCA_026780765.1 Petrocephalus schoutedeni
ATTCCCACTCAATCAGCAGAGCTCGTGACATTTGAAATGACTTTTTTCCTTAATGAAAAAACACAGCGAGTGGAAGTCCATGATGTAAGAAGCGTCAGGATGTCAGACGGGCGGCCTGGGCAGCGGCTGGCTGGCCCGCGGCACATGGTGAGGCGCTGGCCGGCACCGGAGGACGACCTTGCTGCCGCTCGGCATGGGGATAACACCCGACTCCAGCCTGCCAGTGCCACGGAGATAGAATCAGCACAGCCTCCCTCTACCCGTGTGGCAGGACTGACCACCCATCACCTGACATATGGAAATTTTCCGTAACCAATGAACGAGTCATTTTTTTAATTCCATAGACAATACCGTGCAGATTATAAAGCACATTTCACACTATTTCCCAGGATGAAGACCTATATTTGTATGTAGTTGTGCCCATGCTTCTCTGTGTAGTCTCCCTTCCTCTTTCACAGCGGGCCCAGATACGCCCAAAATATAAGGGGATCAGAAGCTCCGGCGATCATTTTAGCTGCAGCTTGGAAGACTTTGCCGAAGGTAAACGGTTTGGTGCCGGAGGCGACAGGGATCCGAACCTATAGCCCACCGGCGCTGGTGGAAACACCACCTCCCGCTGGGATGCAAGTGCATGAGCCAAGGAGGCATGTGATACAAGGTGTGTGGCTCAGTGGGTAAGAATGCCATACCGGTGATCAGAAGGTGACTGGTTTAAATCCCATGGTTGTTAGAGTGATTTCACTGTTCCCCTAACTCCTAGGCCTACCTGACCCTGCTTGATCCTGATGTATATCACTTTGGATGAACAAATTTAGAGGAGGCACCAGATAGAACCAGTATAATGATTGTAATTCTAACTGGCTGAATCTAATGTGCCCCACATAAGGTAAAATGCTCACCCATGTTGGTCACCGCGTGGGCTGGGAGGGCCTAGGTCTGGTTTTGACATTGGTAGGGAGCAAATCAGCCCCCCCCCTTGCCCCCCTAAACACACACGGCCCTCCCACAATATCGCCCTTGGCGTGTTGGGCTGGCAAAAATCTTTGACCAATAACCAACTCCCAATTTGTTCAAGATCAACAGTTAAGAGGCCAGACCATGGTCCCCAATTTCCACTCGTCACCCACTCCTTGTCTGCGATGAGCTTGATGTGTTTCTTTGCCACCCTGAACGAAAATGTCAAATCTGGCTCCTCTATTGTTTTCTTCATTCCAGTATATCAGTTCACATAAGAGGCTTCTCAGATTAATTCTGGTCCCACTATCTTGCCGCTATTGTATTTCTGCCCTCAGCGTGACCTCATTTCCTGCCTGACCTTACATACAGTAACACATCGGTAAGAAACGGCCTCAAAATGGATGTTACTCGCACAACACCGATTCCGGGAAAATAAACCCACCATCGCAAGTTTGTAAGCGTCGGTCCACACAAGAAGCCGGCGGCCATACACACAGAAAATCTTTTTAAAAATGGGCGCACATCCGACTTTTATTAAGTAGTAGCCCCTCTGAGAGGAATTGTAAAAACGTTATGTGCCGAGATTCGCTGAGTTGGCCGTTAGGTGAGCTTTTAATAAAGAGGGATTGAGTTTGTAATGTTCCAGCGAGCGAGAGAGATGGGAAACGTCCACATTTTCACCCATAAATTTTTACCTTTCCATAATGCCGTGGACTTCCTTGCTCGGAAGGAATTTGTAATTCGCATCACGCCACTTCGTTTTCGAGGATGTTTGAATTTAATACATCTTCCATTTTACTCAAATGTGTGCTTTTTTTTTATATAAACAAGAAGACACCTTCCATAAAGATTTCTACATGCTTGTCAGATTACATCTATAAAAATGACACTTCATAAATCCAACTCATTACAGAAGAAAGTTTAGAAGCATTCTGCTAGTACACAGCTAGCGACCTTAAATAAAGTTATAGGAACTCGCTGACAATGTTGGTTTGTCCATCCTGCCCATCCTCGCACTCGGCAGTCCTCAATCCTTTAAGCAAAGGTATAGCTAGCAATTTCTATTCACGCCGTGTGCTTTTCTAGATCAAATCCTCGGAAATTGTTCCCTCGGCCCCCCTCCCGTCGCTGAGCCCCGTCGCTGAGCCCCGCAGGCTGCGGTATGCCGAATGTGCGCTGATCTGCGAGGGGCACTGGGTGACAGACAGCACAATCAGAGCTGCCACCTTACGTTAAAACGCGACCCGTGTTCCCGAGAAGGACTGAAGGCCCACCAGGGGTCTCTGATTAGACAGATCCTGCAATAAAATACCGTGGCGGGCCCGAGACGCCGCGGCGCCCAAACGCCGAGCCTGAAAAGTGAAGCGGAGGCATTTTCCGCCGACGATTCCATTCCTCCGGGAGGATAATAACGTGGGCCGCCCGCGTCCCAGCCTCCCGCCGCTCGGCAGACAGCTGTTCGATGGCCCGGGCTCAGATTGGACATCTGCTCACGCAGTCACGCGCTCGCAGTCCTTTGGCCTGCTCTCCACATTAGTCATTGGGGCTGAAGTATCAGAGCTTGAGTCGGAGCTCGATTGATGGCGACAAGGCCCCGCTCATCGGTTTGGCCAACGGAAGAGCGATCAAAGGCCGAGCAATTATCCGAGTTACGTTTGGTTATTCACCATATGTAGGCATCATTATATCTGATCAAAGCAGGGCCGTATACAGGGGCGGGATCACAGGGGCACTGGTGGTAAGTGAAAGCTGATTGGCCCTCAAAGTGCCCCCTCCGCTATCACTCAATGAATCCAAACATACGATTGCCTAATGATAAGATAGACCCCTCTGTATTAATTATGGCCCCTTTTATGTCCCCCCCCCCCCCAATCTTAGAAAATTCTGGAATAGGCCCTGGCTGAAAAGTCGGCATGTTTTTTTGACGGTTTCCTTTGTTTTGCCAGCCATGTTCTTCAGAAGTATGTCGGAAGTATGTCTAGGATGTGTGAAGGCGATTGGTTCTGCTGCTTCACAATGTCCCTGGCGGAGTTCCAACAACGCTCCCTATGAACGGACAGGGACTGCGATGATAAACCCACCCAGCGGGGGGCGCCCCACATACCTGACTCCAGAACAGGTGCTCAGCACTATCCAGGAGTCCGCGTGTCCCACGACACGTCCGTGATAGTAGCAGTGATCCTGGGGAGGAGGGGAGGGACGGGGGGAGGAAGATGAAGAGAGGGGAAAGAAGGGATGGAAAGAAAGGAAGAAAGAAAGATGTGGAGTCAATACAGGGCCCGGCATCGTGCATCACACTTACGCGGACGGATGTTTGCTTTGAAAGCGACAGACGCTCATCGGTCACAGCAGTGGGAGAGGCCTCTCTGCTGCGTGAAAAGCTGGACGCATGTAAATACCCCGGGTGCAGCAGGACAGTCACGCCGCAGGATTTCAGGGGCATTACTGCGATGAATAAGCGCAGCTTTTCTGAGCTCACTCCCGGTCCCCGCTGCCTTGGCTGCGCCCTGCCTGCCAAGCAGGGAGAGGCAGGCCTTCACACGCCAACGGGGGAACTGTCTCTTTTTTCAGACTTTGTTCATTACATTTCAGCCATTTAGCTGATGAGAAGTGACAGTTAAGTGAGGAACAGAGGGCAGGCAGTGTCTAACGGGGGGTTTAAGGCCTTGCTTAAAAGGATTTACATCAGGTTCGGGCAGACCCTGGAGTTACAGGTCCAAAGGTGGCATCACTTTGCTGACCCGCAGATTCACACCAATGACCTTCTCCTGACAAGCATGGCATCTTGCCCCACTGAGCCACGCAGCACCACCACGGCCCTTACCCCCCACTTTCTGCAGGGGACGCCAGAAGCTATCCGACCCCCAACCTTACTCATACCTGTCTATGACTCTGTGTTTCATGGAGAGCAAGAGGGGGCCAGCTTCCCCGCAGAGAAGAATGAAGTATCATTATTCTGCTCGAAACTTCTGGCCTCCTCTACGTTCCCCCTTCTTACAAAGCAAAGACGCTCCCTTGTCATTTGTATGCATTAGGAAGCTATACCTACCTCCGACTGTTATGATTTTTACGCAATTCAGACAAATTAGTCAATTCAAATTTGTATCCGTCTACTGTTATGTCTAACCCCTTTTTTAAGTCACAGGCAGCAAAACAATCTTGGGAAGAGATGAATATAAAAACAAATGACAATAATAAAGGAGTTCGTCAAGAAGTCGTAATTGGGTCACTCTCTTCAGAAGGAAAACTTCTAACTTCAAAAGGGGTCCAATGCGGTCGCCAATATTCCCCCAGCATGTAAAGGGACTTCATTATTCATTATTATATCCGATCAAAAAAAATGTATGCAGGTCTGCCATCTAATATAAGCATCTCATCGTATGGTAATTGAAGTTATCACCGCTATTGAGGCAGAAAGGTTTTTACTCGTACCTCTGAGCCCCTTTCAAATCCGTAATCTTTTACCTCGGTTCTTTTATCGCCACCTTATTTAGTTAATCTCTCCTCTTGTCCAAAACCTAGAACCCGGCACTGCACGTCCTTTGAAAGACCGCAGACCTCGGGACCCCGGTGAACCTGCCGTTTCCTTTGTGTGGCTGGCTGGCTGAATGTCGTGCACGTTCCCTCGCGGTCTCCCAGACGCTCCCTTACCTGACCTTTCTGTAGTTTGTAAAAATAAATAAAAAAATCCTCCCCCATCCCCAGGGACGCAGATGAATTTGCCTCAGACCTGCCTGACCATTTGTTCCGCGGTTCCTGGCAGGTTATATGCTGTTCACTGCTATCTTTCTCCTCTTCATTCCTCAGCTATTCACTGGTTCCCTTAGGAAAAAAACTGCTCCGGGCACTTTTCTACCACCTTAATGCTGATAATGTCAAGCTTGTGCTCTTTTCTTTTCTTTTTTTTTTTGCCCAGGTCACATGACCTAGCCGTGATGGTTACCTGAAGAGGCAATCACCACACTTCCTGCATCCTTAACATTCACTTAATCAGGCCCCTGATTATACTCGGCCCCACACCAAGCCCCCACCTCGCCTCTGTGACTGAGACGCCTCCACCACACTAATGTGCAATAGAATCCATGGATACGAATATAATTCATTCTGCGATTTGCACCTCTTCGGAATTACAGTCACACAAATACTGCGCGTGTGTTTCTGGTCTCATTCTTCTTGTATGCAGGCAGTTCCTGGGTCAAGGACGTCCGACTTACGGACAACTCGTAATTACGAACGAAATGGCGTAACGCCTATTATGTTAAAAATTCACGTTAAATACAATGCTTCATAATAACGTGTGTGATGCTTGTGAAAACACTGCACGGCTTCAGCGGTTCTTCAGCTCCAGATGCAGTACTGGACTGTAAGTAGCTACATTTATTATTACTGTATTATTGTCATTATTATTATGTGCTGTATTATTTTTTCCGACTTACCTACAAGTTTGCCTTAAAGACAGACTTAGGGATGGATCTCGTTCTTACCTGGGGACTGCCTGTATTATGCATTTCCATGTCTATACATGTGTGTTTGTACATGTCTTTGTCTTTATATATTATGGGGCGGTTTGCAGTTCACTGGGTTTGT
The DNA here is from genome assembly GCA_026780765.1 of Petrocephalus schoutedeni. Lineage (NCBI taxonomy): Eukaryota > Metazoa > Chordata > Actinopteri > Osteoglossiformes > Mormyridae > Petrocephalus > Petrocephalus schoutedeni. The sequence goes on from JAODKL010000017.1 coordinate 750,307, forward strand.
GTGCTGTGCCTGTGATTGGAAGGTTTCTGGCTCAAATCCTTGCAATCAATAACTTCACCAGTGGGTCCTTGAGCAAGGCCCTTCACCTCCAGCTGCGTCAGGACCCCGCCTAACCCGGCTCTCTCCAAAAAAAAAAAAAAAAAAGATGTTGACTCAGAGAAAATCCTCAGCTAAGCAAATAGAATGCAGCGTCTTTAGCCAAGAGCACGGACGTTTGCGGTGTGCTGCTTGGCTCACTGGGGCATCGCTTAGGACAAAAGTGTCTGTAAATGTAAAGTAAATGTAAATGTATAGTAAATGTAAAGTAAATGTAAATATGCTGTTCTAGATGAAGCGTTGCTAAATGACTAAGATTCTTTCCTCATCAGGGAGTCCAAGCAGGGTGCGGCCCAGGCTAAGCTGTCCTACCTCCCTCACTCACATATCCTCACGTAATTATGTCCGAGTCCCACGCAGACTCTTCCTTTATTCACCACAATCATACCACATTAAGTTCAATATCCCACTTCCCGTCTGTTGCACTCTACACCCCTGGCCCCACCTACCGCCGGTGTTTACTCTCACCCGCACGTCATCTCCGACATGCTCCTCAAGTGCCTGACATCTAATGGTCTTCGCTCGCCATAACCCAGCTGTCTTCTCATTCCATTTCTTTCACCCTTATTTCCCAAGCCAGAGGGATAAATTACTCACAGACATCAGAGGAATACCATCACTGTTGATCATGAGGTATAAACCACCTCTTTGGGGTCAACAACAGCCTGATGGTACCCTGTAGGCAACAGTGGCCCGAGCTTTAGCCCTAAGCTGTTGTTTACCTGGCCTGTACCTACACTCTGCCGTGACGCCAAGGCTAATTATATGTCTCTGTTGAGTGGGTGTATGATCTCTTTTTTCAGAGTTGTGTTTTTACGCTTGTAGAGCTATGGATGCAGTGCCGATGTACTTAGCCAAAAGTAATAGCTCAAAGTCTTTCATATGTTGCACAACAGCTGCCTGAAAGAACAGGGCTGATTAGGCCACTCACATCAAAGGTCCCTAAGGTTTGCAGCTCGCGGGTCTCCACCCATTACCATAACATACGGCCGCTCGCCGGTACGTTAGAGAGCTCCGTGTTAGATTTCATGGTGGAATTTCAATCTTGGCGTCAGCCCAAAGTTAGCTACACCGAAGCAAGGTCTAGGAAAAGCAGGGAGGCGTCAGGCCTATGCTAAGTGGTCCGACTGGTGACTAACACTTGCACGTTTTTTACGGCCTAGCATTGTTCCACTTCTAGCCTCCATCGTCATCGCCCTGGATGTCGCGTCAGCCAAGCACACACACACACACGCACGCACGCACGCTATCTGGCAGTGGCCTGAGTCATGAGCAAGCCACTCAGAGCTGCAGGTTTATATTCCAGGAGCATGAGTGTTGCTCTTTACCCTCGAGGGCCACGTACTATACAGAGTTTCTATAAATAACCAAGCCCACAACTGGGAAAAAAAATACACAGAAGTGGTTGTGCATCTTCTCATAAAAGTGCTGGTTGGGTGAAGATTCACTAAAGTAATAATAGGCTAAAATGTGACCCACATTTTCAGAGAGTCCTAAGTGTCCTTCTTGAGAATAACTATAACAACTCTTGGCTTATCCAAACAAATACTTGAAAAAAACACCATTCAAAAAACATGTACCTCTACAGCTGTTCTGGACTTGATTGCATCCTCTGTAATCAGAGCCATCTGCTTGGGAATGTCGCGCAAAATCACGTACTGCTCTGAGTATCTTGCTGAATCCTGTCTGAAGTGCTCCAACATGGGCTTGACTTGTCAAATTACATCCCTATGTGCACTCTAACACTTTGCATCATTTTTTTCAGATGTTAATCCCGATCATCTTGTGGGATTTTCTGAGCCGAGCCTGTATGAAAGCTGTTGATCTTATGGGCTGCTCTGATGAGCAGTGGATAAACGTTGAACTTTACACTGGGGTGAGGTCTATTTTGTAAAGCCCAGAGTCTGTGGGTAGAGTGCACACAGACAATTGTAGCTTTGGCAAACACTAAGGAAATAAAGTACATAACTGCTTGAAGATTTTCAAGCCACGTTTCCCTAGTTCTGTCTCTTATCTAAACAAAACTATTCTATATTCGCCATTTGTTCAAGTATGAGTATATTGGAATACTTCTTATCACATTACCCATCATGCTCTCCTTTGAGACACACCGCATATCCCATCATTCTCTCCTCTGAGACACACTGCATATCCCATCATTCTCTCCTCTGAGACACACCGCATATCCCATCATGCTCTCCTTTGAGACACACCGCATATCCCATCATTCTCTCCTCTGAGACACACCGCATATCCCATCATGCTCTCCTCTGAGACACACCGCATATCCCATCACGCTCTCCTCTGAGACACACCGCATATCCCATCACGCTCTCCTCTGAGACACATCGTATATCCCATCATGCTCTCCTCTGAGACACACCGCATATCCCATCATGCTCTCCTCTGAGACACACTGCATATCCCATCATGCTCTCCTCTGAGACACACTGCATACCCCATCATGCTCTCCTTTGAGACACACTGCATATCCCATCATGCTCTCCTCTGAGACACACTGCATACCCCATCCCGCTCTCCTCTGAGACACACTGCATAACTTTATAATGTGGACAGTAGATGATTTTTTGGGGGGCTGGTCTCACAGTGAAGTCACTCACTATAATTTACAGGGACCATAGCGATGGCTGCCACTCTACGGCCATGTCTGACAGGCTGAGGGGGACGTTCTCATTGGACCTCCCCGCGTTCATCTGCCTCTTCATCCTCTGGCAGCTCATCTTCCAGCGCCCATATCAGGGGGGTACCGTTACTTGTCCACGATCGCTGGATAACAGGCATTCCCCGACCCCTTAAAGTGCCTCCTCTGACCATCAGACCGTGAAATTGCTTCATTTGGTCGGACGGCGGCAACGCGGAGTATGAAGAACATAATATCACATCTGACCGCTTAGACTCCCGGGGATTGGATTTAAAAACCATGCTCTGACCTATCAGGGGGGTCCTGAACTCATGCGATTACGGTTTTTCCTGAGTCATCTGCCCCTTGCGTTATTGTCCACTCTCTCCCGGGGGTGCAGTCACCTCACTGCTTATTTTAACCCACCTGTCCTCTCCACAGTATTTCAGGCACATTCCAATAACGGCAGGAAGTAGCTGAGTTATATAGCAGAGCCCCCGCTAATGGCCGAGACTTGCTTCGTCATCGGGAAGTGTATAAACTTCCCAGAAACTTATAGACAGTTGCAATACACTTATAAATGCCTCCGATAAGGAGCTGCTACATTTAACTAACCGATATTTATGAAATATAGCAACATTTTCATAGCAGTGGGTCTACGAGGTCATCCTGGAGATGACTTATGTCCCACAAATAGGCGGAATTTAATTCACTGTTGTCACAAATCGCATTCTGGAATTTCACCGATGTCCGACAGTTGACCCCTTCAACCTGCTGGCTATTTTCCTCCTCTAATGCCCTTGCAATTACAAATCAGCTATTCAGCCCCCTGAACTCTGCTGGCATCTCACTGAAATGATGCCACTGCCCTGTTATCTATGCGACCATTTGGGCAGATATATATATATATATATATTTTTTTTTACAAAATCTCCCACACGGGTGTCTAATTAGTCAGATACTGACAAGGTTATTTGCTGATCGGACAACATAATCCACGATGCCCATCCAGCAGCCAGCCGCAGCCTAGGAGTATGTGTTATGGGTTGCAGTTTAAATGCCTATCCCTCTCGCAGCCTCCTGAAAATCACCTTGGCTACTGTGGAGACAGGGGGCAGCGTCTTCTCTGCGAACTTCATTTAATGCTACATCCCATCGTAATCTTACCCCAGCACCCAGCATATTGCCTCCTCTGTTTGATACAGTGTTTATCTTGAATTCAATTCTGGAATGTGACTCAGGTTGTCCTTGGCTGGAAAAACAAGATTCCAAAAAAGTGCACAGTGAACACTCATGGAGATTCGTGCACGTGCTTGTGTTAGTCTGTGTGTGCACACCATTTGCATTCATTATTATAAGTGTGTCAGAGACCATCTGCTAGTGCAGGCTTTGGGCATGAACCGGGCGTCCTGAGATATTATCTTGCATCACAGCTGTGACGTGGCTCAGTGGTGGGTAGGGTTCCGCTAAATGCTAATGTTTCGGTTACCTTTGCCCCCCACTGACGTGGCATGCAGCTGTTGGCTCAAAGGCCATAAATGATGCATGGACATTCACGCTGTCAGGGTGCTCCTCTCCATCATGGTTCCATCCTTAGTCTAAAATGTCCCTCGTGGTTCTTTCCTCAGCCTAAAGTGCGGTCTCTCATATTTCTGCATTAGGCTGAGGTATTCCGCACATTTCAGTCCTTAGCCTAAAGTGTCCACCATGTTTCTGACCTTAGCCTAAAATGTTCCATATGTTTTCGCGTTAGTCTAAAGTGTTCCTCATGTTTCCGTCTTTAGCTGAAAGTGCTTATTAAGCACCAGCCTTAGACTCAAGCTTTCCATTAAAGTCCCTCAGGCATTTAAATTTCATCCCTCACACTTTCACAGACAGTATGGACACGAAGGTCAAACAGTGAAATTATTCTGAACCCCTGACAACCGGCATGTAGGATCCGGCGAATGACCTTCCAAAGCGGATATCGCAGCAGGAAAGTCAGAAAGAGATACAGAACAAATTCATCGTAGTCCGATCATGTCCTAGCTTTGCCCGCTTTCTCTTACCTACGCACCAACCCCCCCACGGGCACGTGCCTGCAACTGGCTTCCAGCCCCACGGAGGAAGCTCATTTCTTTGTGTGGGGAGTGTGTGCAGAAATCATAGTAAAACATAAATTGTGATGGAGGTGCCTCAACGTGGAGCTGACTTCCCGGCGCGAGCCGCTTGCTGAGATTTATGCTACGAATCGGAAGCACGCGGGACTGATTATATATCATGTACAATTTATTACGGTAATTACTGATGCTTTCAGCTCTCCGATTAGAATCTTGGTTTACAACTGTTTATTTTTGTCTGTCTCGATCACTCCAGCCTGCCATCGATGCGGAATTAAAAACCCAGTATAATTCTTCTTTACCGACCCTCGAATGTTATTATGAAATGCATTTATATGTACAATTCTAAATAAAAGTCTACTTAATAGAGGTTTCCATAAACAGCTAAAAAATGTACAGAGATGCTGTGAAGCCCCATGCCATCAATAATAAATAAATGTTTAATAATCATTTAAATTATGTCCTGCGCTACTGCAGTAAAATATGAGGAAATTAAACATATCAGGTAATTACATTATCGTACAGCTTACATGATGGAGAATGCCCAGGCAATGCAAACAGAGGGGGGCGCAGACACGCACTGGCGGGCCACGGCCTCTTGGGGGCGACGTAGACCCCGAGGGGGTTTATGGCCCTCATTAACGGCACTCGCCCAGAGTGCCCGGACGCAGGGGCGGTGTGTTTACAGAGCCGAGGCGGCGAATCTGCGAATCAGGAGCCTCCCAGGGGCACCTTAGCGAGCTTAACCCCCACTGCCCTTCGCCAGCCGGCGGCGCGAGGGCCCCCCCGATGGGGTGGTGGTAGGCTGCCACATCGAACAACTCCACTAAAGAGGCAGCTGAGTCACTTACACGGCATTGTTTATGTGCGACTCATGAATTTCCCTGTCGCCCCTGTGGTCACAGTAAAAAGATATAGAAAGGATTTAATACAGTTACAAAAAATACAGATAAGCCTTAATATACTTAACAGAGCAGACCAATTATGGAGGGAAAGACAGCCTTCCTGCATATAGTAATAAAATGGAAGGGCTTAGTCAATAGCGGCCGGGGTTTTTCTCCCATTTATTTTTTTTTGGTTAGATGTGTGAAGTCCTTTTGTCGGTGGAGATAAGAGTGAAGTCAGGAGAGCCTGACACCTCGCACCTACTGAGAGGAGCAGGAGTGCTGGGATCTGCTGACACCATCATAGTTAAAGGAGCCGCTTTATCTCTCCGCAGAAATAGTTTGATGGTAACTTTGGAGATCCTGCACCACCCCCCCCCCCGCCCCCCAGTTCCCTTTGAGGCCCACCAACGCTGCAAAGCTGGCAAACCATCGTTTCACGGTCGTTTAAACGTGAACATGTGCACGGAGCGGACATCTGTCACGGCGGCGTGGCTCTCAGATTGATTCATTAGTCTGCGATGCTCGGGGACCCGCGTTGGCACCCCGGCGCATTCCGCTGACGCTTTCCAGCCGGCTCCCGCGCGTCCTTGACAAACCAGCGCCATTGTAATCAAAGACAGCCCGGCCGTCGCCCGAAACCCATCATCTGAGCCACCGACAAACTTCATTTGCCGAAATCCCCGACTCACAGACAGCAGACGGATTAAATTATTCATCAAGGGCTCAACGGGGCAAAAAAACAATCGATTTGCATAACACAGGAAACCCCGAGAATCTCCCGGGCGCTTGTGCTAGCATATTGCACTTCATTTTTGACACTTCTGGGCACATTTCTGACCTCCTCGTAATTCTGCACGTACGCCGGAGTGCAGCCGCGATGCGGCGGGCCCTTCATTTCGTCGGAGGTGAGCGAGGGGGCTAAATGTCGCCACACGCATTCCCGTCAGGCTGCACGCGGACGCCTCCATGTGCCACCTGTTGCTTAAAAAATGTAGCCGGCGTAAACGCTCAGACATCAAGCTGATGACACTGCGCAGCAGGGGTGTTTTTGAAGCCGCGCTGTAAACGTGTGCTAAAATAGGAGCCTCCTCTCTCCTACTACACTATTTTTGATCAGGCAAAACCTGACAAGGGGTTTAGCATATGAGCGGCTCTGCAGGCGCGACACGTGCGTGTGTTTGACCGCATACGGCTCTTTGGAAAAGATGGAAAATACCGCCATCGTGGGATTTGGCTATCTGGGGTGGGTGTGGCTCATGGGGGGGGGGGGGGGGGGGCGTT
>JAODKL010000017.1:813840-842606 GCA_026780765.1 Petrocephalus schoutedeni
AACGGGGCCCCCCCGCCCCGGGGGGGGGGGGGGGGGGGGGGGGGCACTCAGAAGTGCAATGGCGACCTGGGGATGTGAGCCAGCGACCTTCCGGTACCAGACAACACCCTAACCCAGAGAGAGACACAGTGCAATCTATCCACACGCATAGCGATCCACATCGCGCAGTCGCCAAGGCCAGAGCGACGGGACGTTTCAGTGGCAGCGAGAGGTTGAATTAAATTCACAGCATCGCACGCCGCTGCGGGATACGAAAATGAAAATCTTACTGTTCTGCGCGGCGTGAGCGCCTGGGGTGTGGCGTCGGGCTCATTTTCGCCCCCGAACCGAGGCCAGGGTCTCAAGAGTCCTTCAGAAGTGTTCCAGCTCGCGGGACCCGCGAGTCGGTATCACGGGGCTTATGAAGAGCCCCGAGTGGATTATTTCTGAAATAGGCTCTAAAAAGGTCAGGACGGACTCTAAAACCACGTATCTGAGCCTCACAGGTCACGGACGGTTAGGGTTTCGGCTTATCTGCCACTAAAGTGAAACAAAAGCCCCAAAACACATCAGTTACATTTAATAAAATGTAGATGTGTAATGATGTTTTGGTCAACAATGCACCTCATATACAACAATGGTGCCATAAGAGTACAATGGAGCTGAAAAACTAACGAAGTAACATTGTTACAATGGATTACTCACATTTGTGGTGATGCGGGTGTAAAGAAATTGTGTATGTGATTTGCTTTTACTGTACATATGTACAGTACACAATACTTGACATTGATTACTGTTACTGGTTTATGCATTCACTGTTCTGCACTTTTCAGGCACTTTTCAGCTATACCACACAGTCTAGGTGTGTTGTAGGTCACTCTGTAATGTTTGCACAACAATTAAGTGGCCGAATGACGCATTTCTCAGAACGTACCCCTGTCGTTAAGCGATGCGCGACTGTATCAGTGCATGTCATAGAAAGTCCAGGTCAGAAACATCTTGATCCACAGTTCGAAGCCAATTTCAAGTTGGGGGGGAAAAAAAAAAAGCACGAGAATCTAAACATCAAGCTACAGTGAAAGCTTCTTAACGCTGACTACTTCCCAAAATATTCTTAGACATAGGTTAAGCACTTTTCTGCTCTTATGAAATCTCTTTACACTGATACTTAGGAAGCCATAAACAGGCGCCAAGAGCCACACACTACTGATGTATAAAATCACACGCACACAGCAGCTGGGAATTAAACACCCCTGTCCTACAACTGACTCCAAACTGGGATTGTCCTTTGGAATCAGATTTTTAAACCGAGACGACCAGGGGCTGCGTACGCCATTCATACTAAATCTGAAAAATTAAATCTGTCAAATACATACTAGTTTCCACTTATTTTTCTCTTTAATCAATATGACAGCTTTCATTTCTTTAGTAGACGTACTCCGCTACATCATTTGTGCAAATATAGTTACTTATGCCAATCCTTCTCGTGTCTCAGATTTCTACGCAAAGAAACATGAAATAACTTTATTCTTACAGTGCATTAGTCCATGTAAAACCCTTCAGTAATTCCCCGGAAATTCACTTGAAAACAGCATAATTCAGTGGCATAACTCTCTAACAGGCCATTTTCCATATGGGTACTTAAGAGACACATGATAAAGAAAAGTGTGCCCCCCCCAAGCAAAGGCTTTTTAACCTAGCAAAAATACACAAGATTTCCTTCAGATCAGTTTAGTAGCAAAGAAAGTTTGAGAGCCACATGGCTAATAAATAAACTATCCTATAATCAATTTTTTTTTTTTTTTTTTTACAAGAAAAATCTGGTTACACAATTGTAACTCAAAAATGCACAAGATAAGGGCTCAGTGGGCACTATGTCTATGACCAGAATGTTGCTGGGTCAAATCCCAGGGCTGGCCTTGGGCCTTCTCAAAAATGTATGTTGCTTTGGATAAAAGCGTCTGCTAAACTGTTTAGCAGACTACAAAGGACTGGATCACTCTCCTCCGACAGGATCATACCTTACACAGGGGGGAATATATGCTTAAATTTTGCCATTGGACACCCAGGGACAGCAGCCTCCCTGCTACAGTGCATTCCCACTAAAGCCATGGCACGCTGTGGCTGCCCACCGCTCGCAGCCAGGAGTCCGGGCCGCGTCCCAGACCCTGATAAAGAGCCGCAGGGAGAGATAAGCGGCATCTCGAGCCCCGGAGCTGCCTTCCCTCCTGAGAGCTCTGCATCAGCCAACAGCGCAGGGCCATCGGACCCGAGTGCGTGCCAGCGGGGCCGCGAGCGGCATGGCATTTCTGGGCATTTGGCTGTAGGCGTGGCAGGACTGTGCTGCCATACCTGTCTGGGGTAACTGCCCCCCTAATGTAAAAAAAAAAAAAAAAACACACACACACACACACACATCAGTATAATTAGTAACTAGCTAAGTGTGTCACTTTCACAAAGCACCGACAACTTATTACTAATAAACCTGGCAAAGGGTGTGGATACGATACCGGTATGGCAGCCGACAGCATAGGAGCATATTAACACTGTCCAGATTGGAATGGGCAAAGGGGCAACACTGTAGGGCTCAGCTGAAACGAATTAGCTCTGTCTCTCGACTGATGGACGGCTGGATAGAATCATAAATTAAAAAAAAAAAAAGGCAAACAAATAAAGACACATACAAATGAATAAATCCAAGGCTTGGTGCCACGGCAAATAAAAAAAAAAGCCAGTATTTGCGCTGAAGAGTAACTACTTAACGTAGGTTACAGGGAAGAAGGCATTAACTGATGGCCCTAAGAGTTTCCCTTCCATGTGTGAAGCCCCCCAGGTGAGATCATATCATCAGCGCAGTGGACCGACATAATCAGATTTTCAGTCACCTACCTCGCCCATCATAAATGCTTCAGTCCAGGCTGATTTCCACGCTCGCAGCAGAAACGGCTGGCTAATTGCAAAACTAATGCAGTCTATTTATTCACAGGAGAGTAGTACTTACTCAAGACTGCAGGTATTAGAAGCTAATGTTACATATGAATAGCATATTAATACATCTAGGTCTATAAATAAAGAATTTTTTAAAAGTGTTGCCCGTAAGAGAAACACGCCCCACGTCCCAACGCACAAATGTACAGCGACTCGCCGCCGTCGACTTCGCAATCTTAAACTGGACCGATTAACAGCTACGATGAGAACAAAAGTTAAATCAAAAATAATAAAAAACTGCCCTCAAGTGCCTGTCGTACATCTATACAGTGGCTTCTTTAATATCTGACAACAGCCCACTGCTTGAATGAAGCCGACTCAGTACCCATCCTTTTATGGAAATGGCAACACCACCCCACTTCCAAAGGAATCTTTTTTTTTCTCCTGCAGCACGCATTCTGCAATGAAAAATAAAAATAACAATAATAAAAAAAAGCAGTGATCACAGTAGGGGCGACGGCACGCACTAAGGAGATAGGCGCCTTATTTCCTTAGGAATATTCCGAGGCAAACGCCGGCGTGCGCCGCACGCAACTGGTAGATAAAGGAACTTTCAAAGTAGCGTGAGGACCCCCGACACGGCTTACCTTGCGCGGCGTGTCCGCTCACAGCTCCCAGTACAGTGTACAGCAACAAGGCGTAGAAAACCATCCTGCATCTGCATTCTGTAGGCGCGATTCGGACCCTTTTCTGCCTGTGTTTGCTGTACATCCCCGATCCTCTAAGTACCGTTATCCGTCTCCCCACTCCTCTCCGCCGTACTGTGTTGCTCTACGCTGGGGGGACTGGGGGGGCGTGCGGCAAAACCAGGAGCGGATCGGAACCGGCGTAGCCCTTCCCTGCAAATGCAAGCCTGAAATAAACGCCTCAGCGCGGAAACAAGCGGAGCACAGAGCACCATACGCCCTAAAATACTACCCCACTATTAGCGTTCACCAGTACGAAACTCCGACCCCTACAATCAGATCATCAGCAGAAACAAAGACTTGTTTTTATGGCTCAACGCTACGCCGATGTCTCGTAAAAATCACGGCAAAGCCAGTCTGTCTCTTCACAAAACAACTGGCTGCAATAAAACACTCATTATTGTGCTGTTTTTCCTTAGCGCGGCTTTGTCAAATACAGTAATTGCACGTATACATACTTTTACAAGTTGCTTTACTCTTATGCGGCAGCCGTGACTTTCTTTTTTCATTATTTGGTTTTACACTAATTCGTTTTGCACAGACTAAGACGCGGAAGAAAACTGTTTTAAAAGCCAGCCCGTCAAATAAGTTATTCATGTTTGCTAGCGCCGAGATAAACTGTGCATTAACGTTAATTAAACTGAACCGCCACGACGTAACAATGCAATAAATGGAATTAATTTCTGTCAATTGGTGAGCTGGCGCGTCATATCGACAATTAATCTGCAGCTGCAGAGATTAGAACAGGCGGCAAGGCACCGACTTGACATTCAGAGAAATATGTTTCCATTGTTTATATTTAGTCTGAAGCTGCATGATGTGATTATGCGCGCATAATGTAACGTACGCCAATCTTTATTTTAAACCGCTCCCCCCGCCCCCTGCTCTCGGGCTAGCCAATGCTTCTTTAGCCCTAGAAGGTTAACACGGGCTATGACTCATGCCAGTCTTTATTTCGAATCACGGCTAAAATATTCCGCTTTAACAAAGCCAGCAGCACTGGGCAAATCCCATATCCCATGGACCGGCGGTTATGCGGCACACGTGGATCAAGACCCATCTATATGTGTCTAATAACTGAACGCTCAAAATATTTGCGGTCGACTACCAAGTATAAATTTCCAGGCTTGTGTTTGACAGGATATGCTGTCTGTTCGTTTAAATTTGAGTTATTATCAAGTTATTTAGGCGGTATGCAAAAATTATTGCAGATAATAATAATAATAATCTATCCATACAGCTATCCATCACCACTTATGCCCTCCAGGATAGTGATGAGCCTGTAACATATTCCAAGATGCATAGGGCACAAAGCAGGGGGATGTCCTGGCTGTCAGACCATTGCAAATATCATGAATATACACCTTCATAAATACTGGGCCACTAAATTTGGGGTGGATGTGGCTATCCCCACTAGCACTCTGCAGATTTTGCTGTGGGGGGATTTTTAGCACGTGGCTGCGTGCCTGCATAAATATCACTGATAACTTACAAATGAATGACCATTATTAATGAATATCACAACAGCAGCTGTGTGGCTGTTGGCGCCAGACAAGGCCAGCGATGTGTGACAAGTTGATTTGTCAGGCCACTAGTGACACACTGATTGGACTCATGCTTTTACAAATTTCTTCGTATTATATTGAGTGCAGGCAGAAATGCTTACGGCACCGTGAATCACATGTGGTCACATCTCGGCAAATGCTATGAAAAGGTTACCAAATTCTGGACGAGGGCAGAACAACATGGGGGGGGAAAAAATCATGTGTGGGTTCGCAGACAAAGGGCGCCGTGAACGAGCCTGGTGGTGGTGTTTACAGTCACGACGGCGATGCACAAAGCGGGTGATTAAATGGCACTGGCGAATTTCTGCACCACTGAGGCACGAGTGTTTGCTTATCACAACCCCGGTACATCCTCCTCAAGGTAATGCTTTCAATTGTGAGATTTTCAGCACAGGCAGAAGCTGCACAGATACGGTATGCACAATCGCAATAGCGGCTTCTCCACTGATGTAGTGAAAACCATTTCAGCTCCTGGGTTAAGCGAAATTCCCAGAGCAGAACTGGCTACATCTGAGCGTTCCTACCATGTGTTTTAATGGCCCGTCGGAATGTAAGTTTACATTAGACCAACTCAATTAATTGTATCGTTATCAATGTGTAACACTGTGAACAATGCAATGAAATTATACTCTGGTATTCCACAACTTCTGAGTGTCATGTTGGCCTGAAGCCTATCCTTAGAAAAGAATAAACACGCGCACACACACACACACACACACTGGAAAAAAGAGACCTGCTTTCAGGAGCCTGTTCTGAATTGTCCTAGCAGTGCACGTCACATCTCTTAATGCTTCCCATTCCTTTTGAAGGTCACTTGAGGTCATCCTCCGATTTAAGAGGCACTGCTGGGTAAGTTAACAGTCATCTCTGGCATTAGAAAGTCACTTCCTCCCTCTACCTGGCTGGTTTCTGCTCATTCCCAGTGTCTCCTGCTTCTCCTTGCTCTTGTGCACTGCTCTCTTAGAAACTTTGAGCCTGGAAGCAGCCTGCTGCCTGCAGAACCAGGATTTAAAAATGCTGATTTTTTTAAAACATAGAGTGGTCTCTTAATATTTCCCATGGCTGTATATATAGTGATACCAACTAGCTGTCCGTCTTTGTATTGTAGGATAAAAGAGGTGTGCCTGTACGTGGAGAAAACAGAATTCAACACGGAGAGAACATGCAAACTCCACACACGCAGTGCGATTCAAACCCACAGCCCCGCAGGTGTGAGCCAATACGGCGACCTGCTGAGCCAGCGTGCTGTGAAAAGTTTACTGCTCTCTTACATTTCCCGTCTTCCATGCAAGGTAAAATTACAGTCGTTTCCTGTTTACGCAACTCAGTGTTTTCACGGAAGAATTTCAGGTTAAATGCTGGACTGTAGTAAGTGCCAGGGAGGCCTGTGTTAGAGCTGTAATCAGGCCTTGAAAGTTAGGCCCAGCAAGGCCTGACAGAATTCGGCCAGAGCTCGGCCCGAGCGTGGCAAAGTTCGGGCAAAGACCCTCAGCTCTCTTTCTTTATTCTCATTAATGCACATGGTCAAAACTTTTCCACACCTCAGACTTTGCAACCAAAACATAATCGCCAGAGGCTAGCCTCCGTTTCACCTCATCAGCATCCCTTTTCGCTTTTTTCTTCCCGCTCTTTCTCGCGCTAATCGAAACGCATCACCTGACCGCTCATTTACCGTGTAAGCCGGAGCGCCACCCCGAGCCCATGTAAAATGATAGAAATTAAGCCCGAAACCAGCCGCAGGTTCAAGAAAGGTCTTAAACTGAACTTGCACACCACTCCACTTACTCATTAGAGTGTCACATCACTGCCCGAAAAATTACGGATCATAAACTCTGCCCCTCTCTATCATCTCCACAGCACAATATCCCCTATTGTAATCTGAATTAATCCCCCCCTCCCCCCCCCAAGTCCTCCATTCACCACCTTGTTCTTTTTCATCACAAATAGACTATTCATAAATAATAAAGAAGGAAATATAGACTTTGGCAGGTGATGCTTGGGATTTAATTCAAACAGACGACAAAAGAGCAGGAGAATCAAAATCGTATTACTCCCCCGTCCGCCAGGTGCGCAAACTGTGACATTGCTTCACTTTGTGCTCTAAAAGGATGCAAGCGTCTGTATGATTGTAATTTCCAGAAGTCGGAGTGACCTCACCTCAGGAATACCAAGCATTCCGGCCAATAACCACCCCTCTGGGCCTGTCTGTTTTTCCAGTTTAATTCCTATCATTGGACGAGCAAACCCCCCATTTAGCTGTAACGCAATGCCACGGATTGCGGGGCGACTGCGGAGGATTCTGCCGGAGACGCCGGCCAAAGGGTTTTATCGCCGCAGTTCAGTATGTCCGTGTCGCACGAGCGCTGTTTGGTTTTGGAACCGCTGTCGGGGGAAACGTGGAAGACGCAGGCCCACATTGCGCCGGGGAGGTTTCGTGTCAGCCCGCTGGAAGCCTGCTGCCTGCCATCCCGTTTACACAATACAGGACCTTGTCTTCCTATATTTTTCCATTTGGTTCATTTCATTCCTTATTAATTTAATTGCTGCAGTCATATAAGATAAGGAAACATAAATATTACCTGCCACACTGTTTTTCATGAAGAAAACCAATTTTCTTCAAGGAAATAGATAAATTAAGAAATTCAGCAGCGATAAAAAGAGTAAAACACTGACATCGATCTGTATTTGTGTAGAAATAAGATGCAGGCAGGTTTATATAAAATATGAACAATACCTAAAACCCCACAATGAACTGAAGGAAGGACTTGTACAATGATTAGACAAATTAACAGCTTTTAAAATGGGGAGAGTCCAAAATAGATTATTTTAGGGCTGATGACTCCAATTGCAATCAATACACAGAGCATATAAACAAAGGCAAGGGACATAAGTGCAATATAAATATACACTTGGGTAAATTTGAAAGAACCCTGTATGGAGTAAAAAAATAAATTAAATCAGAAACTGATCCTTGTGTGTCACAGGCAAACTGCCTCACGTCATTATCATTTAACCTTTCCAAGGACCAGGGAAACTATTTTATCTTGATCGGAATAGAGGCTTTAAACAAATTAAAAATGAAAATTTAACAGCATTATTTCTCTTTTGATGAAGGATGCTTGTGCACAAAGGATCATCATTAACTGTATCTCTCAGAGTGCCCTTTCAGTATTGATGATTTCCCCCGGTACCAATATGGCATACTTAGCCATCATTTTCTGTAAGACTCTGTTATTGCTGTGCTCTGCTATGTGTTATAGAAATGCTATTACAATTCCCAGGGAAGCGGGGACTTCTTAAATGCCCATAGAAAGTCTTAGAATTTGATGAAACCAAATTATTTTGTGGGAAATAAAATGCAGGGGGAGCCTATACTTCACCAAAACATCGTGGCTGGTTTTATAGCTCTGCGCCCTATCAGAGGTTAAGTAATGGACTATTGTTTAAATTCCAGTATTCCTCTAGCCCGGGCCCTCTCCCAATAGAAACGTTTTAAATGACAGCACCTTGTATTTTGGTGTCTTTTTATTTTTTCTCATGTCACATTTCTGTGCTCCAAAGAGCATTCTGAATGCTTCTTCTCTGCAAATTAATTCCTAGAGGCCGATGCCAGGAAGGACAGCATTCATACCCGCGATGGCAAAGTGACAATGACATCACAAACGCCAAAGATTCGTTTAAAGCTGTCTGGCAAATATCTCCGCCCGTGACAGTAATAAAATATTTGGTTGCGCGGTGAGCACTCAGAAGGAACATGAGGAACAAGATTCAGGGCTCCATAAAAAAGGTAACAGAGGGTGAAATGAAATAGCTAAATCTCTCTGTAGGGGTGTACCCCATTGCTCTGAACAATGCCCCCCTAAAAGTGTTTGCTGACAAGAGATAAGCGGCTCTTCGAGTGCTCCGGTTCCTCGAGGTGCTTCAGTGGAAGCTCATAGAGGACCGCTCTGAATGACTGTTAAATGAATGCGTTGGGTTGACACGTTGAATGCAGGTTTCCCTGGGCTTGAATCTGATAAGGACTCTATAATCCTACACATCTTTGCAATGAAGTATCACTTCACAGAATGTAGGTCAAGGGTGAGCCGAGACTGAATTCGGCTCGTTATAACGTACACGGAACTTCTCCATACATCTTCAGACTCGTCATCCTAGTGCAGGTAATGGGTCAGGGGGCAGGGAGTGGGAGGGGTAATCCAGTAGAATAGTACAGGGCAAGGCACACATGCAATGGGGAATTTTGAATCGCCAATGAATGTAACTGAAACGACTTTCGGGAGAAAAATGGAGTCCTGTACCCACACGCAAACCTGCACACCACAGGGAGGACATGTAAACCGCACACAATGGCGCAGGCAATGGTGCGATTCAAAAGCGAAAACCCAGTAGGTCTGAGCCGACGGTAAAACCCTCAGAGCTACGCTATAAACAAACTAATAATGGGACTGAAAAATACATAACTGTCACCTACTAAATACAGTAAAAATGACAGCACCCTAATTGATAACACATTACTGTCATGGACTAGTTGAATTATATGAACTGAGTATTAATTACCATAGTATTATCACGCATTACCATACATCTAAATATATTACCATTTAGGCGTGGTATGCTGTGAGGGCATTTGCAACAAAGAGCTTAATAGCTGCTGGGAGCGATACAACAACCCTCATGTCAATGCAAAGGCTAATTTAATTATGGAAATAAGGTAAACATTGTATTTATTTCAGCCTGTGGAAAGGATTGTCTCCTGGCCAAAGAAAACAGCAGAGTGGGTTTGGCAGCCAGATAGCAAGCAAGACTTGGGGAATGCGGGCAGATCTGGCAGTGACCATTGCTAATTACCAGGGGCTTATTTTCCTTAATACCGCTGCCTTGATTGGTTAATTGGGGTCAATAAAGGGACAGCGACTTGACTAAATTGTTTTCCAAAGGGTAAGCCTGCTGTTTCTAAATGTTTCTGATCCATCGCACTAACAGACCGTAGTGCTGGATTAGGTGTGCGGTGCAGTGGGGGTTTAGACACCCTCTCGCCTGTTTTCTTACAGAATAATATACAGGGCTGCCACTCACAGAAATCTTACGGCAAATCCATATTATCCCGTTATACACCTGAAATTAGGAGCATCAAAGGCGCTGGGGCAGTGTGCAAACCCTGTATACTATTTACAAGGTAATAAAACGTAAATGCGTGTGCATGTGCGCGCAGACTTTGCTCAGACTGGATTAATATCTCAGTCCAGCCAGTTAACCAAGGTTGGCGACCCTAGCTGGCTATAGTATTATGTTATTTACTTTGCAATGTCTCAGAGGTGACTCTGATTATTTCTAAGAAATACAAAAACTACCGTTGTTAGCTGCTGACAGCCGGCGAGGATACAAAAGAACCACAGTAAAGTCAATCGGTCGTTGCGACTTTTTCCAACACTGAGCTCAAAACGTTTCGCCGCGCCTACGCTAACAAATCTTATGGATGGCAATAAATTGCAGAGGCCACCCCGAGGGAGTTGCATAACCCGGACTGCATTTTTATATTCAACTGCAAAAAAACTGGCTTGACCTTGTAAGTGGCTTGAAAATCCAGAAGTGCTCTCGTTTTCCCGGTTCATGTGCGCCGTACGTCACATAGAGCCGAACACTACCCCGGGAAGAACTCTATTTAAATGGCGTTATCTACGTTTCCTCTGGGCTTATTATCGCCGTAAATATCCACACTTGACTCGCGTGTTAAGCATGTCCCTGAGTGACAACATTTTCCATGGCGACAGAGTCCTTTTGAGGCGCCTGATTTACATGTTCCTTAAACAGGTATGGATAGGTCCACTCTGGAAGCGTCAGACGTCTTAAAAAGCGAACTGTGATTAATGGTCATTGTTGCCGCACCACAGCACACAACAAGGGAATGTGTCCTCTGCATTTAACCTGTATATGACATCATGACACAGCAGCGGGCAGCTAATTCAGTGCCCAGGGAGCAGTGCCTTGCGCAGGGTACTTCAGTGGTCAGGGATTCAAACCAGCAACCTTTTGATGACAAGTGTGCTTTCCTAACCTTTAGGTCACCTCTGCCCCATCTTGATTCAGTTACTGTGCCAGTCAAGTTTAGACACACAAATCCATAGAAAGGTTTATTTGTATTTTTCTTTATATTTTAGAATAAAGACATCAAAACTATGAATTATGGAATTGTGCATGACCAAAGAAGTATTAATTGTTGGCGGGCAGCTCTGTGGGTTGGGACAGTCACCCGTGCAAATCCCTGGTCAGCAGAGTGATTCCACCACTGAGCCCTTGAGCAAACCCCTTAACCCCAATTGCTCCAGGGACTGGCCGATCCTACGGTCTCCTCTCTGCCTGTTCCATGAGGTGGCCTCCAGGGGTGCTTTCCCAGATGTCCTGAAAGAGGTCCCGCATATATGCTGAGCTCTCATTGGCTGATTTTCCTTCACTTTCTGGTCAGACTGTTCTAAAAAAAAATCTGCAGTGTTTAGGTCAGGTGGCCCGATCATGTGATGCCACATTCTATCATTCTCCTTCATAGGAGGCTTGGTGTGTCCAAACTTGTGACTGATATTGTATATTTTCCCAATGGTATTGAAAGCCATAAAAACTACCACTAACAATAATAATAATAACAGTAATCATTCACTTGTGGGTGGCAGTAATCCAAAATCCATCCCAGATATTATGAATCACAATGCAGGGTTCATGTGGATGGGGTATTGCCCTACTGCATAATAATCAATTTATGTAGCATAAAAAAACAACCCTTTATTCAAAACATTTTATAGTTAGACATCTAGCTCATAAACACACATAGTGGTGTTGACAGAGAAATCACTAATGATTAAGCAACTCTAAGCTAATTACTGTATGCTTGAGAATGTAGTCAGTAGGCCAGCATTTGCCATTTCCCAGTGGATATTTCAGGCTGTCTAATAGAATAGGTGGCCACGTGAGTACTGTGTCCCACACTTTATCGTTGAAATTCCAGATGCAGGGTACAGATAAGATGAAGGGACATCACCAAAAAGCCTGTTCCTTGAGATAACGGTCAGCTACTTCGGCACCAGTGTATCGGGCCACAGTTTGAGTGAGGATGACTCTGGTGGTTCGCTGATAGAGCCCACCGATCACCTGCTGTTCGCTATCATACAGAGAATGACCAATCGTCACCTTTTCAGGTTTTCCCAAAAACACCTTCCGTTCAGTTCACCAAGCCGACACATTCCTAAAAAGAACATTTTCAGCCATGGTTCTCCCAATTCTGGGTAATAAAAACTGTAGGATTACTATTACAGAGAAATAGGCTACAGAATAAATGATTGTGACATTAACAGTGATTCTAAAGACAGTGGAGGCCTTAAATATCCCCCACCCCCCAAAAATATATGCATATTCCATGTTATTTTCTTTTCATTT
Organism: Petrocephalus schoutedeni; assembly: GCA_026780765.1. Taxonomy (NCBI): domain Eukaryota; kingdom Metazoa; phylum Chordata; class Actinopteri; order Osteoglossiformes; family Mormyridae; genus Petrocephalus; species Petrocephalus schoutedeni. Next base: position 826,484 of record JAODKL010000017.1, read on the forward strand.
GAAATGACTACCTTGGCTGATTTTCCAAATTCAGTAATGTTGCCAATCTATATACAATTAGAATGAGCAAGCCACATCTTTGCAAAAACACAACTGTCAATAATGAGAGACAAAATAGCATGTTATTTTCTCAGTCTGCGAGCAGTTACGACATACATTCATTATCCGTTGACATTATATCCAGAGCTGTAATTTAGCTTCTTTCAGAAAGAACAAATTCAACATTTTGGAAAGAGTGGCTCCGCTTTTGGAACAAAACGACCACTAAAAATATGCTATTAGTTGTATCTTTAACATAGGAAAGAATGTCCCACTCCCCATTTGCAAAGAAAAACAGTCTAAACTGAACAACACGCCATAAAATGACTTAGTTGGTCAGGTCAGCTCCACATATGTACACTATTATAAGACTAACCTTTTTTTGTTTGAAAATAGGAGCATAAATAATGTTTTCAATGGCTTATTTTCATGCACAGGTGCTAATTTCATTGACCAGAAAGAAACATAAATGAACCTTTGGCCACACGACCGGGGAGAGGCTGACATGATGAGAAGGCACATGTCCATGATATAGCTGATGAAATTAATGGCTAATAATCTACAGTCTAGTCTATCTGCTTGAGCTGCAGTGATTTATCAGTATGATACGCTGATAATTTCTCTGGGAAACTGTGCATTTCCTTTGGAAGGGAGTGAATGGTGCTGGAATTATACTGCATTATTTGACTCAATGTCACAGCGGAAACATATATGTGGTATCAGCCCAGCTGTGGGAACTACTGGCAACGTGAGATTTATTTTGATCCAATGGGTTCAGACATTCCATAAAATAAGTCCATATTTCACAGAATGAATTAAATCTAACAAACTGTTGAGGGAGCATTGACAGAGCCCATGTGTTGGTAATATTAATATTTGTGATATTAGGCATAGCATGACTGCAGTGAGACTCCTGCTGTAATATAGTTTGATTGCTCCCATCTACGACTGTGGAAGGGCTTATAACACAGATTGGGCTCAGCGGGGTGAAAGCTCTGCCCTTTCAGCGTTTTAAATGAGTTTCCAGAACCCTGATGGATAACTGATATTACTAAAAACAAACATAAGTTATACAGAAAAGGACTTAATACGTCGGTCGTGCCAAGAAATGTTTTATAAGAAGGACTTCAGATTGTCAAGCCAAAGTCACGAGGGCCATGCACGTACTGTGGGTTCGTTATTTAAATGTAATCCAAGCGCGCCCTCTATTGCGTAGTATGGGTACTGCAACTACAGGAACAACAAAGTATTAAGGGTGAAGGACAATCCTACAGTTTAATATCATTTGACATACTTTCATTCAATGATATATTGAATTTTATCCTATGTGCAAGCTTCAACAGAATCTTGTAGGATTTGGTGCTATTACTGTCACAATCTGGGTTCGAGTCCCGGTCCTGGAATCATCTATCTTTGGTTGTGGGTCTCTCTGCAAATTAGCATCCCATTCTAGAGCACACTCGGGGATTAATGTGAAGTATTTAATGAATACTGAACGCAACTATAACAGGAATAGACTGCAACCCATGCTAATTTCAAATTAATTTTAAGGTCTAAAAGGCTCAAAATGATCAGTTCTGCTTTCCATAAATCCATCTGCTTCTGTAGCACTTTGTCATGGATAATGGGGGAGATGTCCTCAAAGCCACTCCTAGGTGGCACAGGGTACAAGACGGTGTAACACCTTCACCAGTATGCCAGTCAATCCTACTGTTGCATTTCAAATTGAATTAGCAACAGTATATTTTAATTCCACAAATTTGCCCTTACTAAAAGTAATAGCCAATTCTCACCTCGGACATCTGTTTTATTCCCAATCCAACAAAGAAAATGGATATGTACAGTTTCATTAAAACTATATTTAATAGGTTCTGTTTCAAGCGACTGTAAAATCCACATTAAGCCATATGTATCTACATGGCCAAAGTGTGTTACTAGCAGTGCAGTCAGGCATTCAAAAAATAAATGCTAGACTACAACCTACAAATTCCATACCCTACATTTAGGAACATCCCATGAGCAATTAGGGTTGGCAGTCCTAAACTGCACTATAATCTCGGTTCAAATCGGATTTTTAATTTCTTTATACTCATTTTATGACAGGAGAATCTTCCAGATTTTTTTCTAATGAACTGCAATGGTACCAATTATCTTTGTCCATACAATAAAAATACCAAAGTTTCTGAATTTTTGAAATTCAGTTATAAAATATCGATTGGATTTCCCGCTTAAATGTATTGTAATTAGCTGGGTATATAGTGCCTTCGGTGACTTTGCTTACGTTGTCAATCAGAGCTAGCAGTCTAGTGTTTTAGTTGAACTAGTTTCATGTGACGCAATTAACGTTGAATATCCTCGGCTCACCAGATAATCCATGTCATCTCGGACACGTTGAGTTAGGACAGGATTTGTAAACTACCATTTCAATTAAAAGGACCTGGATTTCGCTTAAGCACCGCGTTCTTGCTGCGTGCTGATTAGCCAGTCTCGTATAATCATGCATGTGTCACTAATGTTAAATGCGAAACAGCTGAATGAGTCTTTCAATGAAGGAAACGAACCAGTCAAAGTACAAGAAGAACTTATTTAGCCGAACACAGGAGCCTTTCAGGTGTAAAGTAGTTTGTAAAACCTGATGTAGCTCAAAGCGTCCGGGATGACAGGGATTATCTGGTCACCCTAAAATATCCGCAAAAATCCGATTATATAGTCACTGGGTTTAATTGCCAAAACACACACTAGCTAGTATACTATTTTGTTTCTTATTATGCATTCAGAGCAAAGCGAATCATCTGTGCTTGCACCAGACCAGGCCCTTATCGGGTACGGATTAGAGTAACTTTCCAATGCGTTTGGCACGCGCTTCCCGTAATTTGAAGCTAAAGCACGCGCACACGAGTCGTAGCCGCCGGAGCATGCGCAGACCCGTCGAAGAAGTTTCGCGCATGCGCGATATGTACTCGACGAAGAGGGGGGAAAAAGAAACGCAAAAAAGTGGCTACGCTAAGATATCTTTAAACTTAAAAGAACCCTACGGTTTTAGTTAAATTGATAAGCGCCAATCTTTTCGTGTTAGATTGTAAACTTTGGTTCAACTTGTTTGTCAAAGAAACAAGTTTTTATTTCACAAAAGGCCAAAATGTCGTACAGGGGATATTTCGGAGCGGGTAAGGATAACCTTGATTTTATCTTTATTTTAACGGCAAGCAAATAACATTCGGTGCAGTGGTAGCTAGTTTTAGTAAGTCTCAGCATATATATATATTTTAATGCCCTGACCCTGTTTAGCCAGCGTTAAGTTCCTTATTAAAGCGTCCGGGTTTACGTGGGCCTGTTTTCGTTTACTGTGACACATCTGATTAGTTCTGCTGCGTTTTCATTTCGCCCCTTAACTTGGTGTTGTGCATTCAGAAACCGAGTTATAATTATAATGTGCTTATATTTAGAGGAAAGCGTTCAGATTTACTTCTGAAATACGCGAGTTAAGTCCGTGTCTGTGGTGTCTGTTACGATGGTCTTGGCAATTGAACAGACGTAAGACGATGAACAGGTTGTCATTTTATTAAAAATAAATTCAAATCGCAGAACAAAAGGTAAGCAATGCTTTTGGCCGGATACGTTAACGACGTTACAACAGTCGCGAAGGGACCTAGGCAGCCTCCACCAAAGCCCATGTGTCAGAAACTCCTTGCTGCCAAGGCTGCTACGGTGGTACTTAATCCTCCATGTCCCAAGTACTCGGTTAAAGCTCAAAGGACGTTGGAGGTACTTAATAGGGTGGTCCAAAAAAATTAAGTTCATGAGACATGATCTCCACAAGTCTAATTTTGTTCTATGCTTGGCCACTGTTAATTGTGCCAAATCACAAGCCCTTTGGTGTAGATTGAGAGGTCCTTCAAAGATTGATCATGTAATGCATAATTGACTTATGTATTTTCATTTTGATGTTCCACCAAACTGAACAATTCACATGGAAAGAGACTACATTTTCTTACAGCTGAATATAGGCCTGTTTGCCTAATGATTTATGATCCATTGTTCATTGATGACTAGTCACAAAGGTAATCATACCGTAGTAAAAAACGAAATGTTTATGTGCGAATGCTGAACGCAAATGGCAGTCCTAAATTTAGACAGTTTGTCAATGTGGCTTTGTAGCACAGTGGATAGGTCTTCCTGTGCTGAGCAACGAGCAGAAGGAGGAATTGCTTCTGCTCCTCATTCTTTGTAAGACACTAATTATACTGCTGCATTACAGCATGGCTCAATATATGTATGACTTACCTCTTGTTCCTGCCCTTGTAATTCACTCCAGCTGCCTCTTGTTTTGCTCCCTTGTTAGTCTTTGTATAAAAGTGCTTTCTGGTCCTGTGCTCCCCAGTCCTGACCTTGTTAATCCTGTCTGTGGTCTGTCCTGTTAGCTGTGTTATGTATTCCCAGTTTTGCTCCCCTGTGATCTTGTTCCTTTCTGTTAGATCTTTTCATTGAAATAAACCCTGTTTGCTCACTCCATCCTCTGCTCCTGCATCCCCCATCCCTCGGTGTGTGAAATAAACATTTTGTCAACAACAAATACATGAAAGAATAGCTATTTTAATGTAATAATTCTAAACATCAATAATACCCAAATTTTTTTTGTGTGAAGCAAGCAACAATTTCTAACCTTCTAATTTCTGCAGTATCTTAATCAGATGGGCGAAGTGGTGGCTCTGAGGCTAGGGATCTGTGCCAGCAATCTGAAGGTTGCTAGTTGGAATCCCTTGAATGTCACGAGTGATTCTACTCTGTTGGGCCATTGACCAAGGCCCTTAACCTGTAGTTGCTTCGTTCTGGGTATGACGTTAATCTACATCCGACCCTACAAGCCGGTCCTCCAACTTACAGGGAAAACTTGGGGGTCGGTGGCAGGATTAGCACTCCAGCTACTGGAAAAAAACCTCACACTATTCAGCTCCATCTGAACTAGTATGGGGCTGAGGTACCACCTGACACATGGCTGCACCGAGGTTCTCATCCCCGAGGTGGTTTGCCATGCAGTGGTGGGTGGCAACATGCTGTATCAGTGCATGCCCCCTTTCCTACCTTTACCTTGATCAGAGCAAAATTGACCTAATAGTGAATTTCACAAAGTGCCATCTATATTATGAGGATTATTGTGAGACTTTGGCAACATCTAATATCCCAGACTGCTTCAGATTTAACCATATCTTATCCACATGAGGTAGAACTTATTCAGACTTGTGGAGGCAGGTTTTGATCAAAAGAATTTTTTATCATAGCTCTGTGGATCACTCTAGTACTAAAGTATAAAATATCTGTTGGTATTGAATGGGGTTTTGTAATTGGACTAACTCGAACAGTCCTGATTTCCAGCTGCATCCTGTTTATGTACTGTATATTAACTGCTTTACAGGACTTTTTTAATAACAGTATAACCATGGAAGAATTTTAGAAATATTCATGTAGTTAAATTATGGTAAAAAAAAATGGTATAGGAAAGTGTTTTTCCCTCTTCATTAATAATGAGGTGTGTGTGTTGGTGCAGGGTTAAGTGGGTTTATGAATAGATGGGTGCATCATGGTTTGAGTTAGGGTTAGGGCTGGGCGATATAACTAATCACAATAAAAAAAATTTCTCAGTGTGAACATGATGAAAAATCAATAAGAAATGATGTCTCTGTGACTGCTTGTCAGGGCTGGCAGTGGAGCACAAGTGCAGTCACAGGCGTAAAAACACAAACGGGGGATTTACTGTACAAACGATGATAGACAGCACAATCAGAATACCAGGACAACTCAGCGGTAGAGTAGGTAAGTCCAAAGCAACCTCTCCAATAAGGGTAATCATCAAGATCCACAAAGAAAATCCACAGTAAAATTCAGTCTGCGATAAATCTGCACAGTAATTCGCAGAGAATTGAGAAATGGTAGGAATAATGCAAGTGGTGGAGTTTTGCCAGTGCTGAATCAGCTGAGTAAAATAACCTGGCCTGCTGCCAATCAGTGTTTTGAGGACAGTCTATGCCAGTGTTTCCCAACCCAGTCCTTGGGGAACACCGGACAGTCCACGTTTTTTGCTTCATCTCAGCTCCCAACACACCTATACCAGGTATTCGGTGTTCCTGATTGGCTGGGAGAGAATATAAAGGCTTCTTCTTTCTAGGGAATCTTTCCTTTCCCCTGTCGCCTCTGGCTTGCTCCCCGGCAGCTTTGGGCAGGGATAATGTAAAGCGCTTTGAGACAATGTGATGTTGTGAACATGCGCTGCACAAATAAAATTGAATTGAATTTATTTTAATTGAATTTGTCTACTGCTGCATGGAAGTATTTTGGGTTCTATAGAGATGATACCGAGCAAAGTGCTTTGCCAGCACTGCTTTGTGTCGGCACAACTCGCTGCAGCGCTATCAACTTTTTTGGCAGTCCCTATTGCTTTATAAATATCGCAGCATTTTTTGCGATTTCACAGTCACAATGTGAATTGTTTCTTCTATCGTGCAGCCTTAGGCTGAATTCACAGAACAGCTGCTGCTGCCATGAGACGGCATGTTCCAACTATGGCTATGTGTTCTTGCATGGTAACGCAGTTCTAAGGTCCCAATAAAAGTATGTCTAATGCAGTACCATGTTAGTATGAGTAAATGGTGTTCTGTTTGTGAGTAGTAGTTTCAATCAATGAAACAGAGTTTGTCAGCGTTTAAAAAGAGTAATTTGACTCTGTAATTAACAAGTATGGTTTAAATTTGAAAGGACATATGCTGCACCAGTGAATACCGTAAACGTTTGTCACGCACAGAGCCAGGATGTCATGTCTCAGGTTGTCGCACTGGCATTTAACAGACAGGAGACTGCCTAGTATGATTCCTAGCAGCACTACCCTAGACGTGATAGTCATTGGCGTTGCATTTTGCCTGTGCTGTGAACACATCCTGTTCACGAGGAACTTGGCTGTGCAAGGGTGGTACACCACAACCAGCTGATCCAGTTTGCCTTCTCTGGCTCGTTTAGTGAATCCAAATTAAACATGAGTCATGAACAAAACCAGTGTACTGTGTAGTACCTCCTCCTGCGTGGTATTTGTAGTGCATGGGTGAGTTAAGTTTCAGTTTCTGTTTCCCCCCTTGGATCTTCTGACTGGCTTGTTTTCTCTCCACTGCTGTAGGCATGAATCACCCTCGCGTACATCCATTGTTCGTAAGTACTTAAATCTCTGAAAAATGCACATTTTGTACTTCCTTCTGGCTATCCGTATTTTTAATATAAGGACTTGTATTAAATTTTAGTAATGTAATCCAGTCAGTGCTGGATTTTTTGTGATTCTTGATTGCATGTGACATTTGAAAACAAAGGTGCTTATTGCCACTAGATTTAATTAGGTTGGCATAGACCAGTGACTAATTTTCCTGCTCTCTCTCTCTCTCTCTGTAGGAAGCCTTTCATGATTATAGAATGCTTGTCCGTCCCCCTGACTTCATGGAGCCTGCTTCTGGCCCCTTTTACGGTAAGGAGAGATGTTTACCTGTCACTAATAGTGTGATAGTCTTCAACTGCTTTTTGGTCTGTCTTTGATCTCCTAATGTTACCCATCAGTCGAATCATTTAGCTAGTCACTGAATGAATAAATAAATAGCTAATTCCTGTGCGCTGAATAGCAGGAAAGCTTGATGGAATCTGTGTCCACAGGCTGGTGGGCTGCTGCCAGCATTGGTAGCGGATCCTCGGGTTCTAGGCATTAGCGATGGCACCAGTCTGAAACCCACTACCAGCTAGACCTATCAGTAGTACCCAGGGCTCTACAGTGCACCCATTTCACGTAAAAATGTTGGTTTGCGAACATGAGAAAAGAGGCGCACTGGTGCGAGTGACTTCTAACCATCCTCTAAGAAAATCACCTGTAACAAAAATGCGCACTGAGTGAGTGAGTCACAGTTCTCGTAAACGCTGCCACATTTACATATATTTATATGCCAGTTGCATTTCACGCTACGATTGGCTGCTTCAGAACCTGATAATCTCCCAGCATGTACCTCGTTAGCGATACGGAGATAAGTTTCTTCAGTCAAGAGTGCGAAAGGAACTGCCAGCATACAAAGCATATGTTTATTTCTTTGTAAAATGTGCAGGAACGGGAAAATAAAAATATAAATGAGGAAGATGATCAGGACCGCTGGTGAAGTGAAAGTGTACCGATCTAACCCTGACTGGTTGCAGGATTTCAAGTGGCTTGTAATGTGATCTATGATATAACATTGAAAGATTTCTAGAATACGAACGTAAAAATAGTTTAAAAACAGTTTGTTCCATCATTCCTTTACATTCCACTCGCCTGTATGTGAAATTGTATTATGATGATACATTAAGCTACAGTGCTTAAAAATCATAACTGACTGTGCTCAGAAATTTTTGTTTGTGCTCCTAAATTTTTTAACTTGGGGCCCACAAGTGCCTCAGGGAAAAAAGTTAGCGTAGAGCCCTGATACCCGCAAAAAATACCGGATCACATATCGGGGAGGAGTAAGAAACTGATCCAGTATTCCATTAGTAATAGATCTAGCCTGAAAAATTGCAAAAATGCTTGTAGCCTTAGTGCAACATACCATAAACAAGTGAAGGTAGCGTGAGGGCTGGTTGTTAAGCACCACATGTGCGTCTGAGCGGTCATGTCGGCTGTGTGGAAATACAGTAACCGCTTCACATCCGCGCATTTCACATTCGTGGTTATGGTGGTTCATGAGTCGGCCATGACAAATTAAACGGATATCTCTGAGCTTGCTGAAACTTGCAAATGACACAAGCCGTAAAACAATACTGAAAATTATTAGGCGCGCACAAAATCGTATATGTAAAAATTAGTGATGCATAATATTTGTTACTGTAAATGGATTGATGGTTATCACACACACTATGCAGGCCGAGAATTGTCTCGTTATCTTGATGATGGCATAAAAAATCAGTATGTGTGTGCAGGGATTTCAGTTTTTTGGCCAACTGGGGGTGGTGGTAAATAGTCTAGCTATGCTATCAGTCAGCCTAGTGGAGTGTCATGGGCTACACCTCGCAAATGTGATGGGTTACTGTACTTTACACTGAAGGAAGACAACGGCATAGTATAATGTATGAAAGGCTCGTCTGAACACCGCTTCTGATTTGTATTCTTTTTAAAGATTGGTTAATTATCATCTGCCTATCTGTACTCCACTGAATATTTGAAATGGTTAGTTGGGGTATAATGTGATATTTTTTGTGATTGATTTCTGTATTAATTTAATTTGGCAGCAGACTGCACACTGCATTTTACGGTGTTTTCACCAGTGACATCTCTCCGTGGCAGCCAGCCGTACCGAAATCGTTGCTGATAAAAGTGACTGTCATTAAGGCGTGCTTCCCTGCTCTATCTCCAGACTTCGATATCGCCAATGGATATTATGAGGAAGACAATTTTACAGAGGACAGTGACGAGGACGAGGACGAGGGTGGCGGGAAACCATACTGTGGGTTCACCAAGAACTTTCTAGATCGAGGGGAGTTGAGGCAGCCTGGACCAAGCCAGCCCCGTCTGTTCCAGCGGGGGTTAAAAACGCCAGCTAGGGAAAACGCAAAGGAGGTTTGACCCCCAACCCAGTGTGTGTGTGTGCGTGTGCGTGTGCGAGACACTCATCAGACCCTCTGTGGGGCATTTTCATTGAAATGTTTGTCTTTCTACTTCAGATAAAGTAGAGCAAATGCACATGCGTAATATTGATAACTGTGCTGTGTTAAATGCCTTTTAAAAGTAATCTGACTTGTCCAAAACATTTATAATGGCTGTCTTCTGCTTATGGCACAAAAAGAACCACTTGTGACTGTTTTAAAGATGGGTGCAATGGGAAAAAGCTTCTTGATGCTGACCTTGTGGGCAGTCGACATGTTGATAGGCTGCCCAGCATGTATCAGTCTGGTCAGACGTGGGGGAAGTGGAGGGTCACTTTATGGTATGAGAATGCGAGTCCTTCTTTGATGTCCCAGGAGGCCGACAGAATAGCCAAAGAACTAGCGGACGAGGAGCAGAAGTGTAAGGACAAGGCAGAAAAGAAGCGGCTTAAGAAAATGGTAAGCAGCATCGTGAAAGGAAGGGGGCGCTATGGAGCTGCCGTGTCATGCAGTGAACTTTCCCATCGACTCTAAAAATTGCACATTTTAGTTTTTATAGGAAAAAATAATTATTTTACTTGAATGTTTGTTGATATTTTTTTCCCTTAGTAAATTGAATATTTATAGTGATGTTTTTTTCTGTTTTTGTCCTTTCAACTGCATTATGCTCAACCCAAACAGAGGCAGAAGGAACGAAAGAGACTGGAAAAGTTAAAGGACAATGAAAAAGAGGCCAAGAGTACGGATGCAGAGGTAAGCGGTGGCTTTAGAATAAGACTCTTTGCATTAAAGGTCTGTGCGCTTTAAAGGGTAACCCGCGGTATTGGTGGGTAAATACCGTTTCAGGTGTGCCGTCTGTTGCTGGGAGGGATCTTATCGCGGAGCAGTCCAGATAACTTCGTGTTGGGCGCTTTGCTGCCTCATTGCCGATTTCTCCTGTTTCCCCAGCAGTGCTCTGAAGCCGAGGCCGTACAGAGTAAACCTGAGGATTGTCCGCCTAATGAAAAGCATTGTGGTGCTGTATCAGTACCCACACAGGCTGAAGATGTAGCTGATGAGGTGGAGACCGAGGAAGAAGACGGGAGTGTCTTGGAGGTACAGACTGCTCTGTGCTTGACTTCCGCCTAATTTGCTGCCGGTATTTTAAGTCTGAGTAGATTATAAATAACTTAGAGTATGACAAGTCATGTTGATGGTCACTAGGGTTATCTATCCTGAATAAACAGGTTGAATTTTATTTTGTCTGACCAGGAACTGGACATGACCAGCACCTTTGTGTCGAAAGCAGCTTCTATAGCCCAGCGTAAAATGGACCTGAAACCTAAAGCGGAGAAGAGAGAGAAGACGAGAACGTCCTCCAGCCCACGGAAAGAGTCGCGGGAGCGGCAGAGTCGCGGGGCCGCACAGGTGACGGGGAAATGGCCGCAAACTCCACACCACTTTCTCTCTCTCGGTCAGCAGCACTTGTTTAGTTTTAATGGTCGCCATGGCGATGGTTGTTCAGCAACAACATTTTAAAGCTATGAATGCCAGGTCTGGTGGATCCACAAAGTACTGAAGATGTTGATCGATATGTAGCATGCGGATTCTTACGGGGGGACCAGCCCTGTCTCCAGGATACTCACAGACGCTCCTTATGGACTCTTCCCGCAGAATGAGGTGCCGTCGGACACGGAGGAGATGATCATGAAGAGCATGCAGCTGGCCAGTGAGCTTCCCGCTTTAGTGTGTCGCTTTGCTGGGACGCTTGTTGGAAAGGCAGAAGGGCTCATTTCCTGTCTCCTTCCTCAGCTGTGGCGAACTCCCTGGCCAGCGTCGGCGATTACGTCCAGGCAGTGAAATATTTCACAGACGCCATCAAATGTAACCCCAAGGAGTATCGGTAAGGATCTGGCCTTAACTTGCGTTTTACATAAGAAGAGTATGTACATAAGAATGAATGCTTAGTCACTGTGTACACTGTGAATTCATTATATAAATACGTGCAGCAAGGAAAAAGCTTTGCTTGAAGGACATTAATGAGTTTTTAACTGGCCTCCTGAATTTCCATTGAGTGTCAGCATTATGATTTCAGTAGTTCAGACGCAAAAAGTTCAGTGAGCCCATCATGACCAAGACCCCTTAGCTGGAGCAGCAAACAGAATTAGTACGATTCTTCTGAGGGGTGCTTGGCTGAAGTTGGTTTTCTAGGGTAACTTGTGGTGTCTGGGCTGGATGCTCTTAAGACATTAATGAGAATGAACTCGTATTTACCGCAATCGGCCACTCGGGGTTTGTCATGAAGACCCCAAATGCAGAGGCATCTCAGATGCGTACAGATGTGCGTTTTCTCCAGCAACGCCTTGGGTCCAGTGCCTTTCTGATACATTTGTAATGAGCTGCTTCATCTGTTCAAAGAACTAAGCAATTTATCTGAATACTATTCCTGAGCCTGTCAGAAATATTTAATGGTTCTACAGGAGGGGTGGGCAATCTTACCCACAAAGGGTCAGTATATAGGTTTTTGGGATAACTTTTAGATCAGCTGTTCAAACCCAGGTGTGAAGACTCTTCAGCCAATCAGTCCTCTAATTAGTAACCTAATTAGAGAGTTGCAGCGAATACTCGCTTAGACAAAGGTGCGTTCTGCCCACCCCTGTTCTAGAGCAGAGTTTCCCAATTTGGTCCTTAGGGACCCGAAGACGGTCCACGTTTTTCTGTCCTTCCAGCTCCCAGCCAGGCAGCCTCCATTTTTGCTCCGGACCTGGGAGAGAACAAAACTAGAGGATAGGCTGCTTGGTTCATGTCACGTCAGAGCCCTTCTTGAGTTGGTGTCTGTGTCCGTGTGTCCCAGGCTCTTTGGGAACCGCTCCTTCTGTTACGAGAAAATGCTGCAATATGAGAAGTCTCTCACAGACGCCGAGATCTCGCTCACCATGAACCCGAACTGGATCAAAGGCCTCTACAGGAAGGGCAGAGCTCTCACTGGGCTCAAGGTAACCGGGTCGCCACAGACACACCCTCTGCCCCTAGTTGGGACGGGCTTCGGTGTAAATGATAATTGTCGTCTGCATGTACCGTTAAGTTGCCTTGATCATCCTATTGACAGCTTGAAGTCTTTCACGGTATAATAAGCAGTGGTAACCCTTGTGATGGGGGAGAGATCAGATCACGTCAGGTTCTTAAACAAACAGCCAGGAGGAGGAAAGTTTCTATCAGTGTTAGATTACTTTGTTCACGGTGCGCAGAGGGAGTCACACCTAAGATTTCTGAGTGGCTCCACCCCTTTGCGTATGATTACACGTTATGTACATTTCAGTGACACATGGCATATCCATACATTTCACTTCGATTGGTCTAAAATAGTTTCACCTTCATAGTTTTGCTAGATCCTCCTAACAACTATTTTGGGACTTCCCCAGGTCAGCATGCACTTCGGATCACCTCTGGACTTTATAACTTCTCTAAGCATATTTTACAATGCTTCTCCAAAGAACCAGATCCTTCATCTAACTTCTGTCTCGAACCCGGAGTGCTGTCTGTCAGCCTTGTCCTTCCGTTGACCTTACCTCCTTCACTTTTCCTCACTCCGTTCCGGCGGACTTGAGCAAATTATTTAGCAGTCTCGGTGGTTTTTCGCCATTCTCGCGTAAGCAGCCCCGTATATGTTCCAATTTGGTAAATCAGCCAAGTTAGTCATGTCAAATCGGTCAACTTCACGGTATGTGTATATGAATTTTCTCATTAGATCATTCTTGCGTAACAAGTGTATGACTGGCCTTCCTGCAAACTTCCTGGTTGGTGTTGTCTCCCTTGCAGAGGTACGCCGAGGCCCTGCTGGCTTTCAAGGAGGTGCTGAAGCAGGATAGCAGCAGCACTGACGCTGCCCAGGAACTGATGAAAGTTCAGATAATGCAGCTCATGGTAATTTTTAGTGTTGAAATCCATGGTATATACATACAGGCATATAAGAAGCGACCGAGCCTTTCTGCAGTAGGCTGCTATGATGTTTCCAGATATTGCTTCCCAGGTCCCAGGTTATCAATGACCTGACGGCTGCTTCCCTCCCTGGCAGGACATGGGCTTCTCCCGAGAGCAGAGCACCAACGCGCTGATAATCCACGGCACTGTAGAGAAGGCCCTTGAAGTGCTTTCCAACATTTCTGGTATTCATCCTGCAGGTTTGGGGAATGGCACACTGCTTGTTATTTAATTGGGATAAATCTGGTGAAAGAGAAAAGGAGTGCTTTCTTTAATCATTTGTCCATCATCCAGCCACTTATCAAGGTAGTGCGGTGAGGTGCTGGTCTTCCTGTAACTGTTATATTGCATTGACCGACTGAGTCTTTGTGTGTTTACGTGTGAGATGTCCTTTTTCCCTTGCTGTCAGCCTTTGGCTGACCCCCTAAAGCGATCCATGGCTTTTGCAGACGTCATTAAGACCTGCCAGCCTGTTGAAGAGGAATGGATCATCAATGAGAGGAAGAAGGCATCGCCTCTCCCCAAGAACGTAGCTGCAGCCAAAGCCAACACCACGGCCATGGCGACCTCTGCCAAGGGTCAGAAGCAGGTGTAAGTGCTCTAGACAGGGCCTCATCCAAGCAGTAGCCAAGCCGGGTGTCTCTGGGGCCAAATGATTACGAGTGAGATGGGCAAACTGATCATTTAGATTTCACTGACATAGATGTAAAAGAAACTTTCAAGATTGAGTGGAGGGGGGCCAGTTATTTGTCAGATCGTTGGGTGGGTGTTACAATCACGGTGCCAGGATTAGGAATTTTCCATCCTGGGTGAAAAATGTAGCTGAAAATGCCAATGACAGTGTGATCTCCCCAACAGAGAGCTGTTTCCGGTATGGGTCGGAAACCTCAGCCCTTCTGTCACAGAGAACACACTGAGGAGGCTGTTCAGCTCGTAAGTAATGGCCCATCGTGCCACGTTGACTGATGGAAATGCAACCACACAGTCACTGCCCACTCTCCCTGCCGGTCTCCGCTTGGACGACTGGATTCGGCCCCTTCTCTGTTTCCCCTTAGATGTGCTTCTGCATTCACTTTCTTCGCAGAGCCGGTGAAATCCACAGCATCAAGCTGCTCACTAATAGACGATGCGCCTTTGTCAACTACACCAAGAAGGAATACTGTGACGTGGCCATCGTCAAACTCAACGTGAGTGTTCCTCCCACCCTGTGCGCCTGGAGGATTTTGTTATGATAATCTCCAGTTTTTTGCCCTAGTTTCTGTTGCGAGCGCATATATGATGGGTACTTCTGTTTGACCGTGTGACCACGACTGGCCTGGCAGATATAGATCTGCATGAGAGGTCTCCTGCTTTTCTGGAGGTGTTATTTGTTTTCCTGGTGTGCTGGCATTTACGAATAGCATGCGTATTGCAAGGACGCCTCTCATAAGTGAGGTCAGTCTGAGGAATGACGAGATGATGGAGGGATGACCGTTAAACGTGAGCCCTTCCCTCCTTTGTCCCATTTGGGAACTGCAGTCCACCTTCCGTTTCCAAAACCTAGTGACCCTGCAAGGGTGTGAGGCACACAGGTAATGCATTTCTCAGCCTCAGGCAGATGCAGTGTGGTCTTCCAGCTGAGGATCTGAGCTTTGGCAGTGAGTCTATCACAGTCAAGACATTGTATTGCACGTTGTTCTTTGGTGATTCCACTAGAGGGCAGCATCATCCATTACCAGCACATTCCTCCTGTATGGCTCTGTAAAAGGTCACCAAACAAGCTGTTCTCCCGGAGTGTCTGTGGGTCTCTGCATCAGAATAGGTGTGATTTAGGGGGACATGGGGTTATAAAGAATGAGGGGAAAATTTAAGAATAAATTTTAAAAAACAGCTTAATGTGTAGTTGCATCAGTGTTTGTCGTATCATGTCCCTGTAACCTGTGGCTCGTTTTCTCTCCCAAACTGCAGGCAACAGCGCTGGAAGGGATCAAGCTGTCTGTCCGGTACCCCGACAGGATCCACTCGCACCTCGGCGGGTCCAGGGAGGCCGTGACTGCCGCTCATGTCCTCTCTCCATCTGGGTGAGTAGCCGTCCTGGGTGTGGGGTCTGTCTGACTTACGGTGCCCATTGCTGTAGCTCCTGTTGCTCACAGTGAACTCATTCACGCAGCAGCCTTCAATTCAATTCAATTCAATTCTATTCTATTCAATTAAAAAAACTATTTGTCCCCGAGGGGCAATTAAGGGCACGCAGGGCAGTTGTACATAATGACACAATGACAATACAATGCAGTGTACAATACAAGACAATACAGTGCAACAATATTCACAAATTATAAATAAATATATATACATACATACATACATACACTGGGCGGCTCGGTGGTGCAGTGGGTAGCACTGTCGCCTTACACCTCTGGGACCAGGGTTTGAATCCGGCCCAGTTCCATGTGTGTGGAGTTTGCATGTTCTCCCTGTGCCGTTGTGGGGTTTCCTCCGGGTACTCTGGTTTCCC
>JAODKL010000017.1:861237-877674 GCA_026780765.1 Petrocephalus schoutedeni
GCCCCCTTCCCCAGAGTGAGCTGTGATGAAGGTCATCTGAGTGGAACAATGGTCACATGGCCCTTGCAGCCAATGAACAGAGGGGGGCAGTGTGCAGCGGTGAGTGAGTGTGTTTATCTCGAGAGATCACAGCAGGTGTTCAACCGCCCTCAGATAGCCCTCATCAGGACTAGATTGAAGGCTGGGTCTCACCCATAAACCCCATATGCACCTTAAAAATGACATTCCTACAAAAATGGTATTATGCAGATTCCTAAAGCTTCCCCTTGGAATTTTATTTTACTTAAGTGCTTATCTATATTCATTATCACCGTGATTGTGGACCCAAACATGCTTTTTCCATACTGATGTTATGTAACTCTTCAAAAGGCAAAGACCCCAGATATATTTAAGAGTAGCATGGGACAACAGCATAAGGGACCCTGGACACTTCAAATATTGTCATAAAACATAAAATGTGCATTAGTATTTAAATATTTTTTTACTTCAGTACAATACTATGTACATTGTATCTAAACAATAGCATCATTAGTTTTCACTGGACAATCCAGTAATTCACCCATCCATCGAATTTCTAACTGATTATTCTAGATAGAGCTCCAGGGCAATGAGGAACGTAATATTTAGTAACCATAAAATTGGCAGTTTTCTTTTTAATTATGGCTATAGTGGGATTTGACTTGTCATTGAAAATCAAAGGCAAATTCAAGAATGTCATAGCATATATGCACGCATGCATAAGCACTGTTTGTTTCCTGCGTTACCTGCCTGGCGTCCTGGCCCAAGTGTACCCCTGCCTTGCGCTTTAGGCTGTCTGGGATGGGTGCCAGCTATACGGCCATTTAATTTGCGCATGCGTAATGTCTCGTACTTAGAATTATGTCTTACATCACAAAGGAGGAACGGTGGCTTCTGTCTTTCCGGACATCCATAAAACTAAGATTCATACCAAGGCATAAGAACCAAGGTGAGCGATGACCTTTGACCTCTGGCAGGTTATTCAGGGGCAGCCCAGCCAGTAAGCAAACAGGGAATCTTCTAGCACACCTACATTCAGGAGTACTGGCTAATTGCCTGGCTGTTGTCAGGGCAGCAAAGATCGAATCACATTACCTTGTGAATGGATCGATTGTTTCGGTGCATGATAGGTTACCGCAATTAAAGGTGACCATTGCCTGGTTGGTGAATGTCACTGAACATGCAGACACACTGGCCGCATGTATAATTTGCTTTGCTGCTGCGGCGTGGATATCATTCAGAATGACCGGTTTATGCGTTTATCCATATAATAATGACATAAACCAGGAAATCAACTTTTACTTTTAAATATACGTAATTGCGAAGACCCTGTACTGCAAGACCGTCGAGATGGATGGTTATACCTATGTAAACATGCTATTTAATAACTAAGCTACAAATGTGATTTGAGATTTCTATTCCACTCTTATTCCGGTCTTAAACTTTTCACCTCGGGTCAGTTACTCTGGTACTTGCAGTGTATCTGGGAAGCTGTCAGAGGTGTTGTGAAAGAGGCCTGCTCCTCCAGGTAGAGTCCCGGGGAATTTGTTCAAGCTGCTCTCCCCAGGCGCCGGCCCCGGCTCTGGCCCCGGTTGTTGCGACATAACGATTGTCGTTACGGCGTCTAATGACGTTTGGGATGCTAAGGGACGCTCTGATTCGACCGCGGCGCCGCCGGCAGCTCCGGCGGAGGTAGATCCGCAAGTCTGAGAACCAGATCAGCGTGCAAAAGCCTCGTGGGCTGGGAAGAGTAGAACCTCATCCCACGAAGGCCGAGACCCCCGCAGAGGGGTTTTTGCCTTCGGAGGCTGGATAGCGGTTTGTTGGAGCCTAAGTTCATGAATGTCGACCAAGTCACTTCCACACCAAGTTTGAAATAGAATCAACACCTAGTATGAATCGTGTCAAATTGGTTTTTATATATTTAGCATAACGGTGTTACATTGTGGAGTCGTTTTATTACCTCATTTTCAGTCTCACAGATTTGTATGAGAAATGGGGTAGGCAGAGGATTGGTCATCGACAGGGAGATCCGGCATGTCCAGTTAGAAGAGGAAGCGGAAACGAAAAGAGACAGCTATTAACTACATTGGATCCTGATTGCTCTACCTCAGTGTTTCTCAACCCAGTCATGTAGACGGTCCACGTTTTTGCTGTCTCCCAATTGCCAGAGAATAGGGAGAGAGCCAAAACATGGACTGTCTCAGGGTTTGCGAGGACTGGGTTGAGGAACCCTGCTCTATCCGGATCTTTGAAACATGAGTAACTATTACCTTGATAAATCAGTTTAATAAATAAATCAATTGGTAAAAAAAAATCCTGCAGTGGCCTGTATTAATGTTGAGTGGTGCTTAAGGAACTGAATTCTGGGAACTGGGCCAGTTGGAACTCCCAAACTCATGGAAGGATCTCCAGAGAATGAAGTCTTTCCCCATGGACTGCTCCAGTTATTTGGAATGATAAGTCCATAAACAAATGGATGCTATTGTGGAACATCAGGATCTTCAACCCTGAGCTTATAGCATATTAACGACCATATAAAAATCAATTTGTAACATCCCATATACAATATACATTAACGTACGCAATGGCAATGCTGGGACTTGTATTTTTTAAATTGCACCATAAGGAAATGATGCATAAATAGCTTTTGGTAAATGCGACAATGGCTTATTTGAAAATTCGAGACTGATGGTCTTAAGAAGTGCAAAAGAGTCTTAGTGACTGCACTAGAAACATGTGATGTTAGACATGTCAGTGGTTACCCTGCGCAACTGAGCATCTATCAGAGGGAAAAGAACAAATTACCGTTAGCGGCTTTCTGCTTCCTCACTCCCGTATCACCAAGAAGTGACCTTAAACGGCATATTTTCTCAGCAGGATTAGATTTGGTTTGGACAGAATGGAATTGTTAGCTCTATTTTTATCCAGCTTTCCCAAGTGCCAGAGCAGAAGGATCCACGAGGCGGGACTGGAGGCCCACCAGACCAGTTTGTAACAGAGTCGGCCGAGGATGTGCCAATTTATCTGAAAAGTCACCTGGAGACGCTCGCTGTCGGCCAAATCGAGCGCTTCTGATTGCTACACTGGCTATTAGCAGCTCGTTAGCCAATCAGGCTACATTATTCATCTTCCCCAACAAATCTCTCGCCACAATCTGGATGTTTTTGTTCATTTTACACCATCAAATTCATACTGCTGTACATGCAATAGAGATTTATGGAAAATTATTTATGTACAATTATATATTTCTACATTCAATAGGCATTATTTATATACAATTATATTTACATTTGTTATTTGAACATCCAGTAGATGTTATTTGAGTATGATGATTATATATAATTATTTTCCAGGAGAACTTTACTACCTTCTTTGAAGGAGCCAAAGAATAATTTAGAGCTATTGACATTTTACGCCTTAGTTTTTTTTTTCCTTTTCGAAATTCCCTCCAGAAAATTACCATCAATCACTGGCAAAGCGCTTTGTGACAGACTCCTCTCCCAGAATGGGCCGCACTAAATAAAAAATGACTGATCGATCGATCGGCGTTTGAATCGGTGCCCCAGAGAGAAATGCTTTGATGGGACATGTAAGGGGCAGTCTCCATGAGGAATTTCATTGGGGGCGGTTGTGAGGCCCGTTCGCTCCATGGCACACACGCGCTGCACGGCGAGTCGATAGGGCCACACTGCCTGTCCCCACACAAACCAAGACCCACCTGTCTTTCTCATAGAACCATCTGATAAATGATAAATCCATTATTTGCCATCTGCACGAGTACAGGTACATCGCAATTCTTCTCTTCGCCTCCCCATCTAGCTCTCGATAGCTTGGGGGTCACAGTACAGGGTCAGACAACGTGCTGTACCCTTGGAGCTGGGGGTTATGGGTCTTGGTCAAAGCCCCCAGACATGTGACTGGCCTGCCGGGGCTCTAGGGGGCAATCTCCCGATCACTAGCACAGAGACTTAGCCCACTGGGGCACCCACTGTTCCTCACTGTCTGTGTTCAGTCCCTTGAACTCCGACAAACAGGAATGAAAGGTTTACAGTACCGTGTGGAGCACTGGGAGCAGAACATAACACACAGAGTGAAATGTAACCTGCCAAAGGTGATGCAAATCAAAGACACACTCAGCCTTTGATCCCTTGTGCCGCCGCTGCTTTGAGGATACCAGCCGTAGCGTGCCTTGGTTTCCAGGTAAGGGCTTTAGCCGGAAGAGGTACATATCGCCCCCTAGAGGATAATTGCTGTTAGTGCGCTCTCTTGCTCGGCCCGGGGTGGGGGGGGGGGTGGGGATTACGTGTGTACCTTGGAGGATACAGGTGCTAACTAGGACTAGCCAGGAGCTGTTAACATTCACGGTGTCCAATGGGACATCTCTGACCACCCTGAGGTGTGATTAAAGGGACCCACAGGTGAAAAATGTCAACCAGGAAAAGAGGTAAAAGAAAATACAGAACCAGGCAGGCCATTTTAACCAGGCTCTGTTTACCACCATCTCATAAGATCACAAAAAATATATATACTGTGTAATGGTGGATCACACAAATCTGTAAAGGAACTTAAAATGCAGTTATTCATATTAATATGTTAATTTGAATATATAGCAAGAAATACCACTGCCACACCCTTCCCCAATCAACACTCTCAGTAGCCACGCCCAGCCAGGCCACGCCCAGCCAGGCCACGTCCACACAGACCATGTCCCACCAGAGCTGAACAATATACCCTCAAGCTGACTTACCTACACAACTCAGAATTACTCTAAGGAAGATAAAAGGCTGCTCATGTATCTAGAACCGTAGTCAGTTATTGAGTTTGCTCCTTGCCAAACTGTGCATTTCGCATTGATGTTTACTGGTTTCCAAAGTCTTGTCCTTGCTAAAGGGTTGTGAGTTAGATTCTAGTGTTTGCTGATCAATCGCTCTGGATCGTCACTGAGTCCTACGTGCAGATGCTATGTACCTGATGAATTAAACCCCAGCGTTACATCTTCAGTTTCAATCATTGCAATCACAAATAAACGAAATCAACAAGATATTAATACATCAGTATTTTATTAAACTATCAGTGCCATTTGAGCTACCAGCAGTTAATGCTTCCTTATTGTTCACAAAGTCAGTATAAAAGCCTGTATTGTACCATTATCCTCAATGAGACAAAGCGAAATTCTCAAGAAAGACACCTTTGTTTGCTGAAAGAGTGCGGCGGGTGCCTTCTGAGAGCCATTTCTCTCTGCCACATATACGTGCGGCGTGTTTTCAAAGGCATCGAAATGGGAACCACAGAAACCCCAGTGGAAACGAGAATGGAAATGCGGCTAACTCGCCCTCCTGCCCGCCCGCCCACCTTCCGAAGCAAAGCTCCTCCAGTCATGGAATCTGGCCTGAAATCTCGAACAATGGCGGCCCGCGATGGGAAATCGACGTGGGAGGCTATTTACATTCAGCAGTGCTGGCCCGATAATAAGGTTAATGCTAAGTAAATTATGTAATGGGAGCACTGACCTGCCTAAAGGAATTTCTCAAGAAAACTCATCTTCTCTGAGCTCAGAAAGCATTGGCATAAATCTTCCCAGCCTCTGACTTGTTGCCATAGTAGCCTATAGGTAGATGTATTCGCTTCCCATTCAGTCGGCCGTCTCTTCCAGCGGTGCTATTCCTTTTGAAAAATGCTTTTTTGAAACAATACGTCCCCGGGAACAATGTGGGAGAGCCTCCCGGATTGCACCCCACGGAGTCCTCGCTGACGTTTCCTACAGCGAGTGAAATACACCGATTTGCCCCACAGCTATTCTGATAAGACGTCTATTATTTCCTGAAAACAAACAGAGAAAAACCCTTATGATAACTCTAAGTGTCTTCTACTACTTGCCATGAATTAACAGGCCACAGCTGAGGATCAGATAACTCAAATCCCTTATGAAGTTGCAATATATTGTGTTAGGGTCAAACAAATTAGGCCAGTCAATTAACAGCAGCGCTCAGTCGCGTTATCTAATCCATTGCTTTTCAATGGTATGGACTGAAGTATCAGGCGATTGACTATCTGACCTTGAGGGCTGGAATGAAGGGTACTTTTAAGCTGAGTGGGGCTGCTTCGGAGTGCACGCCAAACTGGCTCACGATCAGCAAAGCTTATTGGACGAAATGGTGAAATGAAACTGGGCGGGTGCGTCCCGCTGTGCCGAGTTTGCAGAACGTGCCCTGGTGGATGGTGGGCCTACAGTAGAAGACATGAGCTTCTATAAAAGAAAATCATTTCAGCATTTTCTCAGATTTCTTGGCTGGGGTGCTTCCACTGGTTTAGATAAGATTTCATCCCTAAAAACCACTGTACTTATAACATATTCTGGAATTATTAATCTGTATCATCAAAATATTTCCATGTGTTAATGCTTTTTTTTTTTTTTTTGGAAATTATGTATCTAAAAAGGCGTACGGATTTATCTGACACCTGCTAGGGGGCTCAGTAGATTTAAACATCTGTGTGTGTGCTTATGATTGGAAAGTTGCGGATTTTGATCCAGGTATCTGTTGGGCCCTTTAGCAAGGCCCTTAAGTCCCCAAAAAGGGCCTGACTCTGCGCTTGTATATCAGGAGGCTCTCTGCTGTCTGTGTGTCTCAGAGGAGAGCAAGATAGGATAAGTGCCAAGTACTGCAGCATTCTCATGTACTTGTATAGGATCATCATTATTTTTTAAGATCTATAACACGCATAAAGGTCTCCAGTAGTGCCTCTTTAGACAAAAACCATTATAAATACATTCTGATTTATCTCCTCCATTTCCCTAATTTTTATAACTGGCTATAACCCGTCCACAGCCCTCAGTGCCTGTCCACAGCCCTCAGAGCCTGTCCAGAGCCCTCAGACCCCGTCCACAGCCCACAGAGCCCGTCCACAACCCTCAGACCCTGTCCACAGCCCCCAGAGTCAGTCCACAGCCCTCAAAGCCCATCCACAGCCCACAGAGTCAGTCCACAGCCCTTAAACCCCATCCATAGCCCAGAGAGTCAGTCCACAGCCTGCAGAGCCTGTCCAGAGCCCTGAGACCCTGTCCACAGCCCTTAGACCCCGTTCATAGCCCTTAGACCCCGTCCATAGCCCAGAGAGTCAGTCCACAGCCCTCAGACCCCGTCCACAGCCCAGAGACCCCGTCCATAGCCCACAGAGTCAGTCCACAGCCCTCAGACCCCGTCCACAGCCCTAAGCCCATTCGCATTGAGGTTTCTATCAGGTAAACATGCTATTCACTTCACATCTTTAGCACAGTTAATCACCAGATTGGTGGGGAATTTCGTGCAGATTGGTACAGAAGTCTGCAGAAGTTTGCAAGACTGTGAAAGCCTCTACTTAAAACTTAGCTACTGTTAAGGCAAAGCCCCAGCTTACAACCCTAACTGCAGAAACACTGACTGTGAGCCTCGAGACCCAGACCAGGCTAGACTAAGAAAGATCCTTCCTTCCCCTGTCTCACATCCTCCCTTCACCTCCCTAACCCTACCCATCCACCTAGGGGACACCTATCATTCTGGTTTTATTTATTGACGGTTCTGTGACCACAGAGTTGGCGATAATCACCATGGCGACACAAAATAGCTCAGCATGTGTATAATGTATGTATGTATACATCGTTTTGAATTTTAATGACATACATTCCTCCTAGCACCACCTTCTGAATGAATCGATACTTGTTTCATTTTGACATCACTTGACTCTACAATTAAACCACCCTCAGATTTACACCATAAATCTGAATTCATCCAACGTTTGACCCCAGGTTTTAATTTAGAATGATCATTAAGGTTCCAACTGCCTTGGTCTGTTTGCACTTTTCTTTAGGTATTCGGCTTGGATTTATACACCCATCCATCTTACAGCCGTTTATCCTGGACAGGGTTTGCGGGGGGGAGTTGGAGCCTATCCCAGGCAACGCAAGCCTCCGGGTTGGGCGGGCGCCCTGAATGGGATGCCAGACCATCGCGGGGCACACAGCTCGGATTTATGACGAATATAAATTTTGAGATCCCAGGTAATTTATGCCAAAAAAAACCTCCATTACAGTTGATCGATGATCTTTGAAAGCCAAGAAGGGAAATAAAGAATGCCATTTCTGCCAGGAACAAAGATGAGACAGAGGCAAAGTGAGAGCCTGGTGAAAAGCAGGAGTCAGCTGATTTGGATGCTCAGAGCCAACAGCCTCGGTGCTCTGACTCTGCGGGACGTGACCGGGAAAATGCCAGCACTCTTAACCGCACAATATCCACTCGGACCGCACCGCACCGCGCAATTAGCCCGCGCACTCCAAACAGGAATCGAAGAGGCCGCATCATTTTTTCCAGGCCTCATTACCTGTTTTAATTAGCACAGAAACATCTTAATATTCCTGGGCTGATGCCCATCCAAATCATATCGGGGGTAATTAGTCAATTCATATGTTTCGAAGGAACCGCCGTGCAAAGGAAGCGATTTTAACCCAAAGAAACAGTGTTAACTGGCTGGTGAGCGAATACACCTGCCTGTTTCCCCATCGGGAGGATGTAGGATGTTTGTAAACTTCCAGGCAGTTCGCAACCTGCGAAAATCCGAGAGTTTTGCACACAGTGGGGCCTGCACGTTGTTGCATTACTATGCCAGAAATTCAGTTACCAATTTAACATCAGTAAGTAATTGGCACAATGGTGTATGATCAGGCCATGACTAAAAATGTAACATAATAAAGCTTAATCAGTATCAACATCCTGATCTCAGTGCAGAATAAAAATGTTTGTGCGTTGCATAATTATGCGTAATTCTCGCGGCAAACATTTGTAAGCATGTCGTATAAGGGTCTGGCGAAACTCAAAAGCGGTATTTCGGAACGGATTACACTGGAATTACGAGGCCCTGAATGGGACACGCGTTGCATGTTTGTGTGGAGACGGGCGTTTTATGCATTGCGCGCTGTATGGCTTAAATACATTGTGCGCGATTCCACAGGGCGAGATGCGGACGTATTGCTGAATTGCCTCATGGATTCTAGTCCTTTTTTCATTGAAATCATTTTCTTAGAAGGTAGCTTTATCCCAGGGGATTCTGTTTAATGCCCGCATTGTGAAGCTGAGGGACAGTACCTGTTGATGTTTTTCTTTTTGAGGTAATCCAGATTTGGCCACTTTCTCCAGAGCCTATCTTATTTCCCAGGGATCTTATGGACTTGGCCGAACGCTTGAGCGGCTTTGAATACATTGACCTTGGAGCTGGTATTCTGGCTAGTTAAAAAACAGACAGACACACACAAAAGCTACACTTACATTATTCCCAATAAATCCCATGCATGCCGCATGCTCCTGTCCCCACACCCGCGATCACATCCCCGGGAATAATCAGACCCCCTTCTGGCGCCCTGGTCCCTTGGCAGTGATTCACTCCACAATGCAAGAAATCCCGCACAGCCGAAAGGCGTTAATGATACGGTGCCCAGACTGACCTTGTCAGAATGCTACCCACCAGGACAACTCAACCTGAATTCAAGTTGGCCTGAAATATCTTCGGCTCCTCATATGGGCAAATGTGACTCGCTGTCATAAAAGATCTACAAAACACTGTATATGTGTGGTTAGACTCATTGGTAGCCCTGCATTTCAAACCCTATCGTTCAAACCCTCAGACAGTTCAAGTTTTCGCTCAAACTCCCTCCCAGCTCCCAACACAGACAAAGAAGCAAAAATGTAGCCTGTCTGACGTTTCTGAGGGCCAGGTAGATTAGATTAGATTAAATAGATAGATAGATAGACAGACAGACAGACAGAAACTTTACTGATCCTAGGGAATTTGCAAGTGATATACATATGTAGATACATTTAAAATGGCCATAAAAAGTGGATATTATTTTCCAGACACAAATATTACTTTTAGATGGTTTTAATATGGGATATTGCACAGCGCCTCGCAAACAGGATTCTTTCTTCAGCTTTCATAAGCTTGTGAAAGTGCACTAATGAGGGTTGGAAAAAGATTAATAAAAATTGTAAACATCTAAGGTCTCGCAAGGGGCAAGAAGCTGTTACCACTGGCTGTTTGATCTCCATGGTCCATGAGATTTACGGGGCCAGATAATCCTCCAGGCCAGATAGCACCAGCTATTCCTGAACCATCTCTCCGGCACGGACCTTCGGCGGCGCGCTTCACACGCAGTAAATAGCGGCAGAGCCGTGACATTTCCGCCCCTTCTCGGCTATTGGGCGCCGTAAAACGGGAGAGAGGTGGATTTAGTTGACAAGAGGGGAGCGTTTTGCGAGCTCTGCGGAAACGTGAAACAGAACAGCACCGCGGACACACACACACACACACATTCTCGCACAAATAAATATGTCTCCTGGTTAAATCATTAAGACGAGATAAAAGCGAGGGAGGTACAGACAGGAGAGCCTCTGGCTCATTCCCTGCCCATTAGAGGGATTTCTCTATTACGGTGAGTCATAGCATACCTCCTATTCTCACATCCTTGTTGTCCTGGAAGGCCATTAGGCTTCATGTCAGAACAAAAACTGTGCAGTAAGAAGTAAATCTATTACACCCCCCCGTTTAATAACCTCCACGAAGGGCGCGGGGATACCAAGCTACCAGGCACTGCTCTTCTCGCAGGCTGACCTCCTGGCTGCCTCTTCTGGGACCCGGTGATCCTGCCACAGACCTATGGGCTCGGGACGGGTAACGCCAGGGCAAATCGACACCGTTCTCAGCTGCTACTGGAATTCAGTGCTGCGTGGAGGCTGAAAAGGGGACGAATGTCGGACAACAACACCAGCCAGCCCCCGAAATGAGTTTAAAGGATCTCAAACGTCTTTCTTAAATTTCATCGCCTCTATTTGTGACTAATGGTACTCCAAAAAAAAAAGAAACATATCACAGCTGCATCTGATCAAACCACCACCTGTGCTTTTTTAACTAATAAAATAAGTGCGATATTGCAATCTGCACACTTGCTGTATGAGTTCGTGCCTGGATTAGCAATTTTCTTTCCGGAGAATGCCAGCTCCACAGGAGGTAGCCAATACTTGATTTCCATTGTGACTTACTGCAAAGTTATTAAGCTACAGTATCTGTACTGCGTACAGCTGCATTGAAGGGGGATTTTACAGGCCCACCGTATCAGAATCTATTGTGATCTCAATCACAACACCAACCGTCTACAGGAATTGCCTCACCACTTCCGCAGCCTGCCGGCCCCTCCCCCACCCCCCAGAGCAGAAGTCCCCTTACACCTGAAATTACAGGATTGTCATGCCAGACTGCAGAGTGTTGGAGGTAAATGCAGCGAGACCTTGAGCCTCCCACCCCCAGTCTCCCCCCTACTAAGCGGGGCCTTTAAGGCCGGCTTGGGTGACAGCTAAACCGTTCATTTACAGCTAACACCTCATAGCTTCTGTTCTTCTGACAGATTCCCGAAAGGGGAAAAAACAGGAGGAGGGGGTCGGGATCAGCTATCGAACGACCGGAGTGCACCTTTACCGCCCTGACGCCGATCAGTATGCGCGGAGCGGACCGGGCAGATTGCGCTCCACAACCGCGGCTTTGGCCTTGAACTCGCTCCTCCTTGGTTTCCCGGGCGCCTTATTTGCATAAGTAGCAGATGGGAGAGAAAACAGGCAAACATGTCCAATAAAAATGTTACGGACGCGTGTGGAGCGGCGGTGGACGCGTGAAAGGCAGCACCCTGCATCCTCATTTTTTTTTCCCCCCTTCATCTTAATCAAACCCCCGCGAACGAGACGAAAAGGCCCGACTTTGTCCTAAAAAGCCATTCATGGTTTTTTTTTCCCCCTCCTTTTATTTTTCCCGTCATTTCCCCTCCCATCCAGGGCTTAATTGTCAGAGTGAGATATAGCTGGTCTTTGTTTTCGGGCTGAAACCGTCCTAATGAATAAAAAGCGCAGAAGGCCATTAGCGGACTGATCTGCCACTTTTAGCTCATTAGAATGCGGCTCATTTGCATAGTGAAGATAAATTAACGCAGCGATGGGAGCCCTGACCTGTCACCGTGTTTGTCTGCGCCTGCCGTTTAAAGAGACAGTGCTGCGCTCCGCCATCACCCGAGACAAAGTGCCTGGGGCAGGACAAAAGAGGCACTGATTTCTTTAGAAGCGACTTATCGCTTATCGCTTATCTTTGGAAGCGACTTATCGCATATCGCTTATCTTTGGAATCGTCGTATCGCTGATAGATCTCTCTCTGCCCTACAGGATGTTCCTTCTTATCCCGGCAATTTCTTCCTTTTTTGTTTTGCCCACAAGTGTCCGGCATGCTTAATGTCCGTCCTAAAGGATTCACGCAATGGATGCAGGCACGGCTGGGCTCTTGCTATAGGCAGAATAGGCAGCTGCCTAGGGCCCCCAAATTACCTGCATTGCAGAGGAAATGAATGATAATCTATTTTCTGTGGTGGGCAGGCCTCCCAAATAAAGCTTTGCCTAGGGGCCTAGAAAAGGTGGAACCGGCCCCGAATGCATCTGGCTCGACGCTCATGCTTTCAGACTCTCACACTCTCGCAAGGAATCTTACAGCAAATCTATATTATTCCATAATGAGCCTAAAATTAGCGACAGCAAAAGTGTTGAGGTAGTCTGCAAACTCTACAGACTGTTTACTATGTAATAAACTGTACATACAAGTGTGCATGTGAGCGCAGACTTGCCTCGAATTGAGAATCTAACTCCAGCCAGCTGACCAAATTTGGCAACCCTGTGAACGAGATGAGACTGGCTGACAGAATTTAAGTCTGTTAGCGTCCAGCATAATTCCCGCCATCTTTTTAGGAACCGCAAAGGGTTCTGGAAATCGATGAATGTGATGAGGACAGGCCAACAGACCCGAAGGAGAAACATGCACCCGTGTCGCTTCCCGTAAAATCCTCTCTGATCAAACGTCACCTTGGGCTCCGCCGCCAAATTTTACGTAGGATTTTAGCGTATTTAAGGGCCCCTGCCAAGTGCTGGGCCCCCTGAATCTGCCAGGGTATCCACATCACTCTGCTGCCCCTGGTGGTGATGGTGGGATAGCTGCTGTTTTTATTGACAGATGCTATCTGAGTTTTTCATTTTCAGAGACACTGAACTCTGTGCTGAAACGGTCGAATGTAAATGACTGAATTATCGGCATAATTACGTCCATAAACGTCTTGCATTAAGCCGCCGGTGTTCCCTTTTAACTCAGATGCGCTAAACAGCCCCAAAAGCATCACCTATGCCTGACCTGGCAAAGGACAGAAGAGCAGGCGAGCAGACAGATTTTCCGTAATTGCACCAGGTCAGCGTGTCCCAGAAGAGCTCGGCAGGCAGTTAGCCTTTAGCCCCCAGAAGCCTTTCCTCTTGCATTGTTTGTGTTGATTCTCCCATTATTACCATCTGTTTTCCGCACATTAGCTTAAATTCCACTCAAACACCATTAGCTGCTTTTATGTCTGTTTACAATGCTATTACTAGCTAATTTGTTTTTGATTGTCTTCCTTGCTGTCAACGAAAACAGCGATCTGGAGTAACTGTATTGTGATTACCTCGATGTCTAAATTGTGGAAAAATGCACCTTCCTCAGCTGGTAGGTGGTTACTAAGCCCTGGGGTGTTCATGCATGATTGGTGTTTGGTAATCACCCGAGAACGACAATGCAGTGATACCAGGTGGCCTAAAAAGCTTAGAATGTGGATCAGTGGGTCAGGATGCTGTGTCTGTAACCAGAAGGTTGCTGGTTCAAATAAGGGGCTAGCAGAATGATGTTGGCCCCCGGAGTAAGGCCTATCGCCAATTGCTCCAGGGACCATCTGACGGTGCTATCTCAGAAAAAAGATAAATGTATCTTGCTTTGGATAAAAGTGATGGCTAAATACAGTTATATCTTTTTAATGTAATAGTTGGAAATGCCATGAATATACTAATCAATTAATGCACTAAATTTCAGGGTGAGAAAAATGTAGGGGGTGATGGGCGAATGTCTTTATTGTGCTGCTTTTTTGGGATGGGGGTGCGTGAGTTTTTGCTTTTCTTACTGAAGGGGGGAAGGGTGGTAAGGTGATTTCTCCTTCGCTGCGCCCACAGGCTGTATTCGCTGTTTCTCTCCTGTCAGCGTGGTCTTGGTGATGGAGTCTGGATGCACCGGCGCTGCAGCAGGGAGTCGGTGAGGTGTGGTAGGTGTCTGGATGGGTGGGTGGGTACATTGGGGGGTGGCAGTGGTGTTACTGGAGACATGTGACTATGTCAGGGCTGTTCCCACACCTGCCGGCTGGGGAAGCGATTCGAGCTGAGCGGGAACCAGCAGGACGGCCGGCCCGGAGCGGGGGGATGGAGAGGCTGATTGTTTTATCGTCCTGGTGACGGCAGGTGGATTCTGACATCAGCGCCGGCCGCCAGGAGGGGGAGGACAGGGGGCTGATAAGCGAGGGCGGGTAGGCGGAGCCTGTGTTCCTGCCCTGGTCACCCTTTTTGTCAGGCTACCGTGTGAATAGGTTCTAACCCGGCTCAGGTACCCTCAGCGGAGAACAATGAGACCAGCGCTCGATAAAACCATCTGAACAGAGAGAAAAGCCGAAGCCATCAAATATGGCTAACGAGATCACAGGGGCCATTGTGAGGGAGAGATCTGTCTACCCCCCGCTATAACAATGCCAACGTGACTCGCCAGAAGTGGCACGTCGAAGGAGAACGAGGAAAATCGGGCGCGGCGGGCGATTGTGCGCGTTCTCCTGTCACACTAAAGACCCGGCTGGCGATGGATCCGTGCCTCGCCGCAGATTAACGTCTCCGCCGGTCACAGATAACAAGCTGCTCTCAGCGTGCACGTGACAGTGTGCCCCCCCCCCAACAGGGCCTCCTGGAATCTTCACCCCCACATCTTCTCGCTGCTCAGATTCAAAGTCATCTTTCCCCTTTAATTCAGAGATCAATACTCCAGAAAACAGGACAGATGGTACAAATAATAGATTCTCGCATTTTTAAGGCTTTTTTTTTTCTTTTTTAGGAAAACCGAGGCAGTGAAAAATCCACCTTCTCCTAACCCCTTTACACGGTAATTTTACATTAGCCCAACGTTTTGTGATATTTGCTATGGGCTGAGCGTGACTGAGCAGCTGAGCTCCATTCTGGCCATTTAAGGTTTGCTGAGGGGGGCTTACCTCCCCAGGGAAATGCCCTTCTGTGGAGACCAGAGTCTAACACAAAGGTTTTGTTGTCCAGCTGGACCCCGGGTCTAGCGGGTGGGACGAGCCGTCATCTGACAAGCTACGAAGCGAGACCTCGCCTACGCCGACGGACCGCGGAGTCCACCAGCACCCGGGGGCAACCGTCGATGTTAACCAGCAAGGCGTAGCGACAGGACAGGGCACGCTGGCCGCGTTACCTGGCAGACGGGCAGTGCCGGCCTCTCTCAGCCGTTTCCTCGGGAACGGGGATTCCGGTTCCTCAGAAGTCTTCGCTCCTTGAGTCACATCCCCCAGACTGACGTTTTGTTTTTTCTCCCCGCACCCACTTTCTCACCACGGCTTCTGTCAGAGTGTGCAAACCGACTCGGGCGAGTAAAACAAACAGGACTGAAGGAGAAACAGCAGAGGGAACCATGTCGCCCCATTATGCCGAGGCCCGGTGTTGGGTTTCGGGGTAGCAGGAGGTATCAGATGTATCTCTTTGAATTTCTGCTGCCCTCGGTACCACTGCGGCGCCACGGTATGCCGCAGCATCTCCAAATCCCGAGGCGTCCTGAAGAACGCCCGCTTAGATGCTTAGATGACCCACACAGCTCGGAGACGTGGGGCATTTATGCGGATCTATGGCCACCCAGCTGATGATCTTGACTCTCTGTTCGTTTTCCTGTCCGCCAGAATACGCCAGATGTGAGCTGAGACATGAGATTTCTGGTGTCAGGATGCTAGCTGTGTGCCTGATGGCCCTGTACTGCTACCCGGACCTAATGGCGATCACCTACCTCATTAAGAGTTCAGTGTCTTCCACTAACAGGTCACCTGACTTGGCTTTTTTTCTCTCTCTGGGGGAAGTACACAGTAATGGATTGAGCTAACTTGATCCTGGGGTATAGGGCCTGGGGGGTGGGCAGGCATGTTTGGTAAGGTGAGGGGAGTCCCCAGAGCTTATGCTAGTGGGGTTAACTAATTCCCTCACTTGTGATGGGGATCCCGGTTCCAAAGTGCACCATGTCACTGCGGAGGTCCTTCCAGATGGCTTGGGTGTTTTTTCATATTTACATAATAATCCCTTCAGAGTGATATGCACCTAATTATTGGGTGAAGGAATAAAACACACCTAAAAGAGAAAGACGAGTGGAAATTTCATAGCCTGAACTGCGGCGAATTCCACGTTTCCTCAGGTGGGGGGAGGTGCTGATTCCCTGGGCTGTACCTGTGTGAGCAGGTGTTCAGGCATCACCTGG
>JAODKL010000017.1:933909-952000 GCA_026780765.1 Petrocephalus schoutedeni
AAGCCTATTCAAGGAGGCAGGGGACATGTTAGATGAGATGCAGAGTAGATATAAAAACAACATCCATAATATCCAATTGGGGAAAAGAATGACCTGACTTTATATGGCTCATGTCAGCTCTTGGCATATTAAATAAAGTTCATTTAAACTAAGCTGCAAATTTTACCAGGTTCCAGCCGTCTGGTTCACATTCACTTTCACAGTCCGACATTGTCAGAAAAGTTTGGAAATTTTCTGGGATAGAAATACGGTTCTCCAAAGAGTCATTTTTTTTCCTCCGATTATTTTTTGGCAGCCGATCTCAGTGGGCACGCTGCGAGTATTCCCCCGGCTATCTCACCGGGTCACCGCTAATCCGCTCAGACTTCTAATGAAACCAACAAAGGCCGTCCGGGAGGAATTGCGGAGCGCAATAAGGAAGGTGTGCAGAAAGAGGCTCCTTTCCCGCCTTCCCCTCTCATCTGTTCCCCTTACAAGGACGTTTACGCCAGAACTCGGAGAGCCTTGCTCCATATAAGCTCCTGTAACTAATGTCAGTCTGGGCTTCAGCAGGCCGCTTCAAACTAGACTGTAATCCTAGCGTGACCCTGCACATCCCAGGTGCTGAGCAGAGTGTCCGTGCCACTGAAAAATACAGACTCAGCAATATATTATAAGTTTACAGCAATATTATATGAAGCATTTGTAAGGATACTTATACAGAGTTTTTTTTTTTTCCTAGCATAAGGTATTATGTATTATTCAGATGAAGAATGGAGATGTATGGAGATGTGGAGGCGGTGTGTGAGTCCCTGGGTTCGGACTGATCTGAAGGTCGCGGGTTCGACGATGTTTTAACTGGCGAGCCCTTAACCCCAATTATCCCAGGGGCTGGCTGACCCTGCTGTCTCAATTGTGCATCACTTTGGATAAAGCCATCTAATAAATAAATGTTATATATCGCATATGTAAATATGCCATGGATGGAAAGCTGTGTAAGTGGTTTGGTGTTAAACTTTGGCGTTTAGCTTTTGGTGATAAGGTTCATATTGTCAATGTCTATGTGCTCAAATGTGCCTCTGGAAGAGCTCCTGTCCTTTGTTCTCTTTTAACATGGATCTGGTGAACGCCTTTCAGTCGACTTTCATGTGATTGTGAAGGGTAACTGAGGAAGAAAGTGCTGAAATCACTGGCTACCGTAGCAACCGCTGGCTGACGTGAAAGAAACCTTGAAATTTCAAACTTTACGATGTTCCAGAATTCTGTTTAGTTATATGTATTATCCTTCACCTTCGTCTAGTAACCCCTTTCCCCACTACTTATTGCAATATTATTTTTTTGGATGAAAGCAGGATATTTTAGTGGCGTTTGGCTTTTAAGTGCTGATGTGTTTTTCGAAGCGAGCTTAGCGAGCTGTATTACTCTGAGGATTCTGAGGGCATATTCACTTGATTTTACCGCATATGCAGAGCTGGAATTAGCAACTATAATGGCGGAAGGGGCCCTGGAAACATCTCCCGCACGTACAAATGCTCGCAGGTACAGATATTCGTTGATGCTGCAATGAAGAATTGATCAGCAAGCCACTGACTCTCTTGACCGGACGAGCATTTTCATTAGAAGCTATTTACCTTTTTTTTTTCCAAACTTCCAGAAAGTGGAATAGTGGTTATGGAACCAGATGTCTGAAAATCGACACTTCCCAGAAAGTCTCGACAGGTTTCTGCTTTAGAAACGCCCATGGCCCATCGTTCTGCTACTTTCCAAAACAGGAGGGAGCCATTCCTTCAGGCTCTCCACGACTTTCCCAGTGAATGTGGGGATAAAATGAAACCTTCTGCTGGAAAAGGAGGAGACGGAATAGGAACTCAGTCCTGGCAAGTCCTGGAAGAGTTCAAGATCTTCCTTCAGATAAAATCATAGCATAGACTGAATCCGTATTTGTCTATGCCTCTTTGGAGGTATTGTTATTTTGCTTTACATTCTAACTGTTAACAATACACATAATCATTTGCATTTTATTTATTTAGCAGATGGATGTTTATTGAGTAAGCAGTCAGACTGTCCCTGGAGCAATCGGGGGTTAAGGACCCTGCTGATAGGCCCAACGGTGACATCACTCAGCCAATTTGAAAAAGCAAATCTCCAGTCACAGGCGGGACTGGATTTAGGTCCCATGAGGCCCCCTGGCACATGTCTTTCGGGGGCCTCCCCTCAGACCCACACCACCTGCCAATCCTCCCCCGCCCCCTATCCCTTTTAACCTCACACAGCCCCCCCAAATATTATTGGAGTCTTTCTTACTTTCTCCCTGTGTTTTTTTAACAATATCAGGTCATTTAACAGAAAATGTGCACAGTTTAACTTAATAGATTATTTTTTATTTTTGAATATTTTTGAAATATTTTTCTCATTTCATGTCTATTTCACAATATTTAATACATGTGAAGTATATACAATGCAAAGTCCTTGCCATTTCATCACAGCTGAATGGTTGACTTCACAAGTTACCCAAATCGCCTGCTTGCTTACCACGGTAGCCAGTGAGCTTGAAGGTTACGATACCTTACTAAGCTAGTTGGTCACCCCGCCATAGCCACACAGTTGTTGCAACCGTGCCCCTCCAGCAAAAATTCCCCAGCTAAAACTTGTTTGGTGCTTTGCCATGTGGGCATGTGTTAGGACAGACACTCGCACCCATGGATTTTAGGTCACTGCCCACCTTTAGCACACCCACCTCTGGGTCCAAGGTGCTGTGAGTTTGAGCCTGGGGTCTGGGGCTGAGCTACACTGTAGCCACAATGCAGGTTATATAAGCCTTGTACTCTCTGAAAAGCTCTTGTTTTAGCATGCACTGTGCATACCAAGAGGCCCAGCGGTATGCTCAAAGTATAAGTAAAGAGAGTAAAGCACTCAGGCCTAGGGGGCCCAGGGAAATATGCAGTGTAGGTGCCGAGAGGCCTTAGTGGGTTGATCATGCTTTAAGCACCAGAGCTTATGGGCCCAAGTGGTCAAAACGCCAGTGGGCCTGGGGGCCCTCACACTGTTAGTGCTGAGGGGTCCAGGGGCCCTAGTGGTCAGCATATGTTTAAACATCAAGGGATCTGGGGGCCCTCACATTGTAAGTACCGTACAGTCTGGGGGGCCCTAATGGTGAGCTCACACGATAACCATCCAGGGGCCCTAGTGGTGAGCTCACACTATAACCATCCAGGGGCCCTAGTGGTGAGCTCACACTATAACCATCCAGGGGCCCTAGTGGTGAGCACTGTGACCAACATTTGCTGTGCCATTGGTTTGATGGTTAATCCAGCATTGGTCACAGGCACAGTGTTCTAATGCACTTAGCCATATACCAACCACCATCAAAACTCTACCCATGTACATCATGCGTATAGCACAGCAACTCAATTCTATCATTATTACTTATTAAAATTAATTTATAAATATATCAGAAATCCCTGAATATTAAATGTTACCTTAAAAGACAGACATCTGACAGAAGCACCCAGAACCAACCCAAGTGTAATGCATTTCATCACCACGCTAGAAGAGTGATAATGTAGGCTTTTCAACAAAGTAAACGAGTCCGTAGTACCAGTGTGACTATATAATCCACAATGAGCCAAGGGCCCTGGCACAGTTAAGCACTTCCCACTTGCTCACTCTTGTTGCTCGTGCCTGAGAAATCGGGCTCATTTTCCGTGCCACATTCCCATCTCCTCGCACGGCCTTCGAGACGGCCTCCCTGTCTCATTCGATATTGCGCATTTTCAAGCGTAAAATGCGCAGATGTGTTTCTTGGGCGCTTCCAGCTCTGGTGTTCAGGACCTGGCTATGGGAAGATCAATCATACTCACCCCCCCCTCCCCCCCACCCCCCGATGGCTGAGCCCCCACAGTACATCGGGAAAGTGTGGGGGGGCGGGTGCACTTGGCTTTCATGTCAAATGTTCCTGTGCATGTCATCCCATCGAAGCCAGCCATTCTTATGTTTATTGCATGCCGAGGAAGCCTTTCCTGTGATATACATGCCTCCCCCAAATATACTGAGAATTAGATGGTACAGAGAGGCCTACAGAACATGGGGGAAAATGCTTATGGGCCGGCAAAATTCCCCGATGCCATTATGCAAAAATAGTGGCACGGAATGTCTTAGGTCAGCAGTCAGTAATGTGATGTAGAGGCTAAGTTACTGGATCGGAAAGCATGAAGATATCAGCTACAAATCCAATGCCTGGCTGTATTACAGTGTTCAGCAATGTTAGCTATCTAATAAAGGTGTGAATTGCCTTATACTAATATTGTTTCTGATATACACTCCATTCCATCCACAGAGCTGTAGAAGAGCTTTGTAATACAATGAAATCGGAGCGGTAGATTTAGTTTTATCATGTCAAAAGTACTGGTAAGTACCCCATCCCCGAGCTGCATTTGCTCTCATCGCACATACATTGGTGACTGTAAATGTGAGAACCCAAGCAAATATGTACACCAGGTTCCTACACGGAATTCTCCCCCTGCATGGCCCTGGATATGGTCGAAGATCTGACAGTGTTCTGCGCCGCGGAAGAAACCTTTAGAAGATTCCGGAACCCAGAATTATGAGCAGGTGTGCAGTCCGGCACATGGGCCGCGGAGGAACGGGATATCCGCGGCCTGCTGTGGTGCTCTCACCTCATATCGCGCAGGAGCCCCTGAACAATAAAATGCATCTTTCAGGCCGACGCCCATGAGTTTATTTATTCATTTCTTTCCGTCCTGGTTTCATATCAAACAAGGGATAGCGCAGAGGTTATCTCTGAAAGCATGGAGCGATGGATAATGGAACCGGAGAACAAAGCGAGGCGATAAAATCAGCGTGGACGAGCCGGGGTACCAGGCGGCTGTTCTTCATGCCCCCGTGAGTGCTTCTGATCTTCACGGGGACTTCTACAAGCTGAGTCGCACCTGCGGCTCAGAATTGCCCCCCCCCCAGAGGAAGGAAATCTAGTGATTGCTCCAGTCGACATCGCCAGCTCTCTAATGGGAGGCGATTCCCAGGAGACCCACCATAACATAAATGCTCCGGAGAAGCTGCCACGCTGAATTGCAAAACACTAAACACTAAACCTTTCATGTTCTTGCATGCGCACATGCAGCGAATTACAAGACACTGCCCCCCCCGCCCCAAAAAAGGACTTTTATTCCCCTCAGTTCAGCACCCATCCATCTCCCATAGCTGCTTGTTTGGGTTTCATATCAAAATTAACCTCCATCCATAACTACCTGTCCTATTCAGTGTCAGAAGGCAGGGAACAACTCACAATGGGGCACCAACCCATCCGAGGGCACACACACGCACTCTTCATACCTACAGGATATTTGGTTACTCCAGTTAACCTCAGCATGTTTTTGGATTGGTAGGGGGGACCGGAATACCTGGAGAACCCCTCCCACAATGACACAGGGAGAACAGACAAGCTCCCCACACATAGAACTCTCACAGAGAACTGGTCCCAGAGGTGCGAGGTGACAGTACTTACCACTGCACCACCATTATTATTAGAGTATTTGTAAAATCATTTAATGAAAGGTAATTTTTTTCCCCATGAATATAAATCTGAGAGCGTAGATTAAAAAATTAACCAGTGGTTTATAACACTGAAGAGAATGTGAATTTTAATCCTTGTTCCCTGTTGAGCTGTGTTTAATTAAAATCTTTCGAATCAGCTGAGCAGTGTTTTGGCTTTGCATTACTGCATATAATGCTTTTCTGTTATCTAATTTATTATGAGCTGAATAAAAGGAAAATATTGTCAAACACTGTAATTATTTTTATTTCTTACTTGAAAGGTCCAGTGTATTTTATATAATGCAAATGCAAAGTCAGCAGCACATATGTTTTTAAGCTAGATGCTACAGTGGTGGGCAGTTTGGCCTCAAACTTTCAGGGTTGTGGGTTCAAATCCCAACCCCCAATTCTTTGTAAGTGGAGTTTGAATGTTCTCTCCCCATAACTCTAGCCATTGTGGTTTCCTACCATAGTCTGAAGACATAGTCTGAAGACAAGTCCCATACTAATTGTTGCCTCTGAATTGTCTGTACCATGTCAGTGCCCAGAGATGGACACCCTGCATCTAGGGTGTACCCCAGCCCTGTGCCCTATACAGGGGCGGAGCCAAAGGGGCAGTGGCCAGAGCTGAAAGTTGAATGGCCACTGGGGTGACACCCCCTCTGTCACTCACCAATTCAAAACCTATCATTGGCTAATAAGGTTGTCCCTCTGTGTGATTGCCCTACTTTTGCCCCATGTTGCCTGGGATAGGTTCCAGGCCCCCCAGGGCCCTGCCTTGGATAAGCGGCAGCATGATGGATGGACATGTTCAGAGCCTGGATGGCATTAAACAGAGCCCACAAATGTACATGTTAATGCATTTCTGTAGCACAGGAATGGGAATCGCTGAGTCGGCAATGTTTAGTCTAATGGACCCAGATAGACGCTCTCAGTCTAACAATTGACCCTCTGTGCTAAAGTAACACTGCAAATTTGCTGTGCATTAAAGTGTGCCAGAATCAGGTGGGCTGTGAGGTGAAATGGGAAACAGACCAGGCTGAGGCTAACTGAGGTCACCAAAGACTGACAGGGGAAGCTTCCCGGGATTAGACACCACGGCTGAGCGGCCAAGCACAAACGGCCTGGCGTTGCCGGGGGGGGGCAGGGGAGCCTTGTCCTCAGTGAAATGATGCTGAAACTGAAGTCTGTATGAATCCCAAGTACAAAAACAAAAGAAAGAGCATCTAACTGCCCATTAAACCCTTACAGTCCCTTTAAGGTCTGGCCTCGCAGACAATGGAGGATATTTATAAAAGCAACTTTTAGGTAAAATGATGTGGGAACACAACCCTGTATCATTACTATGTTGTATGCTGTTTACAGTATGTATACTTCCAGTGTTTGCTTGATTTTGTTGCTGCTGTCGAGGTTTTGTATTCGCCCACTCAGTCGTGTGTTCAGTGATGTGATCTTAATTTAGAAGTCTGGCCGGAAAGGCTAGTGGGACTAGTTTGGCCAAGGTCAAGACGGCCAGTATTATATAAACACAGCATCCCGGAGCAGCCCAACAGAAGAGAGACAGGTGTCTAGTCAGTCATACACGGTACATTATCATAAAATGTTTAACTATTGATTTGATTTTACAAGTGGAGGCAGGGCTGATGATAAGAAAATTGATTTTCTTAAAGTTTCCCCTCATTCCTCCGCTTCTCATTCTCGGGCTTTTCTGCGGGGTACCAGATACCGGCAGGCTATTCGTTGCTTATCTGAGCGTAGAAATTGAAAGTAACGAGATTAGAAAACAATCCACATACATCCTCACTGTTCGGGCACTGTTTACATTTTCCCAGGGAAGGCATGTCAGGCCACTGTTGCCATAGAAACTGCCCGTGGCCAATAGATTTCTGGATTTCCCCGACTTGTGATACATTGCATTTTGAGAGATGAATTGGACTTGACAGTAAATGTTTTACAGAAATTGGGGGAGAGAAAATATTTAGAGTCGAAGGTTCCGTGAATTACTACAAGGCAGCTGTGTGAAAGGTCTTTTACACTTTCTTTATACATATACATTGGAACCAAAAATGCAGATCTGATGCTCAGTTGTTTTTTTTTTTGCTTTAACATCAAATAACTAAGTAATCCCGTGTACAACAGAGCATTGGCTATTCTGGTAATCCAAACTAGCCTACCTAAACTAGGGCCAACTAGCAGTTTCTCAGTTTTTCGTCTGATCTCCTCGTTGGTAATGAACGCTGACACAAATCAGAACCGCTCGGTCCACCGGACCTCTGTTCCGTTAGGCCGTCAGAGTTGCTGCCCGAGGCTGGCGCGTTTATACATATGAACCACACGTATATCGACGTGCACACGTGCAAGTGTCAGTGGCCCCGCCCCCTGTGTGCTGCAAACATCTGTTGCGAGTTCTGAAAACTGTTATTGTTCCACGCAACGCTGCCTGTGACCTGAAAAGTACCTGTCTGCCTCAATCAGCACGATCATGCCTCACTCTGACAGGCCTTGGGGAGCTCCAGTCTACTGGGAAACTCGCTCACTCTCTCTCTCTCTCCATCACTCTCTTCTTCTCTCCCTCTGCCCCCCCCCCACTCCCAGGGGAAGGGGGGCACCTCTCCTACCTCAGAAGACTGTTCTTACCAGAATCTCCCAGTCCGTGCCTCCACAAATCCCGCTGCATCTGCGCGCTGGGCGCTGGACGCTGCACTCAGAACCTCTCCTTTACTCTTACCATTCCACCTTCTACCATCTGCTGCCTCCCCCACTGGCTTCCCATGCCTGTGTCTCCCGCAAGTCTATGGCTGCCTTTCACCTAAACAAAACCAGGACATTAATATTCTTATCTTAACATTCTAATTAAGAATATTCTCATTAATATTCTTATCTTAATATTCTCAGTCTCTGCCTGTCCATTGTAGGGCATGTCACCTGAAGTACTGTCGCCACACTGTCAAATTACTGAACCTGTAAGAAGTAGAGGAACGGGTACCCCCACCCCCAGTATGATATTTGGATTCATCCCCCCAATTAATAGACCTTTGTACAGATGGTCCCCGAGTTACGATGGTCTGACTTACGATATTTCGATCTTACGATGATGATAGCGATATGCCAGCCATCGATAAATTATTAACAAAGTACAGTATACTACCCCATACTGATCACCATTCTTTAGGACTCCTGGGTGGGCTAGGCCATGCCTTGACTTATGATATTTTCAACTTACGATGGGGTCATCGGAATGCATCTCCATCGTAAGTCAGGGACTACCTGCATTTCAATTATTAAGTTGTACCCCGCCCCCACACGGATAGCTAACTCTCTCCTAAACCACACTGACTGGATGAAAGTACACCTGTTCGGGTATTTTTATTGAGCATGGTAATGATAGGGGTAGCATGGAGTTTTGGTCATTGTGACTATGGCGTTACACATTTAACAGTGCAGCCTGTGGAGTTTGCATGCTTTCTCTGGGGTGTCCTCCTAGTACTTCAGTTTGCTCCTTCAATACAAAAACATGCCGTCAGGTGAACTGGTATCTCCAAATCACCCGTTGGTGTGCGATTGTGTGTACGTGCGGGTATCCCGGAGTCCTGTGCCGTTTACTGGGGCCCATCCCCCGTGACTGACCGGGATAAATGTCTGGAAGACGGATAGATATTAATTTCCTTTGCGTTTTATTTTTGTGCAGCAGTGATGTCAAGCTACCCAGGAATGGTTATAAAACAGTTACCCTCTAGACAGGAATGACCTCGATTAGGCTAAATGCTGGTCTCTGGAAAGAAAACTGGCCCGATGACTCATATGACATTCAAGACTAAGACCAGCTCGTGTCTCAGAATAAATTAATACAGCAATGATGGTTTCTGCACTGTTTGACCTCATTTGAATAAAATACAATATTTTTAACTAATTTCATTTCAATGAACCATCATAGGACCTCAACGGGCTTCAACTACCTTTCTCAGCTTTGAAGAGTTAATAAAAAGAGCTGTAAAAAGCTAGCAAATAAATAATTCCAATTAGAGGTAATGACCTTAAAGTTATACCAC
Organism: Petrocephalus schoutedeni; assembly: GCA_026780765.1. NCBI lineage: Eukaryota > Metazoa > Chordata > Actinopteri > Osteoglossiformes > Mormyridae > Petrocephalus > Petrocephalus schoutedeni. Next base: position 943,491 of record JAODKL010000017.1, read on the forward strand.
TGTACGGAAGTTCTTTTTGGGAGAACATATGGTCACAAAAAGGTCATAATGATTAAATTTGACAATGTTCAGCCAGTGTATTGATTTATGTTTAAGCTTATGCAGGAACAGTTACCAGCCAACAGATGGAGACAGAATCATCATAAGGTTAATGAGCAATCTATAATCTGACAGCAGCTGCAGAAAATGGAAGCGGATTCGAAAGATACTCAAATTAAACCCGCGGCTAAAGCTAACGGGAGTATCGCTGACATGCATATTATATGCAGCTATATAATTACTACATTAAACACCAGATTGCATGGAGTCCTAGAAGAATTCACTTTCCCTGCTCTGCTAGTGCAGAAATCAGGAGATGAGAGCTCATTCCACGATGCGTGGGCTAACTGATGGTAAGTGGAATCCCGGTATGCAAGCATGGCGCGCAGGACGCGGTATCGAATTACAGGAAGATCGGCAGTTAGTCTGCCATAATAAAGTGTGGATCATGGACCCCAAAACACGGTGCCCATTGCTGCTGTCTTGTTGATGCACTACCATCTGGTTTCTCAAGTCCATCTGTGGAAGATCTCCCTCCTTCTAACAACTCGGAACAGGAGACCTCTTCCGAAGAACATCGGACGACCGCGTACAGTACCAACGCGGAGCCTGGATTTCGTGTTAACCCTTTTCCCGTGATAATTTCCCCATGTGAAATTTGCCTACCGTTTAATGATGATCTGGGGTCAGATTGACCCCAAACACGGGATAGGGGTTAATAACCACCCATCTGTTTACCCACAATCCTGCTTGGTTTGCAGGATGCGGCACGTCCCGTCTATAATGAGCCCGTCAAAGTGAACGCCATGTCAGGCCGCACACTTAAAAGGCAGCCTCACATACTCCTAAAGTGCCTACTGCCACACCACAGGTGGTGCCGGTCATCCCCTGTCTCCCCGGCCCCGTCAATCAATGGCCTTGCAATTATGTTTAATTGGCAGATGCTTTTACCCAAAGCAGAATACAATTGAGAAAGCAGGGTCAGCCAGTCCATGGAACAATTAGGGCTAAGGGCTTTACTCAGCGGCCCGAAGGACAAATCACTGTGCCAGCCACGAGGATTCAAACCAGCAACCTTTCAGTCATAGGTATAGCATAGTAACCTGTCAAGGCACACAGCACCGCCAGAAAGGCTCTCCTGGTAACCATGGGCAGGCTCTCACTGGAGCTGGAGGGGGCTGCCAAGGCCGTGCAGGGTGGTTTTGACCCAGCAGAGTGGAAAGCTCACCGTGGGAACACGGGTGGCTTGTGTGTGGGCAGAAAGAGGGAAAATCCAAATGAAGATTCAGAACCTTTCAATGTTCCTTAAGAAATTACAGGCTTGCTTTCCCACAAAGCTTTCCTCAGGATCTTTCATTTTCCGCTTGTTCCCCTCCCCCCCATATTGGGATGCAAATAGATTTATGCTGAAACTCCACACGGCCTTCATCGAATCATACGCACCTGTTGTCCCAGCATTACTGAAATCTCGAGGCAAAATCCAGCAGAATCTTCAGTCTTTTACTTTAATCATTTCATGCAAAAAACAAATATGAAAGCAATCCACAGTAACAGTAAGCGTATTTAATAACATTTCTACAATATCGGGAGTTATGCTTAATCTCTGGAAACTTTTTAATAACAGTCCAAAAGGACCAAACAATCATCGTGCCTCCATTCTCTTACTGGTCAAATATTGTGAAAATTTGTGAGTTTTAATATGCCACTCTGATAACTTTGGCCAAGTGACACTGGTCGTGTGGTAATGTTGTTCTACAGTTAAAGGCATTATAAAAACAACACAGGAATTGAACATTTGGCTGTTGAAGGTTAGATTTTGTGGCATACTTAATACTGGGTTGGGGCTGTAAACACATAAAATTTATGTGTAAGAAGCATTTCTGTAGGAAATCGGGAAAACGTTTTTCCAGAGTAAAGAAAAAATATGAAAAACTCTTTAATATATCCGATGCCTGCTAATATTTCCCAGTCACGCCTTACGAGGTCAGCATAGCTATGAAAAACGTCATGCGCAAAAACAACACTTTTCAATTTCCTCCCTAGTCCGCGTCGCCCTCGCCGCCTGACATCGCCACGGCCGTAACTCCAAACCTCCTCGTTCCGTTAGACGCTGATTAACAGTGACTTTCTGAGCCTCAGGAAGGGCCTGTCAGCCAGCGGCGCCAAAACAAACATACAGCCCTTAAAAAAAAAACTCTGGCGTGGCACTCGGCATGGCAGATTCTAAGGCCCGATTCAGAGCGGGGGGAGGGGGAGTCTTTCGCGGGTCGGCGATGGGGTAATAAAGGCCCGCTTTGTGGTACAGGCGCTGAAATTCTGCCGGCGTGAGTTTACGGGGAGGCGGCTACGGTCGCACGAGGACTGCGCGGCCCGCCGAGTTTTCTTTGGCGTTGCCGCAGCAACAGCCGTGAGCCGGCGGCATGGGTCGGCCGGCTGCGGCTTCCCTCCTGTGCGTAGCGGGGCTGTTTGGAGAAGGGGGTGGATTCCGGCGTGCCGCCCCGGCCCGCATAATCGCTCGCTTCATTTGAAAGGGCTGCTTGTTTTCTCAGCTCTCTCTAGCCGGGGAAGGGGAAGAAAACATTTTGGTGTATATGTGTGTGTGGGGGGGGGTAGTTTGCTTTAACTGATTTGGTTTGTTTTTGCCTCTGGCTACATGGTGGTATGGATGCGGCGGCAGGCTCTACACCCCCCAAAATATAGCCTCCAGCGACAAAAAAGACAGAGGGGCGTCATCGCGGAGAGGAGACGGGTGGTGCTGGTTTTGCGGACTGGCAGGTGACCCGAATCTCCGTCCTCGGTGCGGAGGACACAGTATATTTGCCATGTTTCCGCTGGGGCAAACGACTACAACCAGCCTCCTTGTTGGGGGCCTGAATGCTCAGTTCTTATTTCGCTTATTTAGCAGATGCTTTTACCCAAAGCGATGTGCAGGTCTTTCTTCGAGTTAAAGGCCCTGATCCAGGGCCCAGTGCTGAATCATTCTGCTGGGGATTTAAACCGGCAGACTTCTGGTCACAGAGGCAGGGGATAAAGTCACCGAGCCACAGGTCACGCCCACCCAAAAACAAACAAAAAAAAGTTTGTACCCCATTTCTATTGGCAATTTTATATAAATCTAGAATTTTATAGCTCAGTTCTGACTTAGGGGCATGAATACAGGGGAGACTGTCGTTGCTGTTGTCTGTTATCCATTTGGTCATTAATCTGTGCACTTTTACTTTGGCATTTTCGCGAGCATCAGAGTTGCAGCTCTGAACCTTAAGCGAGGAGAAGGGGAGGGACCTGTTTCCGGGGTTTGCTGCCGAAGTGTATTAAAAGTCTGTTTAACAACTAACCCCATTCAACGATTGTTCCTGGTCTCCCCTGTGGACTTTGAATCATTTCAATATTTACTTGTTGACAAGAAGAATATTCCGGTCATAAATCCACGAAGGCCAAAGCTTACAGCTACAGCTGAGTAATTCCTTTTTTCCCCTGGTTGTGGGCATTTGCTGAGAACCTGTCCAATTAAGGCTGCGAACCGCAGATGCTGTGGAGAGCTTTCCGGAAGGCCCGCGCTCCCGAAATAGCGGCATCCCCCGTCTGCGGGGCCCGCCGCTCTCCCTGGCCGCCAGACCTGGGAGCCCTCGCTCCCTTCCGGCCGACGCGCCCCTCCCGCCGCTGCTGGCTCGCCGGCTCCGCCTCCCGGCTCCCGATTCCCGCACGCCGTCATCAATCAGGGCGCCGCTCTGGGATCAGGCGTGACCATCATTATGGCTCATGCACTAACAAATCCATTTGCTTTCACAGTAGGCCCTGCTTTTGTAGATAGTGAGAAGATGCTGAATATATATATATAAATACATATGTGTGTGTATAATAATAAAAATGCATTACACAAACATGCATTTTCCCATCCGTCTTCCTGTACAGGGTCACACTGAGCCTGCAGCTTATCCCAGGAATCACAGGGCACAAGGCAGGGGGCGCCCCAGACAAGATGATGTATTGAAGGTCTAATATGCTTTTACGCTGCCTGAATACTTTGCATTTCTTTGCGGTGGACAGTGGGATTATTTTTGGCATTGGCCATCAGGCTTCGGTTCTGGACGACACAAACATGCCAAGTAAAAGTCAATCGAGTCAATTTTCTCTCACACAGAACCGTACGAACAGTAACATATAATATGCTTATATTACTCATTTGCCGCATGACATTGGTGATGTAATCCTTAGCACAAAAACAATGGATGGTGACCCAGAGGCCGTCCTTCGGGGCTTATGGTTTGACTGGCTGTTTTCTCAAATACTGCCTACGACCCATGAAATATTTATCTAACCAGAGACGCTGGTGCCCCAGAGGAAAACTGATCAGTCCCGCTATCCAAACAAGCAATATAGAGAGATGCAGAGGGGTGGGGAGAGCAGACTACACAGATACCCTCGGCATAACGTCAGATGCCTATTTATCCCATTCCTCGGCTTGACATTTATGCTGAGTTGGTTCCAGACATTTACGTGACACATGAATAAAAAAACAACAACAACAACAGCAGCACCGCAGTCCATCAAGATTAGAACTAGCAAGCAACTGGATGTGAGTCCAGCCTTAAGCGATCAACTCCTCAAAGCCTCTTTGCATGTTCCTGAGCGTTAATGCAAATACACAGAATTATATATATTATAATTCATTGTAACACACTCATAAAGTTTTACAAACATGATTATAGCTATTTATAAAAAGGCAGAACACATTATAGTCATTATGAGTTATGAATGTTCTATGAAGCTCTCATGTATAATGCCTTTATATCGCAGTACAAAGTATCCTTAATGCTTATACTGGCACTTATAATGCATTATGAAGGTATCTATAGTGTGTTAAAGATGACAGCTTCATAAAGCATTCATAATGCGTAATTCACATGGCTATAATGTGTTTTTGACAGATGTTTATAGCTATGCTTATAATGCTTTGTGAATGCATTATTATTTGTTATGAATGTGTTTATAAATGACTACAAACATGGGCTTAAGTTCAATTCAACTCTATTTTATTTGTATAGCATATAATAATAATAATAATAATAAATAATAATAATAATTATTATTATTATTCATATTAATTAATTGATAATAATATTTTCACAACATTACATTATCTCGAATCACTTTACATGATCTCTGCCCAAAGGCCCCAGAGAGCAGAGGCGACAGTGGCAAGGAAAAACTCCCTAGAAGGAAGAAACCTTGGGAGGGACCAGACCCAAAGGGGAAGCCCATCCTCCAGGGGCCAAAAAAATCAAAAAAGTGTTTATCCACATAGATGCCATACTTTTAAAATTGGATTGGATTTCAAAGAGTGAGACTAGAGTATAACTCATGTCTTGTATTGTCAGATATACGGTAAAGCCCCCTGTCCTGTGTAAACCCCCCCCCAGTAACACAGAACAGCAGTGCCTGGCCACGGCTGACTGGCAAATACTGTATTTGTGTGTGCTGGGAGTCTACAGCCAGCCAGACGTGGAGTTACCAACCAACACAAACAGAAACTTTTATTACAAAGCAACCCCCCCGAGATGAAATGTGGGCAGCATCGCCAACAGACGGGCAGCCATCATTTTTTCATCTGTGCAAACACCGCGTGTTCCAGGGGGAACGGCAGATATGCTGATTGTGTTACTGACTGAGATACGGTCTTCATTTTTATTCATTTAATAAGTAGCCACTTCTATCCGAAGTGCCATACAACTGGGAAAGCAGGGCCAGACGGTCTCTGGAGCGTTTGGGGGTTTAGGGCTTTACTCAAGGGCCCAATGGTGGGATCACTCTGCCCGCCTAGGGATTTGAACCAGCAACCTTCTGATGACGGTCACTTACCTGCAGAGACACACACCGCCCCTTTTTAAGTGCATATGGGTGTCACCAGGGTCACGCAGCACATCAGCCCTGTTGCCCGGATCCCTCCTTGCCTCCTTGGGACATCCTCCTGCTTTCGCGTCCCGGCCTCAGGACGGCAGATGCTACAGGTTTCACTGCCACAAAAGTCTAGTTGCTGACCCCATTTCGGTAGCAGTCAGCAGTCTGCGGACCGGTGCTGAAATGCTGATGTTCAGGAAAGCAGGAGAGCAGCGTAGCCTGTGCACCTCCTCATCCACCCGTCTGTGCTGGAGATAAAAATAACCTGAGCCCGGATCAGCGTGGGTTAATTACCAGAAGAGCAAAAGCTCTCTTTGACAACAGGAGGACATATTCATTTCCTTGTTATGCAATAGGAAAAAAGCCCTTAAAGGCTTAATAAAATAAAGACAGATTGTATTCAAGTGGAACCTGTACATGTTCTTCCTAATTAGAATTACTCTTAAAAAAGATGCAGTCAGCTCAGAGTAACATGGCCAGCTGGGGTCAGAGCAAACCTCTCCACAGGTCTGCTTAAGGCACGAGATGATTAGCATTCGAACAAAGGATGCGGCAGAGGCCACATAGCACGTAACGGCCACCAATTAGAACGCAGGGATCTTTGGGATTTGTCTCCTGTGACACTTCTGATCTTTCACACACAGCTCTGACCCCCCAAAGATCCAACTTTCATTATGCTAACAAGTCTAGGGGCTGATATTCTTTTTTGCCCAATTATACTGTATATCATTAATTAACTGTTGTATACTAAGCCATATATTTATTTTGTATTGTATGCTATTTATATCCCACTGCCTTATTGTGTTTTCAATTGTCACCCGATGTATTAACATACCAGCAACAAAATTCCAGCAGCCTTAGTTGCTAATAAAGCTGCTTAGCTGCCAATACAGATTCTATTCTATTCTAAAATGATCCTATCCTGGGTCCCCAGCCTAGTTTCCTAGACTAGACACATGGCTATAGATAAAAGTCTATGGATGAAGGATGGATGGTAATATAAGCCATAATAAGGTATAAAAATGACGCATATGTGCACAGAAAGCTGAGAAGCCCGACGGCTTGCATTTCCTAGCATGAAAAGAACTTCATATACATAGTACCGCTATCAATATTTTCTTAAATGCTTAGGTGAGGCAAAATATTTGCAGGGATCTTATTTCCCACATTGTAAAAAAAAAAGAAAACACAAAGAGTCAGGCGTGTCTCGCTGTGAAAAACATCTAAGGGCATGTAACAGGACTGAAAGGATTCAAGACGTCTTTGTAACAAAGGATGGTTGGGGATCTTTGGAAACGAGCATATATCAGATCCACTTTTTCCATCTATTAGTCTTTGTATTCACACAAAAGTAAATGAAAAATGTAAATGTAACTTTAACTGTCATTGTTCATATATGTAACAGTGTATTACGCATAATATTAAAATATTACTTCTACTGCAGCCGTTGGTTGCACATCAAGAGGGATTTCTTTGTTGTTTTAATGGTTGCTTAGGGTGTTGATTTCACCTCTCCATGGCTGCAGGATACACTTTTTGTAAAACTCGGATGGGCGCAGCAATAACAGTGCCTTTAAATCCAAAAGATCTCCCCTGTACATTCAGCTTCAAACAAGACAAACAGCCAAAGCTCCCTGACCAACATGCCATGCTTCCCAGAAGTCACGCTGACAGTCCAGACACAGGCAGGGACTTTCTCTCCGTGCTTTGATGTGAAACAGCTATAATAATTTGCATTCAAAAATAAAAACAAGGCCTTAAAATCAGCAGCGTGTGACAAAATTGAATGGTATAAAATTGGAGAATGTAGCAAACTGGCCAGTATCCACTGGGAAGTAGCTGATGCAGCTATGATGAGCTTCAGGCCTTGTCTCGTGGTCCAGCCTGACATCACTCAGGAGTGCAATTTGGCCGCGTGACCGGATGGTCAATGACCTGCTGGCTATAAATAATTAGTTAAATTAGATGAAGCTTATCATTTCATACAGTGCTTTAGGAGATTTATAGCATGTCATGCTGAGTATAATGAAGATTTATAAAGTTAAAAGTTCTCATTCAGTGGGGGTTGCACTTATGCAATTATTTTAGAAACATGAAAAAATACCTGTAAGTTTGTACAACACGTTAATGTTTCATGCATACATTTATCCATTAATTAATTGGAATTCATTACATGACTAATTAATAGCTAATTATTGGAGAATTTGTTACGATGCGGCTGATTGGCCGCTGAATGAGGGGAATTCTCTGTTGTAGCAAGTGATGAAGAAATGCTATTTTACCTTAAAAGAAAATGAGGGGGCAGCACAGAGACTCAGCAGGGAACACTCGTGACTCACAGTGACTGCAGCTGAATGCGTGGTTTGTGTGGTGGCAAACACAGGCATTGTGTGCGTATGTGTGTGCCCTGTGATGGACTGACATCAGGCCCAGGGTGTACCCCAGCCCCGTGCCCTGTGATGGACTGACATCAGGCCCAGGGTGTACCCCAGCCCCGTGCCCTGTGATGGACTGACATCAGGCCCAGGGTGTACCCCAGCCCCGTGCCCTGTGATGGACTGACATCAGGCCCA
>JAODKL010000017.1:952100-978257 GCA_026780765.1 Petrocephalus schoutedeni
CTGCTGCCTCGGACCATCAGCACTGGCTGTCTGCAGTCTGAATCCTCCCCACGCATCAGGCAGCTTTCTGCTGGTAGTCCAAGGACCTGCAGTTTGGCTAAGTGCCACCTCTGATTTGCCTGCAGTGTATGATTGTGTGTGCGTGTGTGTGTGTCTGTGATGGACTGGCATCCCATCCAGGGTGTACCCCAGCCCCGTGCCCTGTGATGGACTGGCATCCCGGCCAGGGTGTACCCCAGCCCTGTGCCCTGTGATGGACTGGCGTCCCGCGCAGGGTGTACCCCAGCCCCGTGCCCTGTGATGGACTGGCATCCTGCCCAGGGTGTACCCCAGCCCCGTGCCCTGTGATGGACTAGCCTCCTGCCTAGGGTGTACCCCAGCCCCGTGCCCTATGCTATCCAGGATAAGCTCCAGGCCCCACAATCTACCAAATATGCGGTTAGAGGATGGATGGAGCAGAAAGCGATCGAGAATCAAATGTAAATATGAGCAATATTTATACGTCTGGTATCATCTTGCCTTCTCAGATTAAATTATAGCTGATGGCACAGCAAACCAAATACCATTGCCCCGAAAATAAATAACATGGTAATCTTAGCTGCCTCTCATAATATAATGACATGACGCACCAAATGATGACTTTTCGGGGTGGGGGGGGGGCTTGCCAAGAACAGGCAACCCCAGCTGGAAAGCCAGCATTCCTCACAACCTGCAGCTTTGCCAGTCATATGGCTTCTATTAGACAAGGCCATGGCCTCATAGCCAATGCCACCCTCCACTCATATATACTAAGAACATCCATCCCTCTATTTTCAATAAACGATGGGCCTGAAATCTCCATCATGTCTGCTCGTGGTCATGATGATGCCACCATTCCATGAGCCATCCTCGTTTAATTTGCGCTGACTTTGTACGTTGCCTGGCTGTTACTCTGTCCCGTCGCTCTGTTACTGTTTAGGGCCTGCTTTCGTTAATACGATTTAACACGACAGTCGAACACAACGATTGGGCATAACTGTGTGTTGTATAGAGCTGCATCCAGAAATAACCAGGGATTACTCTCCCCACTTCTGCTATCTCACACATTTGCGTGGGGTCCTAGGGGTTTGGGGGAAAACGGTCACTGCACTGGGTGAGCAGGGAGCCTGATGGAACTTTTTGAAACAGGCCCATGTATCTGGGCATCTCCACAGATTCTCAGTAATCAGCCTCAGTAAATTGGCACAGTGAATGACATCAAATGTTGTCATTTGCTGTAAAATTTATAATAACATAAAGATTATTGCGATAAAAGCCGCCCACAGACATTATAATTACTCTCAGCTAGCCAGTGCTGTTTGCAATGATGCTTCTTACGCTAGCTTGTACATGTCTAACAGCCAGTAGGAATTAATGCTGTGACACAGGTGTGTGAAAATTAAAAGATGAAGAATGTGTGGGACCATGAGCAAAGCATCCAGGAATCTTGCCACCATCTTTGTTTTTCCATAGAATTATTCAGATCTTTTCTATGACTGTTTATATATATATATTTAGGATAACACAAACAAGGCATGCTATTGTTATTTTTATAGTTATATGAATGAAACCCATAATTCCACACAACCAGGAGCAATTCATTGACTAAATCAGCAGCTAGTTTTATAATCATTAATACTTTTATGCAAAGAACAACAGGCAAGACTAATTTCCAAAATAATATGCCTTTAATCAACTTTATTTGTTCATTTATTTTTATTACGTTTACCGAAAAACAAGCATTAAAATAAAAACAAGACAGCTTTAAAAAGTAATTTTAAAAACTCCTTATATGAATTACACATGCTGGGGGTGTTTATTGTGTTTGTCAGCTTCTCGCTGACCGTATTGATCGTGAAAGTAATGTACACCGTTAAACACACTGTTAAAAATCGTTGTGACATTAATCATTTAGACGGAATTCGAGTACGCCAGGGAGCGCAGGGACCCTGGGCCCGTCGTGTAATAATTTCCAATAAAGATGAATATACAGCAAACAGTGGAGTTATTCATATTACACGTCATTGGCATCGACAGCTATATATTAGCATTTTCACGTTAGCGAAAAAGCCATCACGTCAGCGCTATTGGCCCGCGGCCACAATCTTCACCTCGAGCTTTCAGTGAGAGGGAAACCTCTCAGAAGCATAATAATTCCTAAACAGTGGCCCCACGCAAGGGGCGCAAATACCTAAGTGAACAAATGAACATTTCGCCGTAAAAAGATCCAGATAGACGGAGACGTGAAGACAATAATATAGCGAAATGAAAATGGGATAGCTGTAGTGTAATTGCTTTTATGGCGACAATGACCACAGTGGTATGAGCCCTCAAAGGTTGTCGTGCGGCCCAGACTTATTGGAATCTCACATCCTGTGCGTATACTTTGATGATATCGGTCCATGCGATCTACACCAGACATTGTAATGCAAATGAGGTATTCATGCTTTTACTCTTCTCCCATCTTTATTTTTTTTTTTACATAATTCTCTGCTTTGAAACGGAACCATCTTCTACAGAAAACCAAAGGAAAAACAAAGGAATTCAGCCGACTCGCAAAATAGCCATTAAAGCCCGTGTGAGAAGAGTGGTTTAAGAAAAGTCCAGGTATCACAGGATAGCTAATAATAACTAACCACAGAACATGTTTGCAAAGTCAAACGCAAGGGAGCACACAAGTACAAACATATCCGGCAAAGTATTTCAGCTGTCAAGTGGTTTAGCTACTCTGTTGTTACACGACATCCTTGAGGGCATACGATGGCTAATTTTCCCCATCAGGTTCTGTCTTCAGACTGAAAGACCAAGAAAATCTCTCCCTGTGAAATAAGTGCACAAAAAAAGGCGACATAAATGTCGGCCAATCACATGTCTCTGTTTGAAGTCTTTCACGAGGCCCCAAATCAGTCCTCTAGATATCTGGGATGAAACACTGCCCAGGAGGGATTACTGATGCCCTGGTTCTTCAACTATTGCACAAATAAAGGTGTGTTAGGAATTTGGGTCCAGGCACATATATTGTTCTGCTCTATTTCACCATGGAAAAATATTCCGATATATTCCGTGGAATGTTCAATGGCACAGTAGATGGGTGAATCAGACTCTTCTGGGGAACTGGCTTAGGTTCAGCAATATTAAATATGTATTATCGCTTTACACACTTGCATTGACACACACGGCGAAAAAAAACAGGTATGCATGTTTCCTTGTCCACAATGTGCACATCCTTAAAAGAAAAGCAAATAAAATCCAACAAAACTCCCTTCCCTGAACTATCTAGGAAAAAAACTGCATATCTGATCATTTCTGCATGGGTCTGAGGCTTTTTTTTTTTAATTTACTGTGCTTTTTTTTATCAGGGTGCTGCTAGTGTGCATTTTCCTCCTAAATTGAAAATATAATTGGTCTGTATTTTTTGCGCGTTGGTGAGATTTCACCTTCGCACTCACCTCTCCTTCCTCACAGTGAGTACTGAGGGACTGGAAATACGTTGTGAAAGTGGCACATTTTTGTTTTTCTCTTTTAAGTGCATTAGTATTCTGCCTGGCATCGGAGGGGGAGGGGGGCAGAAACTAATTATCAGATTCTCTGCCTGCAGAAGCGGTATAACGGTAAGCGCGTCGACTTTCATTTCCACATAATTCGATTTTGAATCCAAAATAAACCGGATTTAAGCAAACGGGCATGTCTGTATTTGATTGTTTGTTTATTGATGCAATACACCGACAGGCCACAAGTGCCACCAAATAACAGAATAAATATGTAATGAAGCGCATGGCACGGCTTGAAATTATGTCTGAAAATAAAATAAACGTCAAAACAGATTGCAATGCGAATAGCTCATGGGGTTTATAAACAAACCTCATGACAAATGAATGTTTGACTGCCGTATTTCTGTATTTGAGAATCTTCATTGTTTCCTAGGCAAGTTTTTTTAGATGAAATTGCAGTAGGCCTTTAGCTGCCAGTTGTATGACAGATGACTTCTTCGACATACTTTGATGCGTCTGCGGTTTGTGACAGTGTCACCGGTGTCCATACTGCAGTAGCTGGACAGACCGCAGCTTTACAGAGTTAGTTTGAAAGAAAATTAACTTGTAAACTGCAGTCCGGCTTAGGGATGGGCTAAGGCAGTTTTAATTAGAAAAATATATGGGAATTTCACAGGCATTGCATACTGAGGAATTTCAGTTTAATCAGCACATTCTATAAATACACTATCGTTCAAACACTATTGAAAAAGTGCCCCATTATTAAAAGGTCTGATCTTGGTAAATGCATGTTGCGTGGATATAGGATGTATGTTTGCAACACTGGAACTGCATTAGTACCTTCGCCAGCAAGGTCATCTCACCTTCGCCGGAAGCTTCGGGGAGTTGAAAGGAGGAGTAATTTTAAAAAGCGCAGAAAAGAGTGAGTGGCGTGAGATGCTAGCATTAAGGAGCGCCCAGAATAGCTGTGTAATGTCTTCATTTGTATGCCAGGCCAGTGCTGTATATTCCTGTTATGGGCTCACGCCTCTGAATTCCTTCCTGATTCTCTTTGGCACTTTACCCTGGCAACGATTTGGCGGGATATAAATAAATGTGCAATTACGGCCGAAACAGCATCTCAGGCATGTCATCATTCCTTTTAATCAGCTTTATTGTGTAATAAACCCCAGGCGGAGGGAGAAATTGGGACAACATCACGGCAAACCTGAAGTTGCTTGTTGATTGGCTGATTGCCTCGATTTTTGTTAGCTCGTTCCCCGACATCACCGATGTGAAAAAAAAAGGGGGGAGCATTTTCTGACATCTGTGGGCTTCCAGCCGTGCGTCCGGAGGGAGAGGGCCGTCGGAGGCACATCCAAAGGGCAGGATCCGGGGATCCCGCAGGAAGAGCTGATCAAACGGTGTAGGAGTTTCGGGTTGGCGCAATAGGCCTGGGAGGGTGCTGTTGGCTCGACTCGCACGAGATCCGGGAGAGCAGACACAGCATCAGACCGGCCTGGCTAATGAGGCTAACAGGGACCCCAGCGCTCCAGCAGCTTCCCACCAACAGGCCGCGCTTCGCTGCCATCCCATGTCCCACAGACGGGCTGGGGGGTGGAGGAGAAGGAAGGGGGGAGCGGGCCCATCCTTCCAGAGCGACCATGCCGGGCGGCTCTGGATACTCTACAGGAAGAAAACTGCATCCAGGAAATGCATGGAAATCCTGGCCAGTTATGCAGTCACAGAGAAAAGTAGGATGGTTATTTTACGTTAGCTGTCATATAAAGCTTGGGTAACACTTTCTATCAATGCGATATTCAAAAGCATCTATGAATACATTCATAACATATTATAAAGGATTCATAAAGCATTTTAAACATAGTATTAAACATGGTTATTAGTATTTGTTAAGAAACACATTATAGCCATGTTTATTATGCATTATGAATGCTTTATGAAGCTCCCATCTTTAATGCACTATAGATACCTGCATAATGCATTTCAATGCATCCTTAATTCTCACCGACTATTGTAATGCATTACGAAGGTGTCTATAGTGCATTATAGACAGCAGCTTCACCGGAGCTTATGAAATATTATAATAAATATTATAATGCCTTATGGCTGTCAATAGAAGATGTTATAATGCTTTATTAACTCTTAGACTGAACATTAAATTGCATTATGAAGGGATCTATAATGAATTATATAACAGCTTTAAGTAAAGTGGTACCAGTGTTTACATATAATTTTGTTTTGTTTATCTTTAGACACAATAACATAATTTACAAAGATCCAGATTAGGAGCTTCCTGCATGAATTGTAAGTGAGCTTAGGTGCCCACTGTACGGCTGCTTTGTTTTAAGAAAATGGCAACTTCGTTACTATTTTTAAAAAGAGATGGGCTAAGCTTCCAAAGCACCAGCCAGGGGCTGAACACACTTTTCCATAGCAGGTACAGGCTGGGGGATTAGTCTTCTGTATAGGCTGTTTTTTTTGTTAGTAATTCATCTTTTTTTAGTGTACTGGATATACTGAAAACTTGTTTCCAAAATATACTGCAGGCACTCATTTGGTATTTGACGAGACTAAACAAACATCAACGGCTGCACACGGCTGCCAACAGCCTCAGTTAAGACTGCGGCGAACAGCACATGAAGAGGAATTCAGATCTACAGCGTCATACGCAGATCTACAAAGCCGCAAGAACGCGGTTTAGCGAATGAAAAGGGGGCTTGGAAATGGGCGTGAGTCGGCAGACGGAACTGCAGTCAACGGTCAAGCGGGCGACGCACTGACCACACGGACGCGATGGACACCGCAGCTAAGCCTGCTGCTATTTACGAAACGTTTCGAAAGGCTGAAGATCACTGGGGCTACAATGTAACCCGACTCGACGATCCGATGAGGCAGGTTATTGGAATTAAACCCAGAGCTCACCATTAGCATCCCTGACATCACTGCGAATTTAAGCACCATTAGAGTTTGTGGACGAAGAGTAGAAAATTAGTTTGGAAGTGAAGTGGAAAATAATTACGTTACGATGCCCTTGCCTTTTTATTGAGCTGTACTAATGTCCTATTCCCGTAGTCCACAGTTCAGCTTTGGAAAAAACATCTTTCTTTTTAATTGACTGCGTGTTACTTTTTTGAGCATGCTTGTTAAGCACCTTTGAGCAATCAATATCTGACAATTAATTTGCTTGAGATGGGGGGGTGTTTTTAAAAGAAGGCCGTTCGAAAATGTCGTTTGATTGTATTTCTATACTGAATATGCACTCACCATTTTCGTATTCAGCCAGCTCTCCTTTCACGCTACTATTCCTTTTACCGTACACATAATGCGGTGCTCTTCTTGAAATGCAATTTAATAAGGTATCGTGGATATCATTTGAGTTGTTAACCTTATACACATATTAGAATAACAAGAAGAATACGGAAACAACAGACGTCACTAACCTCTATACGGATATTTCACCATTATGGTTCCAGGATAAAACACAGTCACACGTACAACATATTACACTTTCGATGTGTTTGAATGAGTCTCCAGGCAAGTATGAATACGCCACATAAGTTATACTATGACCTTTGGGAATAGCAGCAAGCGCAGTAGTAGGGCTCGGGATCTTCATAGCATCGATTTTCTCACCAAATTATTACTGTAATGGGCCGTGACATTAGTCAAAGAGAAAGTACTAATGCTCAGAACTTCCTAAACAGGCTTTGCAATCCGCATAACGCTGCTCCATGGGACGATATGTGCTTTTAGAACAAATGAATGTGCAGATTATTATGCATTTCATTTAACGAGCCATCGTTAGCACATACCTGCGGCGATTGCCCATAACGAGGTATTTATGTGCGTTGATATTAATATACTCTCAGTACCCTCTCCATTTATTGCCTCATGGGTACAGTATATATGTTGCTCTGAATAAACATCTGGGGTAAACAAAGGAGAAGGAAGGCCTCTGTAAGGCAAACAGGTATCCTCATTATGATAATTCCTCTCTCCCTTGCACTTCCACTTGCCAGGACACAAGGCCCAAATACTTTAAGGAGTAATCTTTGTTTCCAATACCTGCAGACATTTAATTAATTTTACCTTTAAATATTTGGTGCTGGAGAGTGTCATTTTGCAATAAAAACAGGGACTGGGTAAATATATTCCTGTGTGGTTTGCAATCCAGCAACATTTTTGAAGACATTTTCAGGGTGTTGATTTTGAAAGACACTATCTTAAAAGTCAGTGTTTGTCTTTTATGACTGATTTATGCAATAAATTGTAAGTCTTTTCTATTGTGATCAATTGCAGTCTTTTTTTTTTTATTTATGGTAACATACTTGCATTAAGCTTCCAGTTTTATGTAGACATGGAGAAATAATAAAATCTTTGCATGAAGAAAAGCATCAAATGGAGCTGACATGACACTCAGCCATCCAGGAACACTGAAAAAAATGAAAGCTACACAACTATAGTTATTACCATGAGGAAAATTAAAGGAAGCGTAATATACTTATACTACTGTGGTAATTAATCATCACTCTGCTACAACACTGGCACTTGGATGGACAGCTCTAAACCAGGGGTCTTGACAGCATGACAGTTACCGTGTTTGAGGGGGGAAAAAAGATAGTGTGTGAGAGAATGCGATGAATACAGGCTCCAGTCTGCATGGTGTCCCAGCCAAATCTCCCGTAACAGCACTGTGGCGTTACGATAACATTGTTATGACGTATGGAGATGCCGGCCGCAGGCTTATTGTTCTGGCCTAATTGTTTTATGTAATACAGGGATTTCGGGATTTCTTTTAACATTTTCCTTAACAAAACCGGGAAGCCTTAACAAAACGTTCGAGGCGTCAAATAGCTTCACACCAATTTGGAGACAAAACCACACAGACAGGAAGCCATGAGTGACAGTTTCGGTGCGAGGATCTCCTGCCGGAAAGCAGAGGAGGGGAAAATTATTACCGACCGGAGTGTCGAGAGAGATTCAGCGGGTTCCCGGGAAGAGTGTCTTTATGCTGTTGCTTCTGGATGCCAGACGGGCAGAAGGTAGCCACTGTACCGGCAGTAGGAGCTCAGGGAATGAGGAAATTGACACGCTGTAGCTTCTCATTACACGCCAACGCAGGACTGACCTTCAGCAAGGCCAGCCGAAAACGTGGAGGATGATTCATCAGACTGACAGCCAGCGGCTGGCACCGCAGCAAATTCTGACAGACATTGTGATCAAAATGCACTTTTTACCCCGGACATGGTATTTAGAAACATAGCCTATAAAGTGTTTTCTCTCAATCAAAACATTTTCGCCAGGGACATGGGTAATTCAGGGCAAAAGAGCGGAAGTCCAGACCAAGATTTTGTTTCAACCAACCAGTTGAGTATAAATAGTCACAGTCACAGAGTACTCAACTGGTTAGTTGAAACTAAATCTTAGTCTGGACTTTTACTCTCTAGACCTGAACTACCCACCTCTGTTGAAGAGTCTTGCCATAGACACGTTTGTCTGTGTACAGACAGGTTGACAATCCCTATTACACCAACATTCCTCTCTGGTTCCGCTGCTTTGTCTACCGGAGCACATTATTAGAATGCCACCCTCGCATCAAGCCTGAAACTAAGCATTCTTCATTTTCAATCCTCCTCAAGAGCTGCACTGGACTTAAAGAGAGCCTTGGTGAATTAGCTACCCAGCACAGCCGAAAAGAAGCAAATCGGTGCCCCAATCCCTCATAGCATTGCCCTTATTAAATTCTGTCAATATGATGATGTATCCAGGCAACAGGAATGCAAGCCTGGTGTTCCATCCCCGTCTGCCTCCCAGCCTCTGTTTTCTGCTATAATGACAGAAAATTCCATTTTAACACGCTGTGTAATTGCATCAATACATTTGCGTTGAGGTGGTAACGGAGTTCGAGGGACGGGGCAGGGGGGGGGCATTTCAACGCGCCCGCCTGCCTCCTTTGTGTCCGCATCCCGGCGTGAGGAATTTAAAGGTCACCGCGCTGCGTGGTCCTCGGCTACGTGCGACTGCTCGTTAGGCTGCGGACGGGGCTCTCCTTCCCCAGTGCACCCCGCATCCCAAAGCCATCCCTGCCAGTTAGGAGACACTCTTCTTCTATTAGACTTCACGGTCAGTTGGCCGACTGACGGTCAGCCGTTAGAGCCGACTGTGCTCTGGCGGCTTGTTGCCCGTGACACAGCCGCGTGCGGTCTCCTGTTCGATTCATGCCGCATGTGCAGAATCTGCTCGCATCTGTGGGTGAAAAACACAGTGTTAGGTGACTTAGGTCTCAGAATCAGTGGTAAATACAGGGGCGGGGCCACAGTGGCCCCACCCTAAAGCTGATTGGCCCCTAGAATGTCCCTTCCCCTGTCACTCACCAAATCAGAATATATCATTTGTTGGCTCCTCTGTGAGAATTATGGTTCCTCTTATGCACCCCACTTTAATAATACTACCACTGCCCCTTCTCTAAACTGCCCTGAACATGTACCCTGCAGTGAGCGGGCATCCCATTAAGGGCGTCCCCTGCCTTGTGTCCTGTGCTTCCAAGAATAGGTCCCAGTGTTCAGTGACCCTGTACTGGATAAGTAATTTTGGTAGGCGGAGTGATAAGATTTTTTTTCCAGGGCCAGTAAAATGGATATGATGCCATACCTCCTAGGCCTTATCTGAGTCAATCATCTCAAGGTAGAGGAGCCTGCCTGTGAAAAGCCACACTTTTTAGGGCCTAGACCTGAGGACTGTCTGGAGGGGCTGTCTGGAACTGCCATCCTGGCTGTAAGGGATTCCCAGTAAACTGCAGTAGAAGTGCATACAGACTACTGCTTACCAGTGAGACACCAACCACGACTGGTTTAATGAACCGTTATTCAATGGCAGCAGGGGTCAACGATCACATGGTCACCCACTGGCCAGGCATTTTTCACATATAGTCAACAGGGGGAGACAGTGATACTGTTTTCACCTCACAGTTAAAGACGGGCAGACAGTGACCTCACCTTATGGCCAGGAGCCAGTTCAGCGATAAGGTTTTCACCTCAAATTCAACCCGGGGGGGGGGGGGGGGGGGGTTTTGTTACCAACTTGCAGTCAAGAGGGGGCGCCTGAAGTGTCTTCATTCTCAAGGTGGAGTCTACATGAAGGTTTATGTTCAGATGTTTACTTCAAAGAGTCAGCACTGCCAGTGTGTCAGTTTAGGTTGTAATTTTAACGCCCGGGTGCCGTTTACAGACAGACTGCCAGCAGTGAAGCAATTTTGACTCAATGTGTACACTGTGCCTGTGCCGGGACAGAGGATTTATCTCACTGCAAACCTGGTTATGCTCTAACAGTGGCCTCAGACCTAATTTATTAACATGGCATTTGTCCTGGTAGTAACTTCATGCCATGTTTTCCTACTGATGTTCCACCAAACCATTTACTATAGCTCTAACAACATACAGTCATAAAACCACGTAAATATACATAAAATTAGTTTTATCGCTGGGCCAGTCACATTCCTTTGTCTGTTTACAGACAGCTGAAGTAAACCAGCAATGCCGGTTAGCGAAATAAAACATGGCAGTGCATCGAATATGAAAGTTTGCAACAAAGTTCTTTTATCTTTAAATTATATGATTGCATAATATATAATATTTTCTTATCATTTCTGCTCACTGCTTCGGTTACTGGAGCTCGCTTGTCAACAGGTCCACCTGTCGCACGCATTTGCGCCGGCCTCAGTGACATCATTTTTACTTGCTTACCTGGGAAATAAATAGCAGCGGACGTCAAAAACGTGAGTTTGAATTGATTTTATAAATTATTTAATATCACTCATCGGGGGGAATAAAAGAAAAATCGCCCCATGATGGCATATTCCCACTTCGATTCTTTCCGGACAGGCGAAACAATATTCCGAATATTAATGAATATGGAAATGCTTCCATCTGCTTTATTTGCGGCTCAGGCTCGTTGTTTAGAGGCTTTGTTTATTATCTAATGCTCCAAGGAAAATAAGGGCTGGCAATAAACCATGGAGGACAGTAATACTGCCCAACCAAGCGCACCAAATCAGTTCTCGGATGCTGCGATCGTCGCATATCTGCACTTTAGACCAAACGAGAACACGGAGACACCGTCGAGTCAGGCTTCTGCAGAAGTGCTTCTGGAGACGTTTCTATATTTTATTTACGTGTTGTTAATTATATATGCCCGGACAGTGGGACCGACAGCGAGGCTGGGAGACTGTGCGATGGGTCAGGTTCCTCTACGCTGACTTTAAAGGAGCGGGAGCTTTAAGGAGGCGGCCAGTCAGCTTCCAGGGAGCGTCAACATTATCAGATTCTGCTCCTCGTGTTCGGAAAACGAAACAACAAAACCCACTAAGAGCCCCAACTTGAATCCAAAGCTCTCACAAAACACCTATTTACCCTTCCTATCACAAGAGTATAGAGGCATGTTAAGTTCAAAATATCCACTAAAAACTCTGCAAGCCCCTCCCTTTGGCTGACTGGGGCACCTGGAGCCACAAGCCCACGCCTGGTTTCCACACTCCAAGCAGCTTTAACTGCTTATGGGATCATTACCCCAATAACGTATTATGCTCAGGTGTAAATAATTAAAGAGCCTCTGCAGAGTTGAGATCCAGGTCAGAAAAACAGTTTGTGCTTTTGGCCGAGTTTTAAAGGTGAGTTATTTAAAGGGGTGGGTGGTACTGGATTTTTGTTTTGCAAAACATGTGGTGAAAGAAATAAAAAACCCAGCAAAATGGCATGCCAACTCATATTATTCTCCAGCCAATGACGTTAAAGGGTCTATAAGCAGAGTGTTTGTTTACTACGGCTGTCTAATCACTATTTAATCACTGGGTTATCAGTGATGAGAGTTCAGATCTAAGATACGGTCTAGAATTAGGGCACAGTAGCAGAAATTAATACTGTAAAACACTCCAGACTTTGTAAATAGGGCATGTGTGAACTACAATAAAATCTAGCTATAAATACATGCAGACATTTACATGTTGCCCACCATCTATACATCACCTTATCCCATCAACCTGAAATGCATGCTTCATCTATGCTGCTACATGCTACACAGTGGATACACTGTAGTTAAACATTAAAACATTGTTCACACTAAACTAGCTGTATTAATGCTTCTTGTATTTGACGTTGACTCACTGCCAGCATGCTTTGAGATTTTTGTGTGCACCCACCATCCACCCGGAACTGCTTGTTTTTCTTAGTTTATTTACTTTTTTAATATCTGAAGAACAAAACGCTGTCCCACTTATTCAAGCCAAACAACCAAAACAGAAATCCAATCGTGCGATCCGAAAAAACAGCCAGCCGTGCGCGGAAATGGAATGCGAAGGGGCCGGACCGGGGTCCTGCTGGGAGCCCGGTGTGTCTGGAACGGCGGATGCCCGGTGGAACGGCGCGTTTGTGCCGGAGCCAAACGCAGGCCCGCGGCAGCCGTCCTCTGGGCGATGCTCATCCGTCATTCCGGAAAAAAATTGAATCCTTAAGCGGTCGGCCTCCCTGGAGTGCGGCTCCACTGCCTCCTTCCAGAGAGCAGTGCCCCCTCACAGATGACCCCAAACTGATACACCCTCCCTCCCTTTCTTCCTGCACCAACCCAGCCTATTATTCTGCATCCCATCCTTTCTTCCCTCCACACAAGCCTGTCTATCAGCGCTCATGCCTCTATGCCTTTATATGCTAGTTTATCCATATTTATATACAGTACCTGTATCCCCCCTCCGCTGTTAAAATCCTGGGTTGTTGTGATGCAAAAAAAATTAGGATACAAGGTCTACATGGTAGACCACGGTAAGTAATTTTAAAACTTTTACCTTTAATGTGACTAATAACCTGTACAATTCAATTGATAAACAAACAAATCTGTTAGGGGAAAAATAATAACAATAACATACAATAAGTGTGTGTATGGTGTTCTTTTGGTGATGCACAGTGTTGTTTTTCCGTAGAACAACATATGGAATTGTGGCCAAAAAGCTTCGACCTTGGTTTCATCAGACTGTAGGCACATTTCCCCGCATGCTTTTGGGAGACGGTGTATTTTTTTGCTAAATGTAGCCAGGCTTGGATGCTGGTTGAACACTTTGGCCAGAATTCCAAGAGGTATGTTTGGCACAAAAACAGCACTGTGCATCACCAAAGGAACCCCAGACCCATGGTGAAGCCTGGTGGTGGCAGCATCATACTTTGGGGTTGTTTTTATTCTGCTGGAACTGGAACTGGAGGGGATTATAAACAATTCCAAATACCAGTCAATTTTGGCTTAAAAACAAAACAAAACTAAACAAAAAAAAAGCTAGGAAGCTGAAAATAATGGCTTCACCAAATTTGGAGCCTTTGTGGGGAGGAATGGGCAAGTACTGCCAAGTCAAGATGTGGCATGCTGATGGAGTCTTACCCAAGAAGACTGAATGCTGTGATTACATCAAAAGGTACTTCAACAAAGTATTAGTATGGACACACCTACCCATAGAAAGGTTTATCTGTATTACAGCTCTGTGGTTTGGGACTCTGGTTCAAAGGTCGCCGGTTCAAATTCCTGGGTCAGCAGGGTGATCCCACCATTGGGCCCTTGAGCAAGGCCCTTAACCCCAATATCTCCCGGAACTGGCTGACCCTACTGTCTCCTCTATGTCATTTTCATGAGGCGGCCTCCTGGGATGCTTTTCCAGCTGTCCTGAAGGAGGTCCCACATATGCGCTATGTTTAAGTCAGGTGGCCTTGTCATGTAACGTGACACCATCATTCTCCTTTGCAGGCGTGTCCAAACTTTTGACTGATGTTGCATCTAAAGTTTGCATTTACCTCATTAATTGTATTGTGGTGTGGGATTTGATGTGGTATGATACGGTAAATGTGTTTTGGTGGCAACACAATGGCTACTCAGCAACATAGTTGCGGGTTCGAATGCTGGCCCCTCCCCATTTGTGTTGAGCTTGAATGTTGTCCCCCTGTTGCGGGGGATTCTCCTGAGCACCCTGGTTTCTTGCTGAGGTCTGAATTTGTGTGCACAGACTTCCTGTAGTTTGTGGGTGTGAGTGTGTGTGTGTGTCTGATGGCAGGCTGGTGTCCTGTCCAGGGTGTGCCCCCACCTTGTACTCTGTACTCCTTGGGACAGGCTCCAAGCTCCGGCTCCAAGGATAAGCCACCGGAAGATGGAAGGATGGACCTTTGCTGGTGTTAGCAGTGTGAAACAACAGATGGCATCATGGATGGATATCCTAAAGATACTTTACGCTAAGTGTTCTTAAAATGCCATGTGAGTCTCATCATCTGATCATTAAATCTCATCTATCACTGTGTCCTCTTAAAGTGACATCTCATTTACACTAAACCCATCATGGAAAATGTGCTACAAGCTTCTCAAAAGCATTGCGTGTCTCCTGTATATAAAAGTCCATCTTTAGAACAGACAGCTTCTTTTGTCTAACTGCTTAAGCATCCTCTTTGCTATTCTTACAGATTGAGTAGGTAGTGAGATGCCTCTTAAAAAAACCACCTTAAAAAGACCACCTTCTGTTCCGTATTAAAAACGTCTCCTCGCTGTGTGCAGGATGGGGCAGGATCCTCAAACTTCACAATCCGACAGGCAAAAGGAAAAAAAAAAAAGCCGACTCAACCCAGTCCTGGTCGCGTACCTCTAAGCACTAGCAAAAAAATGGGAAACGCACAAAGCTTCTGATTATCATGCAGCAATGTGAATGTAAAACAAATGAATTCCACTGGAAACAATGAACAATGCATATTCAGAATATACCGGCTTAGGAGATTTAGATGTATTATTCCCAACACAAAAATGCAGGCTAGCGGAAAGTCAAACTAACGCATTGATCGCATATCATGTTATGCATTGTTAACAATATTAGTTACTAAAACTAATAAAAGTAAAACATGTTTTTAATACTTGGCTACAATCTGCTGCACAACATATAAAGAGGGTAAAAGTCCCATGCGTTACAAAATGAAATCGGTTTCTGGCATAATGGCGCATTGTTATTTTGGTTCCAACACCCACTGCTGAACCGATTCCTCCCGACGTGCATGTGCTTGCAGTGAGGCTGCGATACGGAATACGCCAAGCGCGTCATCATACCGAGGCATGTGCGGGACAAGAATGAAGGCGTATGTAAGCGTGTCTGAATAGGAGGTGTGGAGATGCTCTGTGGTTGGAGAGGCCAGGACAGAAGCACGGGCGAGTGAATGTGCGAGGTACGGCACTGGAGAAGCTCCTGGAAGTCGAGCCAGGGCCAAGTTCAGGGCAAATCCAAGTCAAGTGGGCTGTTGTCATACCATCCATACTGTATACAGGTGTGTACAGGTGGACAGTGGCATGAAAAAACGTTCCCCTGAGAACACGGTACAACATTCAGACATCAAATGACAAGGGGAGGGTTTTCACAGAACTTAAAGTGTAATAAAACAGGTTAGTATGAAATGGGGGCTGGACACAGACTTATGTACGTAATGCAATGAATCACCATGGCAACTGTAGAACCATAGGCCTCGGATCCTTTTCGGATCCTGATTCCACTCCCTCTGCACTCTTTCAGACATTGGGTGTTTTTCAATGCCACTAGAGAAAAGATCGCACTTGTAGTCTTAGCAAGACCGGTCTTGCCAACTCGCCTCCCAAGAATGAACTCGGGGTGAAATGGATCATGGGATTGGTCTCCTTTGCCAAGGATGCAACCGATGTATCCTTGATATGTGGGCCAGGGCATATTCGGGGATTTTTACCGTCCTCTATACTTGTGATCTTCTGCAATGGAAGACGACGTAAAACGGGTACGCGGGAAGACGGTCAAGTATGCATATTGAAAAACATCCATTGCATGACATCGCGTGCACGCTGGCCCACCCAAAATGGGATGTCGCCAAGCTATATACCACCTGCCACCGCTAGGCCTCCCCCACTAACGATGGCACCCTACCTCTCCCCTCCAGCCCTTTAACAATAGAAACTGCTGCATTGACTGACCTTTACATCTTGCTTTGCTATTACTGAACTTTGCATCAGCAGTGAAAAGCTCTTTCTCCCATATATGCCATAATGTTACAGGGCAGTTTTTATTGATAATTGATTACAATGCACGCACACAAACATGCATTGAGATGATGAGAGAGTTGATTAACTCATAAAAAACGCACGGGTGGAGGTCTGGGGTATATTATGTAGTAAGCTTACATTCAGCACTCAGTCAACATGAACGCAGAAGAAATGGGGAGGGGTAACGACTCAGACAGGGACCAAATCGTTATGGTCACATGCCTGGGTGAGAGCATCACCCGAACGACAAGGCTTGTGGGGGGCAGATAGTCAGCCGCGGTAAGGCCCCACTGAGAGCAGTCTGAGGAGGGAAGTCAGCCATTTGGTGGCTAAGACTCGTAGATTTGGGGCTGTGAATGAAGGGCTTCTGTGGCACAAATAACAGGTCATTTTGGTGCTGATCACGGGTGTAATGTGTCCATCCATCCCTGCTGCATGTAGCCGTGGATCACATTTGCAGGTCAAACGCATCCCGCACATGCTCAGTGCGCACGCTGCCGTCCACATGACGTACCGGGGAACAGGTCTGGACGATGGACAGGTGTCAGCATAGGCACTCTGACTGGCCTGCAACTCTGTCTGGCCATAACGATTTGGCCCTTATCGAAGACACCCAGATCTTTACCCTTTACCCTTGCCCGTTCGTTCTGCCCTCCACGAGTACCAAACGTCAGGTTGCTGTCGCATATATTCCAGACCTCGACACACACCGTTTTTACAAGATCGCTTCACGTGGGGGTGACTCATAGAGCTTTGGCTCATCGCTGTGTGTATGTATGGGTATAATTATCCTGCCTGTACTGTACAGCTTTCATAAGTATCTATTTTACGACGTCTGATAGTTGTGTCATTACATAAATATGCATGTTTGCATATATGTTACATTATGGAAGATTCCGCTGAAATTCATGGTACTTGACCCATTTGCTCAATGACAAGTAAGAATCCTTGATCCCGGAACATGGCAGCTCTCTCGCAGGGCACGGATGGATAAGTGCCTTGGCGTGTGAGTGATCCCGTCCCCCGTGAGTGCTTCATGCCGGCTGCACCATGCCTGACACCGTCAGGGACGCGGCTCCGGCTTGATTCACAATGAGAGCCGGCGAGGTTACTGTACGCATCCCTTTGCAGCCCTGGGATGGCACGCTCACATGCTTCTGGGACGGCCTTCCGATTCAGTTCAATGTCATTTATTTTTATATAGCGCCTTTCATAACAGAGTCGCCCCAAGGTGCTTCACATGGGTGTGATGGGATACATTGCAAAGTCATTAAGAGATAATAATGCAAAACAGGGAAAATGAAAGACAAAGAAATGAAAGAAGGAGAGCCAGATGGCAACGGAGGAGAGGAACGAAGGAGCGGGAAAAAATTGCTGGGGGTCCAAGGTCAAATGCCACACGGTGGATCAGAATGCAACCCCCCAGTCCTGAGACCGGGAACATGCGGCCACATGCTTGGGCGACCCCCCCAGGCCGTGCCAGTCTGCCGGCCTGCATGCAGATGCAAAGTCTTACAGCCCCTGCTGCTCTGGACACACACATGCGTGTCGGCTCCGCAAAGGGGCACGATTCCCTCTCCCTCACACACACACACGCGTGTCGGCCTCGCAAAGGGGCACGATTCCCTCTCCCTCACACACACACACGTGTCGGCTCCGCAAAGGGGCACGATTCCCTCTCCCTCACACACACACGTGTCGGCCTCGCAAAGGGCCACGATTCCCTCTCCCTCACACACACGCGTGTCAGCTCCGCAAAGGGGCACGATTCCCTCTCCCTCACACACAAGTCCCCCCCCCCACACTGCACGAGGGCCTCCTCAGCTCCCTCCTCGAGCGTGCCTCCCGTTTACACACACACACACCCCCATGTGGCACATCATTAACCGGCTGCTAACTCACTCGTTCTCAGGGGCCCCGCGGCCCTTGAGATGGCAACGCATTAACATTCGGAGACAGATGAGCCGTGCATGGAGAATGTGTCGGGGAGGCCCATTTCTCTGCCTCACTGGAGGCTTCCAAGAGTCAGCAGTAGCACAGCGGTTAAAGACACACTCCACGAGAAGAAGGTCACGGGGTCAAGTGTCCCCTGCCCACCCCGTATTTTAGTGCCATTTATAAAAGAACTTCAACCTGAATTAAAGCAGCTGGGGTCTGGCTTGATGTGTGTGGCTTGGCTGCTTAGGGCACTGTTCCTGTGAGCGGAAGGTCACTGGGTCGAATCCCAAGGTTGGCAGAGTGATTTTAGCCTTGAGTGAAGCCCTTAGCCCCCCAGTTACCCCAGGGACTGTCTGACCCTGCCTTCCTAAAAATGTATGTTGCTTTGGACAAAAGCATCTAATGAATACGATTTTATGTAAAACCCTCTGCAAAAGCATCATTCAGGGACTGTAAGTTGCTTTGTCATGCCACCCTGGGTGGGGTCCAAGCCCACTGTGAGGCAGTGCTGATGGAAAAAGGATGTAATCCCTTTAAGAATGCACTCATGAGCTGTCAGCTCTCTTGGCATGAACCTGGGCCTCGATCTGATGTCCCTGGAATGATTCTGTAACCACAGGAGCCTTGGAAACAAAACCTCATAGGAGCTGTGTGTCTATAGATGTTTCCTTCAGAAGGCAGGAATGTGTCAGTACATGCCACTGCCATTGTGTGCTGGGCTGATTCATCATAGTTTATAGGGCACGTCATGTCTGGCACAGCGAAAGCCCCTGATCTCCATCTCCATCCCTCTTCAGATCCTTCAGTAGTCAGATCCCATCATTTTTTTTATATTGATGCAAGTCCCCCCCCCGCTGTCTGTTACTGAAAGACAGTATTTACTCAATATGCTGTGAAATAGTGGCGGTATTGAAAATTCTCGCCAAGGGTAATTTACAAATTAAATCATGTTCTGCCTTGATTTGAAAGTGTGTCATTCTCTTTTGACTCGGGTACATAACATTATGTTAAAAAAAATCATCTGTGAAAACAGCTTTGCTGGCTGTAGGGCGGTGAGGAGTGTCGGTAAATAGAACGTTGTGGAATTCCAGCAGTATCACAAGCAAGGCTGCAGTCTTTTTCTGTAGAAATGGACGCTTTAGTGCCATAGAGCTACACAGTCTGGGGTAAATATGGCCATCATGTCAACCCCAAAAGTGCAAAGACGCTCCACTCATATATGTCAAGGTCATGAATCACCTCTGGGCAGCTTAAATTTGATCCAATAAAAGGCAGCTTGGAGGTTGCATTGATTTGAGGAAGATCCATTAAACTGAACATCAGGGAGGATTCTAGGATTTTTTAAAAGTGATGAGTATAAGAGCGACCATAATTCATAGAGAAGGTCCAACCTTATCATTAGCCAATAATATATTTTTAATCAGGGAGTAATGGGGGGGGGGGGAGTACTCTGGCAGCCAATCAGCTTTCAGCTTTCACCAGGTGTGGTAATAATAAAAAAATAATAATAATAATTATACATTTTATTTACAGGCGCCTTTCTAAACACTCAAGGACACCGTACAGTGAATACAAAATATTGGTATAGCCTACTTGTCACAATCTCACCCCTGTTATATAGGCCTGAATCAGTTCCATGTTCTAAAATGCACCGAGAGAGTTTTATAAGATCACATAAAAACAATCCCTATAACCAGGAAAAGAAACCAGCAAACAGGTTATTGCAGCTCAGCTCATCTAATAAGACCTTTTCTGTTCTCTTGATGCATGCCGATTTTCTACATTAGCACATGTCATGGCCATCCATACACCCACCCACCCATTTAATAAATGCATATCCAGTACAGGGCCGTGAGGATGATTAGGAGCCTACCCCAGGCAGCACAGATTACAAATATCATCGATGGAATGTAAACGGAGATTCTGAGTTTCAGAAAGCCTTTTATTAGTGCTAAATCTACAATAAGCTCCAACCAAACAGCACGTTATTATACCCAATAATGCCGCGTTGCTATGGATGCAAACTGAACATATATAATTATGCAGAGTATGTTACCTTTATTAGATGGTCTCATTTACGCATTTGACCTTCATTCCGCCTCTTTTTCCACTGAAATATTATTCCAATTGCATCATTCAATGACATTTAAGGATCCTTATTTGAAGCTCAGCTCCCAGTTGCCGCAGATTTGAAGAGTTGTATTAGTCATATGGGGTGAGGCTTTATTTTAAGAAATGATGCTTTACTGGGGAGGCACCATGTGGCTGGGTGGGTAAGGGCTCGGATGGTTGCTAGTTTGAATCCCAGGGCAGGCAAGCTCCTGCTGGTGTTGAGCTCTTGAGCTAGACCTGTGACCCCCAACACTACACCTGCCTGTGTGTCTCATGAAGAACGATATGGGATGGAAGAATATAATACCAAAAATAAATAAATAGAAGATGGAACAATCACATCATGAAAGTCTGATTCTGAGGGTGCTTCAGTGACGACCAGCTTCCAGGAGGTCTGACATATGGCACTGCCATTAAGGGAACATGTGCTCTGGTCTGCCGATGGGGAGCGGGTCGGCGCTTTCTGGAGGGGGTCTGCGTTCCATCTATTCGGAACGTGAGAGTGAGGCATAGCTGCCCGGATGGGTAGCCGGGAGATTTCCGCGTGCGACTAGGATCCATTAAGACTTGGGGGGGGGATGCCTTCCGAGGGTGGCCCCCCGTGACAGATGGCACCTTGTATTTTGATATCACTCTCCGGGGCTCATCTCTGCCAGGAGCGAAGGAAAATTCATTTTTGCAACAAATGCGTGATGGAGCTGGGCAGGTTGTTACGAGTCCGTTCATTTTTTTCTCTCCAGCGTTTTTCTCTTCCTCTGCCGTTTAGCTCTCATCTCATATCTGCTGATGAAATTACCGCCCCCCCCCCCCGGTTCTGCTGACTCTGAAGAAACGGCCGCCATCGAGTGCCCGTCTGCTGCTTTTCCCCCCTGACGGTCCTTTTCTCTTTTTTTTTTCGATGTGCTTTCTTGGCTCGAGACTCTCCGCGGCGCTGATGCCATGCTTTGGCTCTGAAAGGCGTCTGTGCCCGAATCCGGCTCAGGGCCGGAGAGGGCCGTGCAGAGAGGTCTGGAGGGGCTGGTGCCCGGCACGGGGGGATGGGCTCCCATCGGAAATGTTTATCAATGGGGAGGGAGGGGGTTTGGTTAATTTAGCATGATGGCCAGTGGTCGAAAAGGAGCACAGAAGACCTGAAAAGGGGGGCACTTTCGGTCTCTAGAGCAAGAGGGGCACCCCCAGTACAACACCCCGCCCCATATCTCTGGGGACAGGCATGGGGGTGTCATCCCAACCTGGAAAGCCTGTCCTGGCAGCAGCGCTGACTTGGGCTGGGGCCATCGGAGCACCCGGCCCGGTGGGTCAGGGATCATCCGAGCTCGGATAGCTGACACCGAGGCTGGAAGGAGCCCGTCGTTCACTTCCAAGCTGGTGCTTAAATCAACATTCAAAATGCTCCCGAAAAGCATATGAAAGCATATCGTATTAAGCCTCCCGCCCAGACCAACCCAACTGCATCCCAAACTTTTTAGGGCTTCTATCACTCAAGGACCCTTGGAAATTTAATGGATAACGGGTTTAGATTGTGGAAAGTGGAATTTGCCATGTTCCTTATTTTATATATCTATCTATCTACCTATTTATATAAACATTATATATATAAATAAATGTATATATATATATATATATTTGTGTGTGTGTGTGTGTGCATTTTTATCACTGTGCTGGTATGTGCTGGATAACAAGTCCATGAATCCCCTAATTGTGTCATTTCTATTACTGGAAACCAATCACGCGCAAAGATCAAGCCCCCTTCGGACATGGGCACGGGCCTTTAACCGCGAGGCGCACGGATGACAACGAGGTCTATTTTTTCCCCCAATTGCTTCCTGAAAGAACCTTTTAAAAGTTCATTTCCCAGCAAACCTCGACGTTGTGAAACTTGTCTCTTCCAATCTGCCGGATGATGTCACCCAGGAAACGGAATGCTTGGCGGACAATCCCTTCAGGAAGATAAGGGCTATCAGTGCCCGTCGCTAAAGAAATGGCTTTCTGCCCTTATTATAAGCGTTCTGTTCTTAAATGGGCTCTTGAGAACCGGGCAATGCTGGTAAGATTAACTGCAGCTGACGTGATGAACCGATTCACAGAATCAAGTAATATTTTTGTCTGAATAATTTTTTTTTTTTAACTCAATGAGCCATTGACAAAGCACTGGTGATTAAGTCATTGACAGATTTACACGTCACATCACACATCTCCCAGATCATTCTCATTGCTAAACTGAGCTTTTACTAGTTCAATCCAAACCTGGATAGAAAAAAAGGTTGGGTCTTGTTGTATCTTTTCTTTATTAAAAAGGTTGACGGGGGCTGATTAACAATGAAATCCAAGTCACTGGACAATAATAAACATCTGCATGTGTGGGTGGACAGGACAAGGCACATACTTCTGAAATGAAATTTCCCCGACCTTTTTCTGTAACCACTATTCAGTTGCAGGGGGTCCAGAGCCCATGGGCAGTAAGGAACCCACAATGGGGTGGGGACCAGGGTAACCGGAGGTAACCCCATGACGACATGGGGAGAAGATACAAACTCCACGCACATGGAACCCTGGCAGGGAGTCAAGCGCTAGTCCCAGAGCTGAGGCAACAGTGCTAACCGCTGCCCCCTGCCGGCCCCAAGCAGAATCGCAACCCGACTGAGACGTGTTTCCGTTTTCCACTGTTTGGAGAAGCCGTCGGGGGAAGGCAGACCAAAACATGCCCCATAGCTGTTTCCGACTTTGCGACTCCAGGGCTCGCATAGAACTTTTAACAGCAAGAAATGGGAAGCCGTCCTGAGTGAAGCCTGGAGTGTCACTGCATGCACCGGGGTTTCTCCCGATTCTTCTGCATCCGCTTATTAATTGGTAACAGCGATGCGGATCCTTTGATCTAATTACTGTGTCGCAACTGCAGCAAACAGTCCCGACGGTAGTGAAAAAGCTTCTTTCTCTGAGAACGAGGGAGGGGACGGCTGGGATGAGACGTGGCGAGTGGGGAGGACGTCCAAAAAACTGCCCTGTCCGCATTACTCCGAGAGTCCCGCGAACTTGAAATTCACTCCATGCTCTCAGTGCTTACAACAAAATGTTATCTTTAGAAAGCAATTCATAACGTCTTTCTGACGTTAATATTTCGCACTGCCATTAAGAACTCATGCTACATTAACTTCTAGCCTAATGCTCAGCTTCCTCTCCTTATGCATATTCACAGGCTAATATGCGCACCTGAACGCGGTGCTAAGGCCTTACCTGTACATTTACACCATCACGGTTAAAATAACAATCATAATGATCCATCCTTCCACCATCTTCCATAACTGCTTGTCCAGTACTGGATCATAGTGAGTCTAAGGCCTATTCCAGGAAGCATTTGGCATTATTATTATTAATTATTCCTTTGTCTTCCCTTTTCCTTGTTTTGAATTACTCTATATATATGATGCAGGAATATATCACAGCACACTCATGTAAAGTGCATTGGAGTGACTCTGTTGTGAAAGGTACTATATATAAGTATATTAAATTTACATTGAATGTTATTGTAGTGGTGGTAGTGGTGGTGGACCAGTATATAACACCGTAGCTTTAGACCTCTAGGGTCCCTTGTCCAAATCACACCCCTCCCCTGTGTGTGGAGCTCACATGTTCTCCCCATGTTTGCATGGGTTTCGTCTGGCTAATCTGACCATCCCTGTCGTAGTACCTATGCCCCCCGCCCCCCCATACCGGTATTCCAATTTTATAATGCTGGCATGAAGCCCTCACGTGGACTCTGAGATAAAAGGTGAGACATCCACCTCAATGTGAAATGCGCAGCAGATCCCCCCCCCTGCTGCCGTGAGAGCGCGTCACTCCTCAAAGACCGCATTATGAAAGCGCAGCCAACAAAATAAAACGCGGCGGGATGAAATCAAGGAAAACTGTCACGCAGCGTCACTCTGCGACTGCTCACACGTCTGGATGCATTATAGGAATTCATTTGACTGAATTCACACATGCACACAGAAGCCGAACAGACACTGCAACACCGAGGCCACAGCTGATGCTTGGGAATTTAGGTTGAAATATTTTACCACGTCGATGCCGCGTAACATTGTGGAATATGACATCCTGTCCTTCCTGGCATCACAGTCAGTTTCGATGACCGCACTTCATGGCTGCATACTCAGTTATTCAAAAACAAATGAAATGTGATGTTGACCCTTTCTGCATAGAGGGTAAGTGTGTAAAGGTGCAACATTGAAACCTTAAAGGCTTATGATTGACAGCCTCAGATTCAATATGTAAGCAAAGATACAGGCCAATGGTCTGGCTTATTTTTCATTGATTGGGTTAATAAAATTTGCATTAAATCAAGCCTCCTTAAGATGCCACCAATAGCTTTTAGGAACATGCATTCATTCATTCATGCATTCATCCATTCATCTATTTTCCATACTCACTTGTCCTATGAAGGGTAATGGGGGTATGGAGCCTATCCAAGAAGCTACAGGCACTAGGCAGGGAATAACTCATGATGGGGCCGCAACCCATCACAGGCTTTTTGTAACATCCATCCATCCATCCATGTATCCATTTCCTGAAACTGCTTGTCCTATTCAGCATTGCGGGGGTTACAGAGCCTATCCCAGATGCTATGGGCGCAAGGCAAGGAACAACCCAGGATGGGGCACCAATCCATCACAGGCATTTTATAACATAAATAAAAGAAAAAAACAACTGGGACTATTTTTGCTTTATCGTGACACTTAGTTGGCCAGGAGTAATAAGAGCAATTGGGACAGTAAGACATAACTTGAATCATAGCAAGCAGGAATTATAGTGCGTCCACATTTTTTAAAATAACCAAAAACACCTGGGGCAACCCTGTACAGCCGGAAGAACTGTAGGAAACAGAGAGGGCCTTTCTGCTGCACCGTGCAGATCTCTCTTCTAACCCTTAATGCAGCTCTCAAGGCTGATAATTACCGTCACTCTTACGACAGGATCTGTACCAAAGCAGTTAGCTAGCAAGACTGTCAGAAATGACCCCACCCCGCCCACCTCCGAGACTGGCCTATCCTGGGTGACTTTGGTCACAATCCATCCCCGGTAAACCCCGCCCCCAGGCCCGAGACAGAATAACCCAGCGGTGCTATGTGAAATAATTAGCAGGGTACCACGGCCGCCCCGGATTCTCGGCAGGATGGAGTGCCTTTGACTGGAAGAGGAGCAGTGCTTGAGCGAGAAGCCCGTATTAATGGACGCCTTTGCTCTGGAGAACACGTGGAAACGTCCCGCAGCGAATCTCCATAGATGGTCATCTCAGAAGCTTTGTGCTATTCCTGCACTTTCTCCCCCCACCCCCCCGTTCCTGGAAAAGCCGTATATTTAACCCCTGCCTGGGCGCGCTCCCTCTGAGAATTGCGGGGGCACATCCTGGCCTAATCTCCCTGCACCTGAGATTTATAATTGTGTCCTTGAGCCCCTTTTCATCTTACCAGAGGGCCAATGATTAAATGCACCGGTGCGGGGGCTGCTTCCTCTGCTTTTGTGCACTGGTCGGGGT
>JAODKL010000017.1:982664-1004518 GCA_026780765.1 Petrocephalus schoutedeni
GGGGGGGGGGGGGGGGGGGGGGGGGGGGGGGGGGGGGGGGGGGGGGGGGTCGCGGGTCCTGCTGTGTGGGTGAATTCGGCGTCAGGGGTCACAGAACCTTCTGGAAAAGCCTCACAGCTATGACACCGCGACTCAGGGTGAAAAATCCTTCGGGCCTGATTAAGTCAGCAGTTCCTATTGTGACTGGGAAAACAAAGACGCGCTTTAACAACCTCTGCCCTGCCGATAAAGCCCGCCGCGGCGATTCTGGCGGACCGGCCCGCGCGCCTGAACGCATTTACGCGACGCGGCATCCATTCAGACCCACAATGGGCAAGAAAGCATACATTAAGCGTCCATAATGTGACATCTCGACAGTGACTGGGCAGGCTGGGGCGACAGTCCACTTGTGTAAATGTGGTCTTCGTGGGATGGGTTCCCAACAGGGAGCATCGTCGCCTCGCGACTTCAGGGCGGCTCCATGTGCCGAGATCGCATGTTCCTCCCCGTGTCGCCTGGAGCCCTTCCAGGCCATGCTCTGCTTCCTGGGACACTTCCCAGACTCATGGTGACCCCGTATGGAACAAGTGCTTGGAAGATGGATGGTAAATACAATCTGTGAGAAATCAAAACAAGGCAATCAAGACTTCTTTGGAGCATGATAATATGCTCGATATATTGGTATTCTCCCGAGATTTATCCAATAAAAGGAAAAATAATTTATCCAAGGAAAAAACATGTATATATAAAAAATCACAATCAAGCTTATTGGCTATGTTCTCACAAACAGAGGAATTTGTCAATGACTCTCCTACATGCAGTAGATACACAGTTAAGACAAGACAATGGTCACATACTGTGACACTGATATATTCAGTGTGACTGGTAATTGTAATAAAACTAAAGTGCATGACAGAGCAAGGAATGCTGGAGAAGAATATGTACAAAACGATACAATAAGTACAGTGCAAGATTAAGGTAAGGCAAGGCAGATTTCCTTGTAAAGCACATTTAACCCTTTTCCCGTGATAACTTCCCCATGTGAAATTTGCCTACCGTTTAATGATGCTCTGGGGTCAGATTGACCCCAAACACAGGATAGGGGTTAAAACAGCAGACACTGGCCATAGTACTGTACAACAGTGATTCAGAAATAGAATCTAAAGGTCTGACCAATTTAAAAGGATAAGTGAAATATATATCAATAAAGATATAGTGTGAAATATACAAATTTAAAACTACATTCTAGAGAAAAAAAATGGGACATAACTTATTGGGGGGGTGATTAATATATTTTGTGGAAAGCTGTACGGAGAGGCATTCCAGGTAATGTGGAATTGAGGACAGCCAGTGCTAAGTGTTTTTTTCCTCAGCCCTTGGGACCCTCAGTGGAGCAAAGAGGTGACAGTAAGGTACGGCCAGTCTTTAGCGGTCTTAATGGTCTGGATAAGGAACTTCTCACAGGGACACAGAAACAGACACCCATACCGAGATGGCGACAGCGGGCCTCCGGATATAGCAGAATCCGGCAACGTATCGATCGCTGGCTGGGAGATGAGTGAGTGTAATCAGCCCCGCTCGGCGCTGCTCGCAGGAACGGCTCTGCATTTACATGCCAGCCTAAATAAACCCTCCTCACACGTCTCTCTTGGGAGGGGCAATTAACATTTTGCGCGTGTGCGCGTTGGCTTCTTCGGCGGAGCAGATAAAACGGCCCAGCGGTTCGCCGTTAATTACCAGATGCCCTTCCCCGGAAGATGGCAGGTCCTGATAAATGACCTACGAGGACAGTTCTTGCTCTTGTCTGCAGGTGTCACTTTGAAATATCCCACCGGCTTTTACCGCGCCCGGGTTCAGGCTGAGGTGAGTCCTCCTGTTCCTTTTCAATGCCGCCGAACGGCGTGACCACCTAGGAAAAAAAAAAAAAAAAAAAACCTCTGGTCTTTTAAGACAGAAATACACTTCTTGTGTGGTGGGGCAGTATCAAAATACTCCAGGTCTAGTCGCTAATCGTGAACAGCTAAAACTAAATTGAATGAATTTCCGCCTCCTAATCTGTTCTTTGCATCAAAGCAGCGGGAAATGCGGATTAAATAGAGTGCAGAGGATGTTAAAGTCATGACCAAATATGGGGGGGGGGGGCGGGTTTGAAGGTACCCAGGACGGGTCGAGAGGGGAAAGTCTGGAGTCCTCTGGTGCTCTGAGATCAAAGGGCCTCCATGTGTCAAAGATGACTACAAGGGGACAGCTTAGTAGAGTCTGGCCGTGCTTCCCGAGAAACCGCTCCTCCTCAACTCCCAGAGCACCTGCCATGGGCGGTCGCCGACAGCGACTGCTCTCCCAGCCAATCAGAGCTCACCGGGGTTTACTCACCCAGCCCCCTCTATAAACACACATGTTGAAAATTGATGACAAGCACAACAAGGAAGTGGACGTCCGCAGTCACCGAATGAAATGAAATGTGCAAACGTCAAACGAGTTTTCCTGAAGTTATAAACAGATCCGAAACCAACCTTTCCTTCTGTTTTTAATGGAAACAAGTGCACTATGAATAACCTGAGGTTTCATAATGGCTTCTTGTTTCGTAAAAGCAGTTTGCGATGAGCGATTTACGAATGAGTGAAACACCTTAGAGTAACGGATGCTAGAACTTTCCACAAGCTTAACCATATTTATTCTGCTTATAGGTACTGCTATGCAGGGCTACTAACATGCCCAGTAAATTTATACCTACATATTCATTGATACAGTTTGTCTGTTCATAGATATCCTCAATTCCTTAGTTTTTCCCACTCTCCGTCCTTTGCCACTGTTCTTACCATGAGGAATCATGTAAACCCAGCCTGGAATGTTCTGGAACACTTTTCCTTTGTCACCCGTGAATACCAACATCCCGCTATCCCATCATCCTCCTCTGCCTGAAACCTTAAACCATCAAACACCTGTTCCTTTGTGTGGGCCCTTTAGTGCTTCTGAGGGATGCCAGTGCACCATCCCCTCCTCCACCCTCGTTTTCTGTGAGGGNNNNGGAAGTAAAAAAACCCCCCCCCCCCCCCCCCGCCCTGAAAGGCAGCCTTTGTGGGGAGGCCGGGATCAGCCCCGCTCACTCACCGCAGCCTCTGCCGACTTTTCATCAGAAGATATTTGAAATGTAACTGGGCTCTATTCACCAGCGGCCAGATCTGTACGCGGCCGGGCCGGGCGGCAGTGGGCATCGCACTGCCCCGGGAATGCCGAGAATCTCAGCCTGAGGGGGAAAACAGCAACAGCTGGGCCCAATTATGTATACGCCTACTGTTGGCTACTTTTTTATGTGGCTATATTTTTTGCGGACACTTCAGAAATTGTCAGCGAAGGCTGGTAGGTTTGGGAGAGGGAGGGGTGGGACTTTCGGGGTAATGTTACTCGGCGGTGTCCTCCGGTTTACACTGCCTCGTCTGAGCAGCGGTCTCGCACCGACGTACATTTCGGCATCGGCGGGTGGACAGAAGGGGCCGCTTCTCCTTCCGAAACGCCCCATCCTCCTCCTTCATCTCGAAGGCGGCGCCTTGATGTTACTCCGAGCGTTCTGCTTGCTCAGGATTCTCTCTTTCCTGCAAGACACCAAAGTCTTGGCCATTTAACACCAGCTTCTCCGTCTCTCTCACATTGAGTCAGCTCTTCATACGCCTCTAACATCCAAATTAATGTTTCCCTCACCAGCAATAACACGGATCTGACTCTGTCTCTTTGGCCTGTGCCCTTCCATCTCTGTGGACACTATCTGACTGACTCTGAATAATCTATAAGTCTGCTAGCTGCCTTTATCAATCCTTTATTTTTTTTGACACTTGCACCTCCTTAACATCTCTAGAAGAAAGCCTATCATGACCCCATCCATGCATTATGTCCTACGCTGAGCCTCCTACGCTGACCCCCAAAAACAGTACCCAAGTGCAGGCCCGCTGCTTTACAGTGACTCTTTGGTTCTTCCTGGGATGCATTTCCCGAAGCCTTCCTAACGCTATGTCGATATCGGGAAATGCACCCCTGTTCATTTTCACTTCTTTCACCCCAAAGACTGGACAATAGATTTGGTACTAGGAATACCAGAGCCGAATGCTACTTTCCAGAAACAAGCAAAGACAAAGCTCTTTCCTAACTTTTTGTACAGTCCTAAGAGACATTCCTCTATGAAAAATTTATAAGCTGGCGTCCTTGTCGTGGTTCTGCTTTCCCTACCTCATGGTGTTTGCATATCGAAATTGCTGACTACCTCGGTGATTCTGACAGATGCTCTCGAAACCAGCGCTCTTGAAACTGGTATCCACGCTCATCGGTATCTTGTTTGTCTTTACGCAAGTAGCCATTTCTGTGAACGTGCTTTATGCGAACTCTATCTGTATTCCGTTAAACTTCAAAAAATGACCGGGCAAAAAAATAAACATGAATAATTACTCGGTGAAAAGCAAACTCTTTCACTTGTATGACATTCTCCTCAAATGACTTCTTGTGGGAGTTTTATTATTATTATTATCTTCTTTAGTTTTTTTTGTTTTGATATCCAGCTCCTGGTCTCAGCCTCCAAGGTGAGCCCTAAGCACCTTGAGTTTACACAGATGGAGGTACCCAAACACTTGTCACGTTCACAGCGTAAGCCCTACCCCTGCAGATGCAGAACAAACATGCAAACATCCCTGGATAAACAAACATTGGAGGCACGAGGCTTTCCGAAAACCTCCCCCCTTCTGTCGTCCCAGTTCCCGCCCTATCTCAACCCCCGCCCCAAGCACCGCTGGCCGCGTTCCCACAGATGTGAGGATCGGCATGAGCCTGTACGGGACGGAACTGCTGCTCTGCTGGCTGCCTGTGTCAACACCGACAGACTTAATACGCCTGTGTGTTTAGGCGCTCGGATGGGAAGCCTCGGTGCGGTCCAGGCAGGCATGGTCGAGCGAGAAATGTGCAAGCGCAGTGGAAGTGGGCAAGCCGCCGGAGTTTGGCATGCAGAGTCATGGGTCAGCGGCGGAGAGTTTAAAATAAACAGGCTTTCGAGGTCCAAACGAGCTAGTGAGCCACATGCTATGAGACCATTCCAGCTTCAGCCGGGGAGTGGAAAAAAATGAATCAAAACTTAAAGCGAGGCTTTTTCTGATATTTGGGTTCTGCTCAAGCATCTGAAAGAAGTTGTTTGACTTCTAAAGATGGAAATATAACCGAGAGGCCAAATCTGCGCTCACGCTTGTAGGGCCAGAGGAAGGGCACGTGTAATTACTGTTCGCTTAACGGAATATTTTATACTTACTGAAGCTCAATCAGCTCTGTAGCTGGCAGGGTTTTTTTTACGGTACATATTTAAATCTGAGTCAACATTATGTATGACATTAGTGTGAGTGATTATAGTAAAAATGTTATAAAGTTTAGAATAAAATCATTTATCATTCCATCCATCTTCCAGCTGCTTACCCTGGTCAGGGTCAGGGATATTTATTTGTTTAAAACGATTATAATAGAATGTTGTATTAATTTTGTATTGAGTTATTATAAGAAGCATATAACATGGGAATTGTAGGATGGGGACTTATTAGGGATCAGTCTGAAATGCACCTGAACCAAAACAAAAACAAAAGCAGTTTGAATCAGACCTAAAGCATGTCGGTGGGTGACGCCACCGTGGGATTGGCCTAGGGAAGAGAGGGCAAAGACTGGCTATTCCTGGCGCATTTAAATGAGGAACAGGTACAATGACTGCACACAACCCCTGCTGGCGGGCACACCCCATCCCCCATCTCACGCTTAAATTGCTGATTATGTGTAACAATAACAAATGGCATTGAGAGGTACCCATAATGAGACCTCCTGGTTTACTATGTCCCACCCCAGTGAGGTGCCTAAGTTAATGTGGGTAGTTTGCCCCCCCCCCGGCAGGAAGGATGGTCGTGCTCAGTCAGTCAGTTTTCCGCTATTTTGGTTCTGGTTGATGTTAAGACGACACGCTGTGCAAGCGATAGCAGGAATCCCGCCACAGCAAGTGCCCGTTCAACATTTTGCTTCAGCAACGCCTAAATTAAACCACCTGATTATTTATACGGGAGAGTTCTTAGCTCTACAGCTAACCGTAGCCATTTGCAGTCACCCGATGCTTTTAGACACTGTATTCCGCTTCTCCCTAAGATGACTTGCTGTTTTTCTGTCCACATGGAATAAAACATACTTAACCTAACAGTGTTTGTGGGCAACACAGACCGGCACATTAGATTACTTTAGATTATCTTACCACTCTAACCCAATTACAGTGTCCCGAATTCAGTGACATTAAGCCACACTAATACTGCATCCACTTAATGCAAATGCTGTCAGATGAGTGATCAAAATTGGCATTTATAATGGAGCATCATGTAACATCATGGCCAGATATTGCTAAATCTTGCCACAGGACCATTTCCAGTGAAAAATGTAATGGATGTGATGCTTTATGTTATTTTAATGATGATCATTTATGTATAACTTGCCCAGACATTTCTGGACTATTACTCTTGGGAAATCATCACGATATCCGTGTGCATAAATATCCAACTCACAAATGTAATTTCAGTAACAGCCCCTTAAATGTGACCTTATGTGACAAAAGAGACCATTAAATTATGTTTGACAATTTTAAGGATATTAATAGAAGCACAGGACGAGGCCAAATTAAGCAATCATCAAACATTCCAATTACATCTTTAATTAATAGACAGCTTTAATTAAAATATTTTGCATGATTAAAAATCCAATTCAGTCTGGAATTCTAATAAATGGCACAGTGTAAAATGCAACGTTGACCTTCAAGATGAGAACGCCCCTAACTTCAATTTAGTAACGATGCCATTTTAATTAATTCCATACTTTGCTTGAAACCCTCATCAGAAATTGCCAGGCACAAATAAATGTGGAGTGTTTTTTTCCACTCTGGGTGACCCAAGTGGGGGGGGCAGAAATCCTCCCCCATAATCCAATTTCCAGTATACATGTGTGGTCAGAACTGAGGTGACACTTCACTGATATCTAGACAAATCCCCCCTGAAATTTATGGCAAAACCAAATTCAAATGAAGGTGGAAAGTCAGCTGTTAATACTCCTAGTATTCTGAGAAGAACTTCTGACATACATTATGAAAAAGGTTTGACTGCCATAGAAAGTATTACAAACTCCTAATACTTGTACTAATATTGGACATGTATGTGTAGCTGTAGGTCAAACTCTGGTGTGCTACATCATTTTCAAGGGTATTTAACATTTATCTTCCACTTGGATTTTTGTGGAAAGCACATCAAATACAGAAAAATCACGTCTTAATGATTTCTCAACTCTTCCCACTGCAAGTGCTCCGGAGTTGTGCTTAAGCACCGTGACAAGCTCTATTTTTATGGACCTGTCCGCTTCCCAAAAGGTTGTCTTTTGTGCCGTGCCTAATTGCGCGGTCGATAATTAATTACGCCGGCTGATTATTGGCCCGTGCCAGCCAATCAGGAGAGAGCAGCAGGCAACTCTGGCTTGATTGCTTTCCAAGGAGAGTGAGGCTTTCACTTAAGCGGCTCGCCTAATAACAGCGTATAAATTGGCAGCCGCTGACGAATTGTCGTTTATGTACAAAGAGAGTGCTAATTAGAGGATGGGACTCTGGTTTGTGAGAATGTGTCGCCTGTGCTGGTTTCGGCACTTGAGATTTTCGCCTGAGATACTTAGTAATGTGGGTTTAATTAGGATACAGGTACTTTATTTATTTTCTGTTCTCCCTGGGACCACAGTTTCTCTCTGAAGACTTAGAGTCGAGCACGCCGGGTCTGAAGGCTGTACAGCTCCGTTTAGTGTTTTGTTAGAAAAAGGCTCAAGTACTCATCCACGTTACGGTAACCCAGAACTAATCCTGACAGTCACCATTATGTGCAGTGAAGAGTGCGTGTGTGGGGCCCTGTCATTGCTAAGTGCCTGCTGGAGAGACTGGGATTTATCATTAACTTCAAGCTGTTTAGCTTCTACGCGGCTCCTCCTTCCACAGGACATACCTGTAGCTCCATTGTCCCCCTTCGGGGCATCGAGACCATTAGCCGTTACCTGTGACATTCCTCAGGCACAGAATGCAGAGCCGCCCCCCCGGCGGCCATAATCCCGCGGCCAAACGGAAGCCGACGACCCATAACTGGGGAAGCCCAGCAAGTGCCCATGGGCCCACCGGTCCGGATCCAGGCGGGGCGGAGAACAACCACAAAATCCGTTACCAGCAGATGCACGAACACACATGTACTGGTGATCAGTTACACACATACCCATGCTCCCAAGACTTCAGGATCTCAGTTTCCATGATGGGGCAATCAGGTGTCCCACCAAGAGGAAGGCAGTAACTGTGAACGAATCTTAAAAATATGCGTGTGAATTTGAGACTTGATGCTGAAGCGATGGTAGAGATGATATTTTGAAGTGATCCTATGTGTCTAAATGTCATGACACTTCAATGGTTTCCACTACTATTCTGTACCAGGCATTAAAATAGTGCTAGTTACTAATTATTATTGAAATACAATATCCAGTCTTTTCCAGCATGTTAGTAACTGCAATGAAATAGGTTATATTTAAATGAAAGACTACTAAATATTAATTTATGAAATCACCATCAACTAATATTAGCAATCATCTATTTCAAATAATATCTCCTCTTCATGTTGTATACTTTGTTCTCTCTGTCCCAAATGATAAGTAATATGCTGTTGGTTTCATTAGCATTAATGTGAATCAGCATTATCTCATGATTCATTGATCATCTCTGTAAATGTCACGCAAGTGTTTTTTATTTCCTTTTTTTTTTTTTGATTTATTAAAGGTATGAAATGGAATAATCCACCATGAATTTTAAGTGCGTATTCACCGCATTGGTGGAAACGTAACCAAAGCAAAGCTTCAAACAGCCTCATTATAAAGGCATGAATTATTAAAAGCTCCGATGTTAATGCGTCGTATCGGCGTTAATGAAACCTTTAGGAAATGTTCGCAGCGAGAGATCTGAATGGGGGCCGGGATGAAGTGCTGCTGTTTAACAACATGAAAGCCCTAATTGTCCTTTGCTTTCTCTCTGACAGCCTCGCCATGAAAGCATTATGGCAGATATGTACGCGGTCGCGGCTGAATGCTAATCCGACGGTGGATTTCGCCGCTTTGTTTGGGGCGGCGATTCCCCCCCCCCAACCCGTCGGGCTGTGAATACGAAGCCGCCCTGACATTTCTAAAACCTCATGTTAAAATCTCTCTAATAGCTTTTCTGAGGTGACATGTAGCAAGAAATACAGCTATATTAAAAAAAAATACAATTTATTATTACTAAAATTTACAGTACTGTGTACTGGGCAATCCGAAATAAAGTTTGTTAACACTATTCAGTACGAACATCTGTATAGAGCGGAAATCGCACCAATTCCCACAGTGGAAACTGAGCACACTTCAGATGAACCATTTCCTGCTACAGGCAGAGCTTTAA
Source organism: Petrocephalus schoutedeni (assembly GCA_026780765.1). Taxonomy (NCBI): domain Eukaryota; kingdom Metazoa; phylum Chordata; class Actinopteri; order Osteoglossiformes; family Mormyridae; genus Petrocephalus; species Petrocephalus schoutedeni. Next base: position 992,134 of record JAODKL010000017.1, read on the forward strand.
TTTGACTCGCTTTAATTAATTGGTCTTCCTCGATTGGAGCGCATCTTTGGCGCTTTTCCGTCCGCATCCCGGGGTGGGAAAGCCTGGCCGCGTCGGCGAACGCAAACACGCGGCCCAGGAATCCCGAGAACGCATCGGGGAATATTCCCGGGCGGGAACCGGGCCAACGCAAAGCCTCTGTGACAAACAACAGCAACACGCCTCGCCCAAGGATCGTTCACCACTGCGACCACCAATAAAATGACCTATTAAATGAAGAGATTCACGCTTTTGCTCCTTCCACTAGTACATCCTTCCCCCCTCTGTAACTGCAGCTTTGCTGACAGCTACGGCTCAAGTGTAAAGATCGCGGGGAGAGTCGACGTGAACCGCAGCGTTTAGCCCGCTAGCGTGATAATGCGATATGACGCCGCAATTGAATCGCTCAGTTCAGTCGCCCCAACGAGATGTGAAGGTGGTTTTTTTTTTTTTGCACTCGTCAGCAACCCACTGGGGGGAAAAAAAGGCTATCAAAGGCAGAGGAGGGAAGGGAAGGGAAGTGAAAGAGCAAGCAGGACTTTTACTGTGGTTAAAATATATGGTTGGAATCCTGGTGGGTGGATGATAGATGGATGGATGGATGGATGGCAGGAATGAGAATAAAGGGGCCGCCAATAAAACAAGAGCTTGAATGGCAGTCAATCAAAGAGGATCAGACAAATGTCAAAATATAACAGATTTCACCTCTAGTATTGAATTCAGACACTTCCATCTATGACCCTGAAAACATAAAACAAAACCCAGAGGTGAGGGCTCACTGAAATTATTGGCACAAGTTTTACCTCTTACTCAAGACCATGGAGATACCAATGATTATACACAAATCACATCAACCGATACATGTAGGTCTGGTGCCAACATCTAGGGAACAGAAAGGTGATTAATTGTCATTGTTGACATGCCACAGCACACAACCACGAAATGTGTCCTCTGCATTTTACCCATGTGACATAGCAGTGGGTAGCTAACTTAGCTAACCTGGAGAGCAGTTCTTGGGAGTGGTACTTTGCTCAGGGTACCTCAGCAGTACTTGTAGATCGGGGACTTGAACCGGCCACCTTTTGATTACACAGATGCTTCCCTAATCATTACACCACCACTGCCCCCTACTATGATCATCCATGATGAGCACTCTCACTCGGGGACATGCAGAAACACACACACACACACACGCGCGCACACACAGCCTGCATTCAATTCAGCCAGCCACGGAAATATGACACATGTGATACACATGAGTGCCTGCAACATTTTACGCTCTAATTGCATCCGTGGCCTCATCAAGCATCTGTAAACACAGCAGAGCATGGAACATTGTGAAACAAATGTACTGCAGACCAATCTTAACAGTGACTAACAGAAGGATAATTCTAGGCTTTCTTCCCGACTTACAGATTTTCACCAGCATGATGTCTGTGTTAACCCCTCTCCCGTGTTTGGGGTCAATCTGACCCCAGAGCATCATTAAACGGTAGGCAAATTTCACATGGGGAAATTATCATGGCAAAAGGGTTAATAGCTATTGAATCATTTTCAATGATTTAAATCACTCATGCCTTAAAATGATTGGACGGTTTAAAATTGGACGATTCCATGCCAAGGTATCCATGTCATAATTCCATGACATCTGTAATTCTGAAAGAATGCTGCGTATTTCTAAACATAAATTACTACAGGAATTCTGAGGACTTGTCTAGGTCGAGGTTACACGAAAAGACATGCAAATTGACTCATTGGTGTCAAGTTAAAATGCTGAACTAGGTTAGTCACAGTACTCCTCTCTGTCGAATCAGAGGACCGCGCGTGTTCCGAGCCGCGATGGACGGCTGTCTCTCTCAACCCAGGCGACGGCATGAAAGCGGGGGCTCCCCCAGAAGACGTGGAAACCACCGCGGTGCGCAGATTAGCAGGAATTAGCCAGGCCCTTGGAAAGAATGGGCCACGCTCTTCAGAATGAGAGTAAGCTCTCTGTCAGAGCGACAAGCTGGTCCGCCATTTGCCGCACATAAAGGCTGACCTGTGGCTATAACTACCCCCAATATGGGCCTTTATGACCCTCCTGACTTTCAGACACTTCAAAAAGCACCAAAGAGTAATCCCCAGAAATAGCAACTAAGGGCCGTCTTAGTGGGTGACCGAGGGGCGCGGGGTGAGAGCCTAATAGCGCTGGAGGTGTCGAACCCAGAGCCCTCATTAAAGCAGCTGGTTTACAGCCGAGCCTGTCATTGTGCGAACAAAGCGGAAAGGATCGCCGCTGTGCCAGAACCCGAAATTCCACAGGTTAACAAAAAAATAAATAAAAAAATCAAGACCCCTTTGCGAAAAAGCCTCCCCTTATCTGCTTCTGAAATCCACAAGACATGCCAGCAATCCACAATCTGCCTTTGTCCATGGCCACCGGGCTGCACTGGCAGGCGGCCATCTTCCTTTCATTTGGGCCCTCATTATAGGAGGTAATTAATGCTATTCGGGTTCAGTGAGTGCCCTCTTGGGGTGGCTGGGTGGAGGGGTGGTGGATGGGTGGGGGGGGGGTTAGAGTAAGCTATGAAGACAATGAACGACAGCCCCATTGAACGGTACCTTTGAGTTATAAACGTGGTCCGGCTCAGCGTGTACTTCTGTGCCTCTTTATCCGGATTGTTCCTCTCTTTAAATTCAGTGAGATCACAATGAAGACACTGCATTTTCTAACCAGGAAAAGGCCTGGGGCTGTGCTTAAAAAGGAATGAAAGGAAACTTTAATGGAAGCTGAAAAATGAAGAAAGAGATACAACATTTTCCCTGAAACCCAGCATCCATCCATCCATCCATCCATTATAGCAGGGTTTTCGAACCCGATCCTGCTGGCAGTCCACATTTTTGCTCCCTCCCAGATACTCTACATTTTTGCTCCATCTCAATGCTTCATCTCAGTTTTGGAACATTTTCAATTCATATCACTAGCAGGGCCTATCCTTAGAAATGTACATTCCGATTTAACAAACCCCTTCATCCATGGCAACATACATCTTTAAGAGAGCAGGGTCAGCCAGTCCCAGAGCAATTTGGGGTTAAGGGTCTTGCTCAAGGGCCCGGTGGTCAAATCACTGTCCTGACCCTGGGATCTGAACTGGTGACCTTCCGATCTCTGGCACAGTGTTCTGACCCACGCACACCCCACAGAACAGCCGAATGAGAAAGTCGTAAGGGTGTATATTTAAAAGCCACTCTTCAATACCCTGTCACATAGTGTACGTTTACAAAGTTTTGCTAACTGCAGCCAGTAAGCTATTAAAGGCTTTTTGATCATTAATTAGAGACTGACGGCCCTTTCACATGTAAACAGATCAAAGGAAGTGGAATAGATGCATCCGCTGGTGGGGAAAGGGCCGAGTGCATGGCGGTAAGAAGACAGAGTGCCATTTCATATCACACCTCGCGGTAATCAGCAGTGACACAAATGGGGGGGCAGTGCTCTCTATTGATCTGTATTAATGCCCCTCAAAGCTCACTGGCAGTGTGCAGACGGGACTAGCCTAGTCAGGTACCTTAGGGGGCACCCACTGTACGCATTTTATACTCTTACTGACTTTATACTGTAAGCCTGTTTGCACAAGGCTCCTCGAACTTTGTGTCAGGTCATCACACTAATTGCTAATTGCACTAATTGCAATTGTATACTTATATGCTTGCTTATTAATTCATAATCGTCCGATTTCCATATTTTATTTGTATTCTATGTATTGGTTTTTGTGTGCCTCGTACTTTCGGCCCATGCCAGGCGTCATGGTCCATCTCATGATGTTCCCAACGAAACGAAACCTCGAGCGGCCCGATCTTCTCCAGACACGCTTTAGCCGTCTAAAATTTTAAAAGGCATGTCCGATTAAAACAGACAATGGAAACAGAACAGGGCATAGGCAATTTGCAAAAGTACTGGAAGTACTTTTAATTGAGAACAAAAGACAATGACTACAACAACAGGAGGAACAGCATCTGGAAAGTAGGAAATTCTAAGTATCTGGTTACTTGAAAACAACCAGTTTCTTATCTGAAGATGGAGAGGCCCCCGAAGGCAGAAGCTTAATCTAGTCACATTCTGTTACACGCCACCCCCTACGTCCGTCTGCTGGTTCAGTGGCGGTCACCAGACGGGGGAAACATGGCAAGGAACTGCAGAAATTATAAACAGAACTGCCGGAAGGACACCAACCACCAGCACCACCACCCCCCCCCCCACAACCGCCACTCACTCCTAAGTTCACATTCTTCTGTGGATTTGCTAGGAAGCCGACATCGGGCGAAATGGTCGGCATGGTAACACTTGCGGACAGGAGAAGCTGGTGCGGCAGGTCAGAGCTGGGTCCACCCTAACCATCCCAAGAGACTGCCCTGATGGGTCATTTACCGCCAATCCCAGCAGCCCTTGGCACCCTGTCTATACCCCTTTACAGACGGAGCTTTTTACCAATGAGGGCCCAGCCTCACGCCTGTCTGCCTTTTGAATTTACCCAGCTCTTCCCTTGAGTATCGCTCTCTGCCCCCCCCCCAGCAATCACAACCAAAATCTTTACTGGCACATGACCAAGGCTGGTGCAGATTTTTGCTGGCACAGCTTTGCTGCTGTTGGTGACACCATGACAATAGACAACTAACAATTAGGGCATAATGCAGACAGAGAATAAATATACGAAACAAGATACACAACAGAGAGGCGCAAATGAAAGTTATGTGATTTACAGTAATTACAGCAATTTGTGCAAATTCAAGTAGGGCGATGCTGGAAGTTGACACAGGCACAATGTAAGGTGTAGCTAGGAATACTGGGCCCCCAGACAAAATGTCACCTTGGGCCCCGTGCTAGGGTCCCTCCCATTGATCTGGGCCCCGTGAATCTGCTAGGGTCTCCATGCCTCTCTGATGCCCCTGGGCACAATACAGACAATATATAGTATATCCATACATGTATTACATAACATGCGTCACATGCAAAGTACAATTATAATGTGGGGGCGAATTGTCAGGGCTCTGCTCACAGGTCAGAACGAGGCCTCGGCGGTGACCACGGCCCAAAGCACGGATCCCCCTGGCCTCACTCTGGAACCTGCCGCAGCGACTGCCGCACTGGAATTTAATAAAGGTCCAGTGACTGTACCGCCCCCCTCAGCCGCGGGTCTGGGAAATGTCAGGTAGGCACTGCCGGAATCTGGCACAGGGTCAATGTGCTCCGCGGTGACTCGGCGAGCGGCAGCCAGGCCGATCTGCTGGGAAAAGTCTGCCGGTCTGCTTCCCATTTGGGTTCTGGGAAGGGCGGCGAGCCCCCGTTGAGGAATCTCTCGGAATGACAGTGCTTGAAACGAAAACAAAAAGAGTCTGGCTCCTCACGCGATTCATTTCACTGCAACTATAAATGTAATTTGCGTCCCTTTGAAGGTAGCTTTACTTAAAATTAAGTCCCATCCAGCCATTGTGTATGCTTGTTGTGGCTACATCTTAGGTACATTTTAAAATGCCTAAATGTTTTTCGAAATGCTTTCAGTCAGCATTTCAAAACAAAAATAATTGCCTAAAAAGCTCAGCCTGTTCTTCTGCATTTCATCGGTGTGCAAGTGAGAAGAAAACCATTAATGAACTGATATAAATAACCTGAAAATGTAACTATTATCTCCAAAGGGAAGTCATGAATCCAGATGCAGCTGCTGGTTTTATCTGAGGATACATTTTATCTGCACCAGTCATGTCCCAAAATGATGGCTGAGTGTTATCACCACAAAGAAGTTGAAGAATTTAAGGAAGCATACTTCTCTGGGGTACATTATGGAGTGATTCATAATAAGAGGAATGTGACAGAATTCCAATACTCCCTTAAATACCCCACCACAGCAATCATGAGCATATCCACCCTCTACTTCAGATGGTAGATCTTTTCTGATTATGCTAAAGGATCGCTAATGAGTTTTATTTTGTTACTATGTTTACTAATGTTCTGCCAATGCTTTTTCCAGGGGATTTCCAGAGAAGACGTGTAGGGACCTTAAATAAGTTTGAATCACTGGATTGATTCGGCCAAAGTCTTCAGGTTAACATGACTGAACTTTCCACGTCGTTTAAAGTCGTGATTCACCACGGACCCCACCAGAGGGGATGGTCCCTCTTGCGGGTCATTAAGGTAAGGTCTATTGTAGATCCTTTCTGTACACAGGGGGACTGGGGTGGTCTGCGGCTTATGTTGAGCAAGTTAAGACAAGATAGGCCTCTATGGTATTACAGTGACATCGGATAGCCTGATGACATCAACCTGTCTTCAGGTTTGAGTGCCTTTATATTCCAGAATGTTGGTGGAGTGTTTTTTTTTTGTAAAATCACAACATATTCTTTCATGGATGACGCACTTCCTTGGATGACCCTCCGGTGTTTGTTCTGAGCTGCGAATCCCTACCCCCAAAAATTCATTCTCAAGCACAGAATCCTGTACTATTTAGCTTTTCCCAGGCTGATGGAAAAAAGCTATGTGTAATATTGTGTTGTGGTAAGAGCGGACGCACGATTCAGCTAGCTTGGCTGGAGGACCGACGGTACGTACTGCAGAGAGCTCTTCCATGTAGGACACGGAATTGCAAGCAATATCTTCCTAGATTAATCTATGCCCTGACTACTCTGTGCAGCGCTAAAGCAATCTCTCAGGTGTCTGGCAGGATTCGGGGCAAATTCTGGGGAAGCAAAGGTATTGGATTTTTGACTCCTTGTAGGAAAAAGGGCATCTTTCTGGAATGTGATTATTTCATATTTGTCTTACAGGGTCCATTTCAGGGGATGGAGGAACCACCACAGAAGCATTTGAGAATAGTGGCATTGTGGGTAATCTGGCCTTTTGCTAACCACAATCAACCCTGAACTCCTCAACCCTCCATATTCTCTCTCTGTGCTTGTTTGACCAAAATAGGCAGACAATTCCTTATTTTTAGTTCATGCAAATAACTCTGTCCTCATGGAAAAAAACACAAAGCTATTTATGCACGAAACTGACATTTCCTAGACGATTTTACAGCCTAGCATCTAAAGCTGGCTGTTATTTGTCTGTTTTATTGCAAATTCCCTGCTGTCATTTACAGAGATTCAGTGTGGGGGGCTTGTTATTAATCCATGTTTTTTTTCCCCGCAGTATATCCAATAATGGGATATAACATGGTGGGGTGGGATACACATCTTAAGGCTGCAAGCTGCACACCAGCCAGAAACACAAATCTCCTGCATTTTTAATTTTTTTTTAAGGCACTGTCATAAAATAATTCGGCTTTATTGTACCACACAAGTGCAGGGACTCGATCCGACACCCACTTAAGGTTCCCGCGCCATCGCATTATCGTTAAACGAATTAAGCAAGAATGAGAAGGATGCGTTTTATAACTGGAATCTAAAGGAAGGAGGATGATTTTAAAAATGTACAAGCGAATAAGCCCACCTTCAAGGCCAGTTCCCTGCAGGTAAACACTGTTCCCCCCGGAACTCTCCAGTCACACAAAAAAAAAGTAATTTCATCACAAAACATGGATTTGCTTTCAACCGCTAGGAGCCATTAGGCATTCAGAATGCCCCGGTGAGCCCGCGCGGTACTGGAGGGCACAGTCGCGTTTGACTTTCTGAAAAGTCGCCAGATCGCCAACGAGGTTGTTGCTGAAGCTCTCTGCGAGCCCCCCCCCACCCCCCCACCCCCCCGACACACAAAGCGACTGTTGTGGGGAAGGGGAGTGCTGCTGAGGTTTTCATTTCATTTACAAAGCCACGGCGAGCTATATTAGGATCAAATTGACAGAGCCGTTATGAAGAAATTCGATTGTGGATTCCAGCTGTGCATAATTACGTGGGAATTTCCTACCGCGTCCGTATCGGGCACGCTGAGCCTGAATGGCGGATATTTAAAGACACCGCAGTCAAACCTGCAATAATATATGTTTAAATACACCTTCAACGGGTTTACTGAACATGAACAGTGATGTTGTATAGAGTTGCCCTATTTTGAAACTGAAGCTTTATTTAACCTTTGTGGAAGCATGAGCGCAGGTACATTGGAATGCGGTTATTTGCATATCCCACCATGCTCTTTGTTTTTTAAAGACGTACACACTGATATAGAGGGCAGACAAAAGCCTGGGGTCAGAGTTCAGGGGAAATCCACCCCCTGGGGGATTTTTCAGGGGTTAAGGGCCTTGCAGAAAACAAGCCAATCATACGGGTGGGGAAATTTAGGATAATTCCAAGGCCTCCTGAGTGACAGGGCCCCTGAAAAATTTGGTTGGAGGCCAAATATGATATGTTTTCATGAGGCCCAAATCTCTAGCAAGGACCTTTTTACGTGTCTGCGAGCACAGTGAACACATTACTAAAACATATGCCCAGCATCCTCTGCTCAGCTATAATAGCATGCTGACATTAGACTGTAAGACTGAAGATTAATATTTATGTTCCACACACACTGTCAAGTAAAAGAGGCATCTCATTCTGTTAAAGAGTATATCCCTGTCCTTCCCATTCGTCTGACAAGCTGTTCGTGAGGTTAATTTAAGAGTCCTTTCATAAATGATTCATGGGAACAGTCACAAAATTATACTTTAAAAGCTTCTCCTTAAGATGGTTTGTAAAGGGAGATCTATATATATATATAGACAGGCACTGTAAATACGCAGGGAGATAACACAAGGGAGAATGTGATTGCTGGTGCTTTTTTGAGAGAGAATTATTTTTCCATGTTTGCCGAGCCTCATGGGGAGAGCGGGCTGGCTGTTTCGTAGCGGCACCGCGATGCAACCTTTCAGTGAACGGCTGGAAGGAGCAGCGGTGATGAATACCCCAGTCGCAGAGATGCTGAAAGGCGTTCTGGCGCGGCAGAAACAAGGTGAAATATTGACTCATCAGCGCAGCGGGAGCAGTAACGGCACCGGACGTATCGGAGCGGCCCGATGGCGATGCCGTGACAGTATTATATATGGATTTCAGGTTTTTTATACAGACGCCATGTGAGCTGTTTCTTAGCGGGTCCCGCATTGACGAAAGGCCAGGGTGAACCTCTCTCGCCAGCACGACACGGCCTTTAATCTTCCTCGTGTCTCACCTCTAAACAGAGCGCCCCACGTTTCAGTCTCAGGGCCCCCTGGCCGAATAATCCGCCGATACCCCCCGTCCTGGGACACGAAGCCCGGTCTCGCACGAATCCCCCAAGGTGTTGCATTTAAGGTGCCAAAAACCGATGCAATTCTTTATTTTTTTTCGTTTATAGCAGAGCAAGGAAAAAACAAGCTAACGTAAGTCGAAGCGCGTCGTGCTGCGGGCTTGCTGCTGGGGGAAATGCAACAGTGGAAACGCCGAAGGCCACATTCCGTGGAGGAAGCCTATCAACTCGGGGACTGAGCCCCTACCATACTCCTTGGGGCTGAAATGTAGCTGCAACAACAACATTGGGACCTTATCTAATAAATATTAGTTTTTAGTTGCAAGGGCACTCCAGTATAGCGTAAACCACCATATGTAGCATAAAGGACCACTGAGGCAGATAAGCAGTGTACATCAGGCTACCCTTCCAGTTTTTGATACCAACTGTCCTTAAATAAAAGTCTAGGCATGTCACTTTAAAAAAGAAAAGAAAAACATATCATTGTGTTCTGATGAAAACTGTCCACTTTTTGATGATTCTGACTTTTTACTATAGATGGAATACGAACAATCTCCTCTGTTTACTGATAGTATTTGACATATAATTGACCAATGAAAAAATGTCACCTATGTAGTTTTTATAATTGGACGAGTTAAGACGTATATTCATGATGGTCGTTTTGGATCTGGATTTCTTTATATTGCTAATTTTAACAGCTTACTGTTGACAGCTAGATAGCTAGCTAACTAACATCATCATGAATTGTGAATATAAAGGGAGATTAGTTTGTTGATCCTGACTTGTTGACTCTGACAAATTTCCTTTACTGGATACAATCCACATAAGTCCATGTAAAACATTAAACCATTCACTGATGGCTGTGTAAAGATAGGTTTCTATTTGGGATGCTAAGGGTGACCGATTATGTAGTTTTCGGTTTATATATAGACACATACACAAATACATATGCAAATACCGTGGTACCCCGGCATATGTCAAACTCGACTTTATGTCACTTGTCTGTAGTAATTTAAATGATTTTAAATAAATAATGAACAGAGTTTACTTAAATTAACATGGTCCATTTATGCTGATATACACAATAGCAGATGACCAGAGGGGCTTGACGAAACTTACATAAATTACCTAATTTATTTCGATGAAACGCAGTATGAACTATTTAATGCAGTCACTTTTATTACAGTAATTTCTATTTTGCATTTCTGAATACTAGGTGAACATCGACTTTTAAGATTGCACACTGACCTTTATAATGAATTAAAGGTGCATTAATGTCAATGGAAATCACTACGTCTATTTATTAGTCCTTCTCGGGCATTTTTGAGGCATTATTTTTGAGTTACATTAAAAATCGGCTCACGACGCGGTTTTCGGGACCAATTAATGTGCGACAAATATATACACAGGTAATAGGTAAGGGTATAGGTAATAGGGAAGGGTATAGGTTATAGGTAAGGGTATAGGTAATAGGGAAGGGTATAGGTAATAGGGAAGGGTATAGGTAATAGGTAAGGGTATAGGTAATAGGGAAGGGTATAGGTTATAGGTAAGGGTATAGGTTATAGGTAAGGGTATAGGTAATAGGTAAGGGTATAGGTAAGGGTATAGGTAATAGGTAAGGGTATAGGTAATAGGTAGAGACCCCACCCTCCCCCATGCACAGCAGTCTAACTGGGAGAGCAGTTAAAGATGAATCTGGGAAGAAGCCCCCCCCCCAGACTGGGCCTCTGACAGCAGGACAAACGGCCGGGGGCTGCGTCAGCACTCTCCCGCCATTCGTAAAATGCATCTCTCTCTGTCACATGCCATAAACAGAGATCCCACTGATATTTTAAGTCAGACTTGGCCCTGGGCCTCCTCACGCCAGGGCCCGGCCGGTATCCCACTGCCTCGGCCCTGAAACTGCTGCGTGTGGGGAAAAATTAGACAGGGAGAGAGAGGGAGACGTCCACTGAACCGGCGAAGAGCAGAAAGTGAGACCAGTGCTGGTGAGCTGCGGGCTTAAAGCAAAGTCCGGCGGCAGGGCACTTAAACTTATACAGCACGTGTAGCTGTGTGTCTGCTCACCCCCCTGCCAGTCTAAATCCAGATGCATCGCTCTCAAAGCAATAAACATAAAAATGTCACATGGCTAATGACTCCAAAGTACTCTATGCACAGCTTAAGAAAGAAAAAAAAACCAAGGTGGAAATTTCAGGTCCAGAAAGTAAAAATCCAGGCCGATATTTTATTTCAACCAACCAACCAGTATGAAGACTCACAGTCACAGAGTACTCATCTTGGCCTGGATATTTATTTTTTGGGTCTGAAATCTCCACCTCTAAACTTACGTAGTAACAGAGAATAGAGAAGCCAATCTTACATTTAGGTAATAAGCCATCCCAGAATAATCACATACTGGGGACCCAGGGCCTGCGTTTTCCCTTCCACGTCAATCCCCAAATCTATTCGGCCAATTTACTAATTCATAATGTTTATTACTATTATTTATTCTTACTTTCTTTAAAGTAAAATACAGCAATTATTAATGAATCATGGGGAGAGATAGTGATTTATTTAATACATCCATCCATTTTCCAACAACTTATCCTGGACTGGGGCATGAGGTGAGGGCGGCTGGAGCCAGTCCCAGGCAGCAGAAGGTACAAGGCTAGGCCGCCTCCTGGATGGGCTGGCGGTCCATCGCATGGTACCGGAGGAATCCCACATGACACGGGGGAAGGATGCAAACTGCACGCACACGGTGGGGTCGAGGCAGAAGCCGCCAGCCCTAAAGGCGTCACGCGACAGCCGGTGTACACCCTCACATGCTCTACAACTTGAAATTATATCCCAGAATATAACACATTAGAAAGTGTCATACCATACAGTCGGAAGGGCCATTTTTCCCCCAAGTGTCACTCACCAACGAAAGCAGGCCAACCATCCCGGCAAGAAGCAAGTGGGTAAGAGAATATACATATGGCAGATCAATCTCCTAACATTTTCACAGCTGATCTGACTTGGGCTGTAGCACAGAACGCGGCGCCTTGTTGACTTTTAGATCATTTGGATATAACTGTTCTTTTTTTTCCCTTTTCGACAGTCACATGAAATATTTAACGCAGACTGTTTATCATCTCCTGCGCGGAGCTGACGGTGCGCCGGGGAAATGGGCTTCCTGAAGCACCCGCTGAATTTGAATTTTAAAATGAGATG
>JAODKL010000017.1:1006071-1016093 GCA_026780765.1 Petrocephalus schoutedeni
GGGGCTGACAGAGAGACTTCAATTATTTAGGCTGGCCCTGGACTGCATCCCCCACCCCCCCTCCCCAGGGAACAGGCAGGCGATCCGCTGGCCAGCAGGCGAAGGGTAATCGTGTCATGAGACAGACTGTATCCCATCCTGGAGGCTGCCAGGACTAATATACACACTCAGAGCTGTCAATCAAATTAACCCTTTGATGACCTCATATATGCAGGAAGAAGGGCTCATAACTCGACAGCTACTTATATGCATGACTTATATCATACCTGTCTCTCAGTCCCCACCCCTAGTGCAGAGTGTAACCATGAGATGTGTGTGGGGTAGGCTCCACCCCAGCCCCCTCAACCCAGCTCTAAATGGGTGTATGGATGGATGGATGGGTGGATGGATGTATGGATGGCAGTGCAACACTAATATGTAAAACGCTCCAAGCTCCTTTCCGTACCCCACCCTGTTTCGGAATAAATGCCTAGCTTACAAGCCGTTTTTCCCCACCATACGTGCTATTTAGTGAGACTATACTGCTGCTGCAGCTTAATTTGAATCCTCTATTATGGTTAATCTTACTCTAAACTTAGTTTGACAGTTCACTATATGAACCCTTGAAGCTAATGCAGCTGCTACACTGTTATATTGCCACTATATTATAGTTATACTACTATACAGTAATACTGCTGCTACACTGGCACTATAATACAGCTATACTGCTATAAGGCTGCACTGCTGCTATACTACAGCTATACTGCTGCAACACTGCTGCTATACTGCTATATAGTTATACTGCTGCTATACTACAGCTGTACTGCTGTACAGCTATACTGCTGCTATACTGCTATATAGTTATACTGCTGCTATACTGCTATATAGTTATACTGCTGCTATACTACAGCTGTACTACTGTACAGCTATACTGCTGCTATACTGCTATATAATTATACTGCTGCTATACTACAGCTGTACTACTGTACAGCTATACTGCTGCAACACTGCTGCTATACTGCTATATAGTTATACTGCTGCTTTACTATAGCTGTGCTGCTACACTGATGGTATGTTACTGCTATGCTACTATATTATAGCTATACAGCTATACTGTTGCTACAGTTTAATTTGTATCCTGCGTTACAGTTACTTTTAAGTTAAACTCATTTTGACTGCTAAACCACACCTGGAGCTCACTGTAGGAACCCAGTGCAGGTGCTACACTGCTATACTATGCTATACTATAGCAGTACTGCTATACAGCAATACTGCTGCTACCCTGCTGCTATACTGTCTGTATGCCGCTATACTGGTGTTACATTGCTGCTATACTACTGGTACTATTCTGCTGCTATACTGCTGCCACAAACTAAACTCTGTTCAACTGCTAAACCAAGCCAGGAACTCACTGTGTGAATCCAGTGCAGCTGTTTCTCCCTGCTGTACAACCACATCCGCATAATGTGAAACAGATTAGCAGAACATTTCACAGGAATGAGTGTCCAGGTGTACATTTCTGTTCTCCGATGGCTGTCAAACCAAAGCAGCGGCATTCAGGGCTAGCTATAGGGGCCCTGCTTTCAGGTCGGACTTCCACAGGGGATCGTTAGAACCGCCTATGTTCAGTCTCCGTTGTGAAACCAGTCCGGAATCAGCCCCAAACCCAGAAATAGGGTGTGACGGCATTTCGCTGATAAATTCTCCCATAATTCCCTCTGTGGGGTGTTACCACATTGTAGAGGTATGACCAGAAGTGTAAATGGCACACGAGGCACGGCGAACTGCACATGAAATGGGGGAATAAGATAAAAATGATCCCCAGGCACTGATCACACCCCAGTTTTAGTGCAGTGTCCTTACCTACCCAATGTCAATTATTAACTACCCAGGTCCCTGGTGTTGCGACATTACAGCTACCCATCTTAGTGGCTTTAATTTGACCTAGACGCTGCTCTCTCTTAATTTACACCTACATAACACTGCAGCAATGTCTACACTGCTGGAACAGTCATGAAATCCCAGGTGGGTCAAGAAAGCAAAGCTAACCCATGTGGGTTCTGCATAAAGTATGAAACTACAGGGGGAAGCCTTTTACAAGAGACCTGTATTTGAGCTAATCAGAACTAAAATGAAGGAAATGTACATGTATATGTAATTTAGCTCAAGAAATAATCCAACATAATGCCTGCCAGGAAATCCCTCAGGGGTTTTGGCAAATCTAACCTGTTTTCCCAAAAGAAGACATTAAAATAGCACCAAAACAGTATCCAGCATCCAGTGGTCACAATGAATACAACACTGGGAAGCCTTACGCTCTTGAGGAAATGTCTGTATGGCCATAAAGTGTTAAGTCGATGGTCCCTAGCAATCACAATAATAGCATTTGATAAGGGTAGCATAAAATGGTAAAGAGACCGGGACACGCAAAAACAGGTCTCCTTTCAGTCGTGACAACAGGTAGGTTTTTTCCCCATTCAAAACTGTCCCTTTTTTTCGTGGCTGAGGTGAGACAGGCATGCATGATATTCCCTCCTTCTTTCCACACGTGCTTCATCACCAGCAGGGCACTTCCTCAGTCCCTCAGTGACAGAGGCTCCTGCGTGGAGATTTATGGGGATACTGGAGCAGGTGCGTCTTCACCGCGGATAATTAAGCGCACGTTGGAGGGAAATGTGCCGGGCCTGAGACGGGGGGGGGGCGGGTGGGCAGTCCCTCCGTGGAGCGGTCTTTGTCCAGAGTAGCCTCAACTATGTAGGTTGCCATGGCGAGGACATCCCAGTCAGCAGACGGAACAGTCGGACTGCATAAGTGCACCATCACAAGTGAAATTCATTAAAAGAAATGATGGCAGGAGCACAGTAAGCCGTCTTCAGGAGTCACTGTGTCTGAACCCAAAAAGATCAGAGGCAGTGCAGTTACCCAGAAACTCATTTCAATGCTTTCCTTCCCATTAATTAAGCCTTTCTCTTATTGTTAATTTCAAAGTTTATAGTTATTGCGAACATGTATTTAACGATATCTAATTAAAAGTGATAAGTCGTTAAAAGTTTCCTAATGGGATTTAAACAGACTCACAGCAGAGTGGATTTTTTTTACTTGATAAAATGGAACAATAATAAAACAGGTTAAAAACATAAAGATAGCTACGGTGTTTCATAGTGGTTTGTGTGTGTGTGTGTGTGTGCTCATTTCTATGGGAGAAACCCTAATCCCAAGCTCGACACCCTTAACCCCAACCCAACCCTAACCTTAACCATAAGTAACCAACCCGAATACAAGACCTTTTTACTTTTTTGATAGCATTCACAGATTTTTATAAAATTGAGGTTATCCAAATGGGGACCAGGAAAAACATCCCCAAAAGGAAGGAAGTTTCAGGTTTTACAACATTTATATATATATATATATGTGTGTGTGTGTGTGTAGTATATACACGCACACGATTTATGAACTGTTGTCTCAATATCATTAGCAGCAGCTACAATACTTTTTCCCCAGTTTAAGCAGAGGCTGTTAATTACGCCGATCATAAACTCGTCTGTTTCTGGGGGAAAGAGCTGAAGTGGAACGTGGAAGAAAAAGTGAGAAAAAACGTCACGTTAAAAGATGGAAAGGACTGACCAGGGGTCAGCCGGCGGATTCTATTTATAGCCAGCGCTGGTAAGTGCATCACTCCTGGCTGCACAGCCTTCAGATAGCTGCCAGGTGGAGGGTTTAGTACCCCAGTGAAACCATCAGGTTCTGGAAACTGGTAATGAATTAGCACAGTACGGCACCATGAAGCCCTGACCTCATGCTGTGGACATCGGGAAGGCTTTTGTTATTGTGCAATAGCACTATGCAGTCCTCCAGTCAGGGTACGAATCTGGGCTCTCATTCTGTAGACCAGAAACATTTATATCAGGTACTTTTATATTTACAACAGAGAAAACAGGGCCAGACAGTCCCCGGAGCAA
Source organism: Petrocephalus schoutedeni (assembly GCA_026780765.1). Taxonomy (NCBI): domain Eukaryota; kingdom Metazoa; phylum Chordata; class Actinopteri; order Osteoglossiformes; family Mormyridae; genus Petrocephalus; species Petrocephalus schoutedeni. Next base: position 1,010,010 of record JAODKL010000017.1, read on the forward strand.
AAGGGGTTAAGGGCCCAACTCAAGGGCCCAACCACAAAATCATTCTGCCACCCCAGGTACTTCAACTACTCAACCTTCCGATCACAGCATCTTAACCCAGGAAGATACACACTATGATGGACTGACTGGGCCAGCTGGCACCTTGGTCCCAGGCCTTTGGTAGAGAAGCGGTGTTCCTTAACCAGATGAGCTATGCGTCACTTTTGAAATAAGCCGTCTGGTTTCTTAAGCTTTGCGTGTCAATAAGCTTTGTCGGGTGGGAAGACTGTGCGCACAAACAGCTGTAGTAGGGAATGGAGCCCCAGCTAACATTGCAGACAGTCATTAGAACAGACATGGAGCGTAGTAAATGCTGTTCTGCCCGCTTCATGCTAATTTAGCAGTCTCGTGCTAAAGCGAGGATGGCGCACATGACCTTGAGTAAACAGCTGTTGTGCTGACTGCGAGCCCCTCGAAGTACAGATGTTCCCCAGCTCTCTTACGCTCAACATCTCATCCTTTGGACACGCATCTTTCCTTCCAATGGTTTGATTTTTTTATTTTGTTTTTTTCTCTTGGAAGCCAGGCAAGGCATGACGCATAACACGGCGATGCCGAAATCAACACTGGCCTATTTCTGGACCTTTCTTTGTTGGCCATACAAAGCGTATATAACCAAGGAGAGAGAGAAGCTACTTGGGGTGATGCTGACTTGCAAGGGCGCGATGCTCAGTGGCACCCAGGGCATAAGTAAAGCTGCCTGAGTATCTCTGAGCCAACTGATGAGAGACACAGTCAGTGATTAAGGGGACTCTGGTGACTGGGTAGGTTAAACAACGTGCTTGAGACTCCCTGATGCTCTGCAGCCTTCAGATAGTAATACGACAGTGTTGTCCTCGGGGACCAGCCAAGAGTTTACATTTTTTGCACTGGGAGCTGGGAGGGAGCAAAAACGTGAACTGTCTAGCAGGGAGCAAAAACATGAACCATCTGTGGGTCCCTGAGGACCAGGTTAAAAAAACAGTGCTGCTCTTACCCAATTCCAAGGGTCACGTCCGTATTTCACAGACGCCTTTATCTAAAACACGGTCAGACTAACCTGGCAGCAATATTAATGTTAAGGGCCTTAACCAGGGGCCTAACAGTGACATCACTCTGCTGACTGTGAGATTTGAAGTGGTGACCTCATGCTAGCAGGCAAAAGGGGCCAAACCCCCAGAGGCACTCGCAACACAAAGAACACAAGAATGAGAAGGTTGTAATTGTACATATTTTTAAGGAACTTTTAAAAAAATAGCGTACATTTCCAAAGTTTGTTGACTGCAATAAGTTATTAAAGCCTTTGATCATTTATTAGAGTCCAATGCCCAAACACTTTCTTTGAAGTTCATTGGTGAACAAGAGCAGGCCTTAAATTAGATATTGAAATCCAACAGTGTCACGTCCAGACACAGAGGTAAATTTTGAGGTAATTTTGTGATTTGACTAATCGTGTGGGAGGCTGGGCCAGGAGACAGCATAAAGGTGCCATTATGGTGACCATAAAATCCAGTGCCTTTAAAGACAGGTGTCATACTGGAGAGAAAATGTTAAAGCGAGGTCTCGCCACAGCCATTCCCGCCTCAGTTATTTATGTCACGGATCCTCACCTCACAGCAATAGTACCTCACATCCTTCCCCCCAATGATGGTCTTTAAGCTCTCAGCCAGCATCAACTCCAACTCTCCTCCTATCTATACTTTTAACACCATTTCTTGTGCACATGTTGACATAATGCTCTGCATAATTTCTATAATCCCTGCAACGCCCTCACTACGGGAAAAGATGCCTCTGTTTATCCTCAATCTGCATCCTACCTGGGAGAATATGGTTACAAATAAGCTAAGCGCACACTGCGTCTTCAGAGACGCGCAGGTGGAGGGAAAGTTCTGGAGAATAAGTTGTTTGTATAATCGCTCCGTGAGCGCAAATCGCTCTGAATTCTCAATCATGTCACTGATTACCTGCCGTGCTCCCAGTGACACTCCCAGTACAATTAATGAATTTACCGACAACAAAGGCATTCAAATTATAATAATTCATTACTCACCTATCTTCTCAGATTAAGATTTGCCTGCTGCTAGATTGTTTTTATTTCACTCCATCATTTCTGCTAGATTTTTTTAAAATTACCATATGCAAATAGCAGCTTAGGAGAAATTATTAATTAAATGGCACAGATGTGACATTCATTGAGGGATGCATGAGGGTATTGGAGTTATTTTTAAACAAATTAAACCACCCTCCATGCTCTCAGTGGCTGCCAATCAGAATTGTATTAAACTGAATGTATGACCATCATCCCGGCATTTTCCGGATCGTTTGGAGACGTGACCACTCATAACCTGCGAGCAGGCCAGCCACTGCCGACTCGCAGTTCTGGTGTCGACCCATTTTACACAAACAGAAATGTTATCAGGAAGCTCTATTAGAGCACATATTTTCAAAGAATAATGTATTGGGGAAAAAAAATCCCGTACAGTTTTTGAACGCATCTAACTCTTTTTCCACTTACAAATGAATCAGGGGATCATTCTGTGTTCATTTGGCCACAATTTTGGAGGTGCATCCTTAAAAATAATTGTGTTGTATTGTTGTGCAGAATGGCATAGTTACCTTCATTTTATAACAAAGTAACTTTTGGATCGTCAATATTCCTGTGCGGAGCTGATAAATATTTTTCCCTGAGAAAGGCTCTTTCATCCCTGGCTTATTGACCACTGTGCAGATTCTTCTCCACCACTCAGAATTTCATCCCATAATAGACACTACATAAACAAGGATGGTAGCATATAATTGGCTTACAAAAACATATACATGCACAAACACAAAGCTTACCCTTCTGTTTCCTAATTGCATTTCTTTTTGCCAAGGAGGATTGGGGACCAGAAAGGTCCAATTTCCTCTCCATTTTCAATAATTACAGAACAGAAAAACTATTTTCTCATTCTGATTGACACTTAAGTGCTACCCTGTATTATTCAAGAAATAGTAAGAAAGCTTTTAGGCCAAAACGTTATAATATGCACACCAAAAATGAATACTAGCTTGAAATGAAATTATAATTTATATATATATATATATATGTCCTGTTGGATTCATATTTACATTCATTATATTTAAATGATGCTTTGGTCCAAAGCGACATAAAAGCATATTGTCAAGAATTCAGTTTTGATTCAGTAGTATGTAAAAGACTTATGCAGACAAGGAAAGGGTTTAAATGATCTCCATGATGGCGTAAAACCATGATGCAATGTCTGTCAAATTGTGGCAGCTTAACCATTTCAACAAATGGTTTTTAACAAACATTTTAGCAAACATCCCATTCACCCATGTATTTCTGGACTCGACCACAACCACACCTTGTTTGGGTAATCAATACCTCATTGTTACTGAACTAATTAAGTTAACTAATTAATGGAGCTAGTGGTGAAATGTAACAAATAGGAGATGGGTCAGGAGGTGCCTCCGAGGAGAGGTTTTGGAAATGAAGCAGTGTTCAGCTAACCATCTAACTAGATATCAGTGACTTTCTGGACGACGGAAGAAATGGTTGCTAGTTTTTATTGTTACTGTTATTTTTATATCTTCTTATGTTAAAAAGTGTTTTTGAGCAGATATGCGCTACCCAGATGAATACATTTATACATTTTCTTTGACTCTTGCACAGTACTGTATGCTTCCAGTAAGAGGCTAGTAAAGGAGCGAGTTAGCACAGGACCAAGAGGTATATAACCATAGGCATCAAGTGTCACTCTTTTTTTTTTTTTTTGCCAATCTTGCCATCTCACGGGTTGTCGGCTAATTTTTATTGTAGAGGACCCTCCGTCATCAGAATCACTCATGACACCCCCCCCCCCCCACCCCCCACCATCTGGCAGGTTAAGCGGGACCCCACCTTTGTTTGATGACTCACTGTTTTCACCGTATTTGACAGGTTTTTCATCACCTATCCCACCGTTGTCACTGCAGCGATGACGTGATGCGATACAAAATGCTGCAAGAAGCTAGCAGCGGAATAGCTATTTAAATAAAAACAGCACGTCCATAGCGGGCACCTCGTCAACACTGCGTATATAATACGCCAGCCAGGTGCCAACGCTGCCTCATATTGGCGTCCTCGAGGCCGTACGGGTGTCCGGTAATTCTGCGAGACCGGCTCTTTCCCAAACAAACATTCGATGAGCCGGTCGTCTGCGGCAGAGGAGAGGAGAGGCGGGGAATATCACGGAAGACGCTGCACGAGAGGCTTTTTTCCGCCGCTCCGACGTTTTGGGGCCCCCAAGCCGGGCCCTTATTCTCCCGCCATGCTAGCAGAGAGCGTTTCTGCAGCCCCTGCGCAGCTGCAGTGCCACATCCCAGCCCATCTGCGCAGTCCCCTTCTCATCCAAAACTCTCATTAAAACTGACAGCCCCCCCCAACCTCACCCCCTTCAGGACAAAAGACAAAGTGGTCCGCGCGGACAGGCGCAGACGGGCATTCTCGGCGATTCGCTGCCCAGCCTGCCATTGGCTGGCGGATATGCTAATGCGCGGCTCCCCGCCTCAGGCCGGACGGAGCCAATGGCGTCGGGCGCTGGGGCCTTGGCGGGAGACGGCGGCCTTCCATCTGTCCCGGGCAACGGCGGCGGCACCGGCGGGGCAACCTGCATCAGCTGCGAGCCGGGCCGGGAGAACGCAAGCCGCTCCCCAGACGGGTGGAACGGAGAACCTTTGGGGGGGCGGGGGTGGTGGTGGTGGGGGGGGTGTGTGCAGCACGGATTTTAATGCGCTGACAGATGCGATGGGGTTTGTATGCGGAAGATGAAAACAGCCCAAAGAGTTGGGGGGTGGTGGGTGTTGGGGAGGGAAAAAAACTAAAAATCTAAAAAATCAGCAGAAGAACAGATTTAGCGGGTGCCCCTTTGTGTGCCCAACCCCCCCTTCCCCCCTCAAAGGAGCCTAGCGTCTGTTATGCAAATGAGCAAAGCCGTCCATCCCAGCGGCTGACCGTCAGCCTGACAATGCGCTCGGCACTGACAACAAGCCCCTATTGGGCGTGAGGTCAGCCGCATGGTCAAGATCAAAGACTGAACGCCCCCCCCCCCCGCCCCCCACTCTCCTAATAGCACGGTCAGTAGTTAGCTACCAGCATGCGGGATCCCAGCATAATGGGGAAAAGCCATTCTTATCTTTTTATGTTTTATTTTGCAGTTAATAATGAGCCATTTCCAGGGATTAATATTCACTATGAATAGAAAGGACTCAAAATGGACGACAGCCAATATACTAAAACATTTGCATGGCATTGACTATTAATTCGGCCTTAATTTAGATCCTTCATCTTTTGGCACTCATTGGATGAGAAATCAAGGAGAGGATTCTGTTTTTACCGCACATCACCCTGACATTAACTTTTCAGCCCACAAAATGTGTTATCCATCCTTCCATCCAACTAATCATCCATCCATTGATCTTCCATCCATCTCGAGTACAGGATTTGTAGGGACATTTTATTACCTCGTGCAAAAACTGCATATCTCAGGTCTGGCTTTTTTCCCTTTGTCTTGCAAATAATTATAAAACCCACAATTTGCAAAGTAGCTTTTTTCCCAGCGCCCTCCATCAGCAGGATGAATGACCTTGCTGGATGTACTGTAACATTAACTTGTCTCTGGCCAGGGACTTCAGGCCCATAACAGACCAAGCAGAGGAGACCCTCAGCTAATTAGCATAGCGCCGATCCAGGGGTTAGCCTTTGTCTTTCACGGGAAGAGGCCAAAAGTAGCTTGTTAGCTGCACCAGCCATAGCTAACGAAGCTGACCTCTCACTGTTCGGAGCTCCCGCTATGTTGCGGACCAGAACCAGCAGGCATATGTTTAAGACAGGCTCGTCAAGAGCAACTCTGACAAAAGGCTTCGCTTTCAAGAAACGGATTATATGTGAAACTGAGGATTCAGAGGGGGGCTCAGTCTGACTCGTACCATCGCAAGCTGACAGGAAGGCAAAGGGTTCATATCTTGGCTCACGCTCCCATCAGCCGACAGCAAAACAGATAACAATCAGTCCAGCACACTTCTGGT
>JAODKL010000017.1:1016193-1027168 GCA_026780765.1 Petrocephalus schoutedeni
AAAGGGTTCATATCTTGGCTCACGCTCCCATCAGCCGACAGCAAAACAGATAACAATCAGTCCAGCACACTTCTGGTCCATCACAGCATGTCTTAAGCCGCTGTAGAATATGGCGCGGCCCGCGGCCGGCACCTGAGCGGCCGCGAAAAGGTCACATGGTCATCGTCTTCCCGTCATTTCGTTTTTTAAGGGAGGCTGTAAAAATATGCTCGCCTTGAAGACGCGTTTGGTTTCTGTCATCACATCAAAATCAAAGTCTCCGCTCTGCACCCCATAAGATGACGTGCTCAACAAAATGGTAGCTATTTCCAGCCTGAGGCTGTAACTGTTACATACTTAGGGGGAAATGGCAAGTGCTTGATGGAGGTGCTGTTATGACCTGGAAGCAAGCCCAGGTCATAGGAGATGACAAGCTAAGACTGCTGCTATCCTGTGATCAGAACCCTCGGGTCGTTTTTACAGGTTTCTATACCAATGTGGATGGATTTCCTTGAGCAAACACCACGCATTGCATCGTTCCACTGGCTACGGTGCCATTTCTCTCTGACAGGCGACGGACACGACGATGCTGAATATTCTCCATGCCGGCCGAGAGCTTAAACAGCAGCCTGTCTGCTCTCTTTAGGATAACGCGTTTACAGCTCGGCCCACCGGGAGAGCACCGCAGACACTGGAATAAGTGCAGGAATAAGCATCCATTTTTATGCCATATTTATAAGCCAAAAGAAATAACCCGGGGTAGCAGTATGACGCGATGTACTCATTTTTGGAAATGTGAAAGCAATATGTAACCGGATCCATCTGGGGACTGACCCGATTTTCTATATATATATATGCTCCCAGCAACATTGAAACACAGGGTATGTATGCAACCATAAATTACATAGGACCTAATGCGACCAACCAAGGAAGGCTGTAGGTGCTCAACCACGTGGAAAAAGCGACTCGATGGCAACAATTAAAGCACCAACGCTGAATATTTTTGTCAGAGCATTGGCAGGCCCATGTAGTAATCAATACAATGTATGGCCCTGACTCTAATGAAAGGGAGTAATCAAAGGAACTGCCTGGAAACTAATCTCCAGGACTCTATCATCACTCGGAAGGATTACGTGCGAGCAGCACGAGAGACAGGCTGATTAGGAACACACTCATGCTGATGGCCGAAAAGTAGCCGCGTGATTGGGTAGCTTAAGGCGGCAATCGGGATTAGCATAAAAGTGCTAACAAATCAAACCACGAAAACCTACAGCGACACAGATTAAACCGTTTGCCGGCCTCGCTTCTGCATGCACGCTGTTCTTGCACGTTGCCAAATTTCTAGGTGCTTCTATCTACAGCGATGTACAGTTACAAAGCACATTCCACGGAGCAGTTGGGGTTAGGGGCCTTGCTCGAGGGCCCAATAGTAAAATTACTCTGCCAGCCACAGGATTTGAACCTGAGGGACCCTCGGACGATGAGCACACACCAGTTGTTTGTACATTAGCGCTGTGTGTGAGTGCCCCCAATAGCCTGGCAGTCTCTCCAGTAAAACATTCTGTCTAACACCCCTACAACTCATGCTAATAGGTTCCAGATCACCACACCACTAATGACAGAAGCAGTCATTTATAATAAATGGAAGAAAACCAATTCAGTCAACTAACTCAATAAGTTCTTAGTTCCTGGTGGTTCACAGACAAATAAACGTATAAATACACACATTCATATCACATAAATAACAAACTTAGTAAGTAAATAAACTCTGTACATTTTGTAAATAAACCCATAACCCGAAATAAGAGAAAATATATGTATGCATAAAAAAAAATACTGTATAATGAAGACTGAAAATAAACAAATGTAGAAGCGTGTCAATTTAATCTTTAAACTCAATTTTTTTTTGTTTGTATATTTCTTTTTCTAGGACGTTGAACAGCTCCAACGTCACTCATATGTCTCCTTTCCGATCGATTTCGGCAGAAGGTGCCTTGGCACCGAGGACACATTGAGCTCACATGAGCAGCAACACTTGACTGAGAACCAATTCAGAAGATATTTGACTGTAATATAAATTAAATATCTGCACAGTTTCATTTGCCAGTCTCTGTCGCCCGGGATTAACTGTAACAAATTCTTCCAAGGCAAGGAGGTGCCAATCTGTCAGGAACTGCAGGAACCATTGCCTGTTTGGTCCCAGTCTAACCTCAGGAAAGTCCCTCTGTGATCGCCCACAGATCAGCTGTCTGTTGACGGAGGAAGTTGGCCGGGCGCATGTGAGTCATCACCGCGCACCTGTTCCCGGCAACACACGGGGCTACTTGGATCCATCCCGTTAATGTCGGCCTGCTCCGCTTCTGTGGGCCAGAAATGCAGATAGCCGACGCCCCTCGGTAGGCGGGCGGCATCGTAGGAGGTCAGCGGTGTACGTAGAGCGGCTGCACGTTTCTGACGGCTTTCCCTGCTCCATTTCATTTTATACCTTTTAGCTTTTAATCTCTAGCACCTGGGCTAAACCTCTCCGAGCAGAGCCTGAAGTAATTGATGAGGAAGGCTTTGGCTGACTAGACCTTGGAAGCTTTCCAGTTAATAAAACGCTTTGATTTAGGCATATTATGTGTGTGTGGGAGTTCGTTTTTGGACGCTTCTGTTAGCTTAACCCTCTCTTTGCTCTCCTAATCTCGATACGCCAGCCTGACCCATCATCCATCCATCCATTTTCCCACAAGTCATACCGAGTCAAAATGAATCTATTGCCCATGAGGTAATTCACAGGGAAACACCCAGGCACATATCGTGGATAAATTATTGGGGGACCATGTTAACTCCATGCACACATGGAACTGCAGCAAGATTAATTAACTGACTCTTTGGGGTCTCAATTTATGCCTCAGTAATCTGTCACCCAGGTGCAATCCACTCACCCAGAATAATACCTCCCGTCTGACATTCCTTCAAATCGTCCATGCAATATCCTTTCGACATGCACCAAAAAGGTTCTTGCACTTGCACCTAATGTTTAATTTATTATCTTAAGACATCTTGCCCCGTCTTCTGTTAATCTGTGTACTCTAGTCCCCCTTTTTTTGCGCACAGTGTTTTGTGAAGCGTTTCTGTCCTGCACTCCATGTTTGGCACTGGACCACAAACAATTCTGGTGTCTTCACACATACTGGCAATAAAGTGAGTTCCAGTACCTATTCGAGTCCCCAAAACTTGGAGACGTGATGCAGCAGTCCTTCCCACTGTGAACCTGATCTGTTTGCTGTTATTTGCAATACTAGGGCAGGGTGTACTACATTTAGACGAGGCTGGCCTGTCAGAGTAACAGCAATAAATGGAGGCTTACCCTGGAGATGTAACACCTCAGAGCCTGCCTCCATACCAATGTGACATTTTCCAGCCTGGTTTGGCCTCTTATTTGCTTATAATCTCTCGTCATGGAAGTTTAGTATAACATCCAGAATCATAGAGTTTTTTTCCCCCATTCTCAGTGAGATATGATGTTCCTGGTGGAAACAATTCAATTTGAACATATTTTAACAGGATTCGGATTTTCTAAGAAATGGAATGGATCTCGTAAGTTATCACGTGCTGCCTTAAATTAACGTCGTGGCGGTGAGGAGCAAATGGAGCCAGATATAACGTGAGAAAGCCACGGTATGCAGCCGCAGGACCTTAAGAAGTGTTCGAAAAATGTGCATTTGTTTGACATGAACGTGGTAAAGGGTGACAGAGCATTCAGTCATTTTTTCCCGGGCTGACATCACCTAGGAGACCAAAACAAAATCTGAAGAATTTCTACAGCACCTGCCAAATGCTTCGACTGGGTTTTAATATCACTGGAGCCCCAAGTTTCTGGTCCATGACCCATGTGAAGGCATTGGCATGCATGATTGAGGCCCTTCGGGGAGGAGTCCAGCAGATGCGTTTGCTGCAGTCTTGTATTCGAGCTGGTGCAGACATCCCGGTCGGCGTAACAGAGGGGAAACATTGCAGCCTCTGCGGTAGCAAAGTCCGCTAAAAATCAACCCAGCTGAAACAAGCATCTGTTATCGAATTCCTCACCATTACAAAGATCAACATTGTGTGGATACCTTGATTAGTACCAGTCAAACACAATCGAATGTTTTCCCCAGGCCTGGTTTGAGCGACGAACAAATATATAAGCACATGCACAAACAAATTTTGGATGAAATAGCATCATTTGTGTGAAATTTCACACACTCACTCCTTAAAATAGCTGGCATCCCGTCCCGGGTCTATCCCTGTCCTGTGATGACTTGCGTACAGCCCCCGCTGTCCACCACCACCATGACCCTGATCGGGGCAAAAATTGAGGAACTGAGGTTCCAAGATGGATGGATCCCTACAAATATCTATGCAATAAATACATCTCTAGCTCCTTCAAATTCCCTGCTCTTCTCTTTAAACTCGTGGAAAAAAAACCACCCTCCTCTTACACAAAAGTCTCAAATGTCAACTAAGAAGCTGTCGACGAGTCACAAAGCACCGACGTTATTTTCCGAGACGTCTGTTAACCTTTCAGTGGAAGCCAGACCCGCCTTCCACTCCTGCTGGAATGTTCTGTGAAATGGCTCCATCTCTATCCCCTTGTCAGAATTACTATACTTCTGAGTGATTTCATTTTCTGCTCAGAAACGCATTTTCCCCGAGTCCCATGAAGCGGATTATATGGGAGACGTCTCCTATTTCCAGAGCTTCAAACAAATGCAGATGGGATAATATTAATGTAAACATGGACCAATTACAGTGGGAGAGACACGGCTTGAGTATCATTTATTGAAATTTGGATGGGGGGGGGGGGGGGTGAGGTTCAGCCAGAGTGCACAGAACAACCTTCCACCAATATGCATAAAAACAGAGGAAATTGTGGCTGTTCGACCTCAAAATACAAAAAGCACAGATTCTTGGGAGGTCTAAGACAATATCCTCGGTATAATCATTCTTTTCTAATTCCCAAAGTGTCCAATCAGGGGAGCCTGCTGTGTCTTCAGCACACCCCGATTTGAAGGCGTTCGTCTTGTCTAATGTACTGCGACATAATTAGACCGCTGTGCCAATGCGAGCTTGGAATCACGGAGTTATTAAAATGCACGAGACTAAAGAACAGGAAACAAAAACATCACAAATAATGATACATGCATGATGGGTGTTTGTTCAGTTACACTGAGCAACATTTCATAGTGTTTCTCATTTAAAAAAAATTAAACACACATATTCTTTATTCTCTCAATCTTTTTTTCTCAAAATAATCCCTTTTCAAAAAAGCAATATAATTCCAGTAAATTCCGCGCAAATACTGTCTCACTTTGGCGGTAGATCCTGACATTTGGCTATTAAATCGCATTGCTACTGTAAATGTCATATCTTAATATATACACTTTTATAATATATCTGCATCCGCAGTATGTGCAGAGATGCGATGCATGAAAAAAATTGGTAAACAGGTACAGGTTGTCATTTTGAGTTGTTATTGCGCATTTATCAGAGCTTGGATAAAATATGACACATTTAAGAGAGACTTGGGCTGTCCCAGTGGGATGAAGTTTGGGGACAAGCCAGTTACTTGCCTGAGGGCAGTTCATTGTTCAATTGACATTTAATTAGCTAATGATATAATTACTGTTCACCTGCAGTCATGTAAGGCTTGAAATATGCCATATGACAAGCTCACAGTGTTTGTCTGGTAGAGCTGGCTTTAGAGTTGGACACACGGCCCATCCCTGTTGCTAAAACTGAGCAATTAATAAAATCTCCCATGCCTTCTTAAAAATTGCATGACATATGCTCTGTCTTTGACTTGCAGGACATTCTGGGAGGTGCAGAAGCAGGAGCTCTGTACATCAATGAAATATTCACCCATTTTTCATACCACTTGCCCTATATGGAGTCACAAGGGTGTGGCCCATAAGATTGATTATTTTATTTACCCCAAAATTGTGCGACATTTCACACTCATGGCTGCTGTACCCTGTGGGCCCCCACCTTGCTCGCCTCTTAGAGATGGCATTACAAACTGGCAGACTAGAGAACCTAGAGATGACTCTTGGAGGGTTGGGCTCATTTGCCTATTGACACAAAATGCACTGTGATTGGCTGATTAATGTGGGTATCTGATTGGCTGTCGTGACAGCGAAACCTCGACTATAGTCAGATGTTTGGCTTTCAGAGTTCAGCCTGATTCTGGGTCTCTTAGAGGCTGGAAAGATTTCTGTACAGTGCATTATATAACACACAGACACACACACACACATAGCTACAGGGTTTGTTCTCAAAGATGATTTGTCTTCAGCACCACCGAGCCCCGTGGAGGCATTAGCCTGGAGAATGAGTCTATTCATCAACGGCTTCCCGCCATTAAAGCAGTCGCTGGGAGATTGCACGCAGAGTGGCCGAAACAACTCGCTCTGCTCTCCGTCGGGGGCTGGGGGGGCTGGGGGTGCGATGGCTGAAGGAGAGCGGCCACGGAAGTCCCCTCATCTTCATTGCTCCCATGCGAGGCGCCAGGCCGGGATCCGCGCTGATTACCCGGGGGCCCATAATTACGTGTGAGGACATTTCCGGCAAGTGCAAGGTCGTTAATAATCTGCCAGGAAGGATTCCGAGAAAAAACGGGACCCCCCCCCACCCCTGCTCCAGAAAACAGAATGTGGCAGCTTGCTTGTGAAACTGCACTATACTAAACAAATTCTAATTGGCTGTGTGAAGACCCAGAAATGGGCGTCTGGACACACTCTCACACACGCACACACACACACCCTGGGTTGAATCAATTAAGACAACCGTCAGTCTCGCCTCAATTCAATTACATTCCGCTCGCGCGCTTTAATTAAATGTAGAAATGAAATGATACAATCAACGGCATGCTTAAGGCAGACGCGACCCCGAAGAGGAGCTGGAAATGCATCCAGAACCACCGAACTGGCTCTAAATCTTACACTCAACTCCGGTCGCATAGCATGAACAAATTTCAAAGTTCATTAGCCTGAAGACGGCCCATTATCACCTGCTGATTATCGCAGTGACGGTTTTTAGGTTGGAACAGATTTGCTGGGAAGTACTTGTATCCGGAACAAACTTCGATAAATACTTAATGTGAAGGCGGGCTGTATGACCACACCCTGGACGGCCAGTACAATTGCTGCATTTGGCCAAACCAGCTTCAGCTTGCCGCCATGGCTTTGCCATTGACGGCACATTTTGACAGGGAGGCCAGGCCCAGGATAAGACCTGGGTAATACATGGGTAGTGTCCGGCAGAATACGAAGCAATACAAAGATGGAGTTTCTGTGTACTGTGACTGACGTGGCAATATCCTGTATCAGACCCCCCCCCCCCCCCCACCGCTGCCAAAACTGGGGAATGAGTCTTATTGTCCTCCTCGCATTTTTCCTCACGCCTGCACACCAGAGCACATGCATGAAGGGAGGTACTGAAATGACCCGGCTGGGCGGGGGGGGGAGATGGGGGGGGGGGTGAGAGAGGGGGGCTCGTTAGCACAAGTTGGCTAATTAAGAACCAGCTCATTACATGTGCTTTTGCACACGGGTATGATTCCGTATGCGCTTAAAATCATCAGCAAAGGTGTTTTGGGTTTCATACCTGGGTGACGGGGGGTGGGGAGGGGGGTCGTTTATATTTTTCTATAGCTAAAATGAGACATATAAGTGTTAAAATAGGCAGTGCTGTAAAGACCAGTAAAACCATCACTTTGTATAACTCACATCTTATTATACATCAAAGCTACATAAAAAACCCTCCAGTTCCATTCTCAGCTACATGCTACAGTGATGGTGAAATAGTTCATTGAACGCAGTGCGGTTTTTCAGAACAAAAAGGAAGGAGAGGGCTCAGAGCCCTGGGTCTTAGCTGAAAGGGTCCCACTCAGGGATGGGCATCCGGCACCGTGGCTCTCAAAACTCCTCATCTGGAAAACACAGCCGCTTTTCACAGGGACGGGAGACTACCGGGGGGGGCAGCCTCCAGACGATGGGGACTCTTAGTGCCCCTTCCCGGCCCCCTACCTGCCCCTCTGCACCTCTATGCCCCCTGCTGGCCTTTTCTCAACATCCCTGGGAATGTATATATGACGTTTTTTCTTCCCCCCACAACTGTGACCTGCACAAAGAGATGCACAACAGAGCGTATAATTAAAGGAATCTGTTTTTCTTTCCCATTTTTTTTTCTCTCTGCTGAAACTGAAGTGTAACCAGCAGACAATGAAGGAAGGGAGAAAAATAGCTAAATATAAACCTCCAGCCGCAAACACTATCTCCAAACACCAGAGAAAATGAATTAGCGGATTAGCGCATGCCGCCGAGGGAATAAACACAATTTTAAGATTCCGAACGTGCGTAAACAATGAAAAACACGCCGTTGTGTTCAAGGCCGAATCCGCTATCGGGTTTCAGGTGGGAAGGCCAAATATCGCAGCCCGGAAAACCAGATCTTCATGCGTGCTGGAAACGCTCCGCAGTGCTGTGAAACAAAAAGGAAAAAAAAAACAATCATCTGGAAATGCAGCTTTCGAGTTTTAATTAAAAGACGGAAATTAGCTAGCCTGAGTGAGCTGATGAGAGATTAACCATTAACCATGCACGTGTGTCTACAGGGACGATTTGAGTAGCAGGGGATCTGAAATAATAGGTTTTTGTAAATGATTAAGTGTTATTTCGCCTGATTGATTATATTAATTCTTGATTATATTAATGGCTATTATTCTCTAAGGGCAGATGACTCATTTCAACGTTTCAGGAATGCGATTCACAACACGGGATACCTCTCTATCAGGGCCAGTGACATGGATTGAGTGACACTGGAATTAGCATAGGCCTGAGACGGTCTCTGTGTGTCCTTGTCACGTTTGTTTTCAGAGGTTTGTTTTTTTTTGTTTTAGCATTTCAGGAGCCCTAATCCGGTTCCTTAAGCTGCCGGTGAAATAAACAAATAACAGCGCAAAGCGAAATAGAGAAGGTCAAATTGGAGCGTCGCCTCTCTCTGTTGATCTAAAAACAAAATAAATAAAAAAATCAGACTTGACAGAGGAAGACTGAGCTTCTCTGCAGGATGTATAAAAACAGAGAAGGGAGGACAGGCTCTTAGCCGCAGCATGGAGTCCCTTCTAATGCGACTCCTCTCTCGGTACGTTTAAAGGTAATGCAGACGATATGGTCTGTAGTCGTCTTTTTATTCGCTTGGCCTAATGGTAATACGGCAGCTATTTTTATGGAAAAAATAACTTTATATGGATCATTTAGCAGAAATGGTCCTGGTGGGAGTGCTAAAGAATTTTGGGAGTTAATTCCAGTGGAAAATATGCCAACCAAAGTCTATAGAGACTACTTTATATAAATGCAATGCAGGGGGGGTTTCACAACTGCCCTTTCGGTTAGGGACATTCACAAATGCTTATTAATACTGTTGTTATTGTCCTCGTAGCTTTCATAACAAGCATGTACGGATGTAACAAACCAGCTGTCCCATCTGCCCATGCATACAGTATTTGGGAAATGTTGCAGCAAATGTATCGTTCAGAATGATTAAAACCTTAAGACAGGAGCATCACTGATCACTTCCATGGCCCTCCGTAGCTGTTGCTAGAATCCTCTGACTTTATTGGTACCCAGACTGGGGTCCTCTCTGGACTGTACCCCGTGCTGCTGGGGAGGGGGCCCAGCTCGCAGGTCAGAGGTCACCAGACGGATGGATGCTTTTCTCTGTTCCATGAACTGGAAGTCCTTAGATATGAATCAGTTACTCTGGGTAATTACCCAATATGTATGTTATAATAGCCCCAGAATAATGTCACTTTGGGTAATTAGTTTAGTGATCTATCAATTTACTGATAAGCTGTTGAAATCTTCCTGGTTTAACATACAAGTGTTTTGAGCACAATAAAGCAGTTTTACCACCTAACCTGGAGGAGGGATAAATGCTTGGGTTCACAAATGCTATTGGCTGCCTTTAATATGAAAGGTCTGGCTTCTTGTCAGTGCACCCGGTACATGCACAAAATATAGACGATTATTCGTATTTGCATATAGTTTCATCTTTGTCCAATAATGCAGAGATAAGCGACATTTGTTCTTTTGTGCTGTTGTGTTTTGTTTTTGTTTAGGAAGACAGAGAAGACCTCCATCTCCATTGTTTTTTTTGCTTTGCTTTAGGATAGTTTTGTCTTTGTTTTCAGTGTTTTGTTCATTATTTTGCTCTTGCACACCCTCGAGTGGCTTTTGTAACAATATACGTATATCGCTTAGTCAAATCATACAAATTTGGAACTGGTAAGTGGAATGCCCAGCCCTGCACCAAACATGAAAGCTAATGGGCCTTAACACTGAGCAGTGAATCATGGGATGCTTCTTAATCGTGGCTGGAAAACTCCTGAAATACAAATGGATCGTGCAAAATCGTTTTCAAACTTAAATTGCTTAACTGATGGGTTTCCACCTAGTTTGCCATCCTTCATATAGCAGGATACCTTACTGAAGCTATGCAGGCTAGGTTCCTGCCCGAAGGTCTCCCAGGTGGGACTCTCCTGGCATTTCCAGGTTATGAGTTTTCGTCCTTAACCATTAACGCCACTTGATAGAGAAAATATAGGAGTTTTCAGCAGACTCCACATTATGAAGTACATCGATTCCAGATGGTGGCCTTGTAGCTCAGAAAACGGTAGGCCAACATAGAGAAAAACCTCAACAGGGTCTGGATAAGGATAGGTCAGACATATGACTTTGTGCCAGACGTCACAGCAAGCTTTTCTGTGATTGGATGTTCCAGGCCCTTTTATTCACCGCGAGATGAAGTCTCCAGTCCCTACTGGTGAGCTCCACTCCTCCACAGAGTATAGGACGCGTTGTGCTTTAGGACAGATAACGTTATCATAGTAGAGTAAAGTAGAGGCACTGTGAAGGCTACGGAAGCAAATGCGTGCCCTACCTGTGGTGGGGTGGTGGAGGGGGACGGGGGG
>JAODKL010000017.1:1037402-1049938 GCA_026780765.1 Petrocephalus schoutedeni
CCACAAGCAAACCTCTGCAAAAGCCCGCTCTTCAAACGGGAATATTAAACTCCCAGAGTCGGGTATATAATCCGTGATTAAAGACGCGGGCTGGAGCTATTCATCACGCTAAATCAAATTTAGCCCGTAATTACGTTTCCGTCATCTGCATCGGCACAAACAGATTTAATCCATATTACTGATGATAAATGATGTTCCATTGGTTGAATTCCTAACAAAGACAGTCTGGCCGATTCAGACAAAGAAAAGCAGAGCTTATAGAACAGGAGCCAAGGACAGATGGGGAAGACCTTGTCGGGGAAAATGGATTATGTTACATTTTCATTACTGTGATCAATAAGGGGATCATATTATGGGACCAACTTAAGAGAGGGGGGGGCACAGTAATTAAAAAAGCTATTATAAGACAAAAATCCCTGGGAAATATGGTGACAAGAAGGGGTTCATTAGCTCCAAGGCCACACCAGGCTTCATGGTAATTGTATAACTTCTGTGGCGGCAAGGTGACAAAGCTTAATTTTAAAAAATGTTAAGCAACTTTTTCGTCTGCCTGCGATGCCCCCCATTCATAAATCTTGTGGTCCGGTACATAGTTTTAGGGGGATATTTAGGTGTAACTGACACCGTCCACTTCAGAGAGCCTCAGGTTGCTCTGGAAAGTCTGTTTGCATCCCATCAGAATGTCTCACCAGTCCGTTTAGTAAAATAACCTTACAAAGAATGTCCCAGTTTAGTTTTTAGGTGTAGTGTTGATTAACGACACGTAACAGAAAACTGGAAAACTCATAAAGAACGAGTAATCTATAATTTGACAACACAGCTGCCAAAGTACTAAAGCATTTCATATAAAAACACTTGGCAGCACGCTTTTACGTACGGATTGGTTTAACCTTAGAATAGGCGGATTGTTTTAAACTCCTCCTCCGTTCGATCATACTCGGAAAATCTCAAGAGCCACTAAAACAGCTTCATTCGACGCGAGAGGCACGAAGCGAAGTGAAAGGCGGCCGCAAAGCGCCGCCGAAGCCGCCAGGTTCGCCGCAGCGGCGCCGGTTACCGCGATCCGGCGGCGCTCCCTTTGCCTCTTAAACGCCGTAAAAAAAGTAATGCTCGTTATTTCATGGAAGCAGTGACAGTTATTGGGGGATGAATGGAAAATAAACCCATCCAAAAAAAAAAAAAGAAAATAAACGAGTACAGGAACCCAACTCGAAAAGAGTCGTCGGAGTCCACTGCACTCGAATACTACAATAATATTTTTAAAAATAACAATGGTGGTACTAATGGCAGGGGGAAAACCCAAACCAGCGATCAAACTGGAATGACGGCTTGGCAACAAACACGAACCGTTGCCCCAGAATCAACTTATAGCGCGTAAGACTCGGGACCCTATAAACAAGAAGCCGCCCTTTCTCATAGAGCTTATTAAAGCAAATGGCAATCATTCAATTATAAGCGGAGTGCTTTCACTGGTGCCGCGGCCATGACGGCGTAGCTACCCTCGTTGCTAATCCCCTTGAGTCCGTTGAATGTGCTAGTTGTATTTGTTTTTAGCAAAATTTCAGGTATTCCATTTCTTCGAGGTGACTTCTTGTAATTTCTAAGGCCATTACGTTCGTGAAAGTTATGTCCACCTGCTTTTGATGCTCTGCTGTTTTGACGTGGGTGTTGAATGGCATTTCCAAGAAGGGGAGATAATGAATGAGCCCGTGGAGAAGCGGCAAATCGCTACATCTCCTGAAGGGCTTGTTGGTTTCTTAGCAGGACATGCTATTATTGACAGAGACATTTATCTCCATCTCCCTCAGGGAGCTGCTCGGATTGTATTAAGACTTGGCTCATGGTAGAAAAATTTGGTTTCTATTCTTGAAGGGCGTTTGTCAAGATACCCAGAAGAATATGTTTCGAAGAGAAGAAAAGCAAGACCTTGAGCCACCTTGGATACATGTACGACACACAAGTGCTCTTGGCCCAGGTCTGCTGGACCTGCGTATATATGCCACGGCAGAAGACATTGCAGCAGGATCTGGCGCTTCAGGGGCATGATCTTATGACCTGGAGGTCACCGGTTCAAGTCCTGAAAGAGACTGTCAAGCCATAACACGTGGGAGGGCATTTAACCTGAACACCAACAGTAAAATGAAGCAGAGAGATAAAGTGAAGCATCATTCAAGCTCAGAGTTATGACAATAATGAAGGGTGTTGGAAGTTCATGAGATGTGCTAAACCGCAACTGTTTTTGTAAACTTCTAGCTATATTACTATCTGATGCATTAATAATTGCAGACATATATAGCAAAAGTTATGCTGGTTTGGGTAAAATCAGGTCATTTTTCCATCCATCTATCCATCTATTCATCCATGTATTGATCTTCCAAAACTGCTTGGGCACAGGGCTGGTGGTACCCCAGAGAGGGATGCCAGTCCATCACCGGGCATACTGTCACACTACAGGAAAAAAAAAAAAGATGATAATAATAGCACATAAAAAATGCAATGTTTCTGTGCTAGGCCATAGGCAGATGTGAATCAGTTTAAGATGAATAAGATTGTTATTAAAAGCATTCATATGGAACAACCAGCCAAAGTTCAGTTTTTAATTGATTTATTCTATTTTTTTTTCATGGCACAGCGCGTTGACTGAAGTGAAACACTTTCACTGCGATTGCATGCGAGTTCCCCAGAGTCTCGCTAAGGAACAAGGCACAGTGTTGCTTTTGCGACAAAACACAGAGCATCACTGGGCGTTAACTAACAAGATCAAACTGGCAAGTCACCACGTTGTTTATAAAGCTGCACAGAAGGTCTATAAAGGGAAACAAACCAAAAAAAAAATGGACGCTGGATCTATGTTCTATTCGAAAAGGCAAACACAAATGCATGTTTTAAAGAAATAGTATGTGTTAATTCACACCACCTCCGGCTACGTGTATTTGCTTGCTGTGTTTGCGAAGGTATTTCACTTTCCACCCACAATCCAAACACATGGTTAGGAGTATCAGTGTTACTAAATTACCCATAGTATGCGACTGTGTGTATGAGTGTGTGCCCTGTAATGGACTGGCATCCTGTCCAGGAAGCCCAAACCTTCCTGAGTTAGACTCCAGGCTCATCACAAGCCTGTAATGGATAAGAGGTTGGCAAAGATGCATGCACGGGCTAATGTGAGCACTTATATGTGGGTATTTTTAATGCTAAACCGGGTTGCAAGTAATTGCAACTAAACAGAAGTCTGTCAATTCAGTTAGCATCTGAGCGGAGGACTGGCTGAGTGCCTCCAAGTGCATTTAAGCGAAACCACTTCAGTGCAAACACCTCGTCCGCTTTCGCTAAGATCGACTACACTGTTTCTTTATGACGAGAAGCGCAACAGTACCCGCCCATACTGGACATCCCAGTCTCTCGACCCCCGACTCTCTGCAAAAAATAATTAAAAAAAGCACAGACATAGAATCCCAGGTGTTCAGGATGATGGCTGTGAAAGCAGCGAATCCGATTTGGCAGGAAACAACGAGGAGACGGGGACAGAATATCGATTGCAGGAGATATGCTCATTGTGCGTGACACCCTCGGCTAAAAATGCTCGATTGATCTGCGGCAGCTGAAAGCTGGGAGAGCCAAAGCATGTATAATCAAAACACAAACCTGCCATAATGACACACTCTTCACTATTACACACACAAACACACACAGGCGCACAACTTTACGATTGTTTATTTTATCATGCAGGCTGCTCTGACTTAAGAGGTTTACTGAACTTCAAAAGCCCTTTTGATTCACCAACACTAATTTGCCCCATGAAATATTTAGGCAATAACCATGTGTTGCACAACTGCATCCAAAAAATATGCATTTCAGACATGTTAGAGCCCAATGAAACATTTAAACCAAGCCCTTTGAACAAGGCTATACAGCACAAGAGGCATAGGGTTTAGCCAAAATGGGGATGTTTGTTAGAACAATTGCTCTTCAAGTCAATCTGCCTGTGGGGCTGAGCTGGCCCTGGATCTTACAAGTCCTTTGAAGCAATAAAGAAGGTACGCATTAGCCTCACTTTAGAATTCCTAACCACGTTCGAACACCTTACCAGTTAAGCTTTGGTAGGTTTTGCTAGCCAAGCTGGCCATTCAAGGGCAGCATGGTGGTGCAGCGGTTAGTACTGCTGCCTCACACCTCTGGGACTGGGGGTCAAATCCGGCCCCAGTTGCATATGTGTGGAGTTTGCATGTTCTCTCCATGTCGTCGTAGGGTGTACTCCAGTTTCCCCCCACAGTCCAAAAAACATGTTGCGGCTAATTGGAGTTACTAGATTGCCCATAGCTGTGAGTGTGCTCACTGATGGGCTGGCCCCCCTGTCCTGGGTTGTTCCCTGCCTTGTGCCCATACGCTCTGGACCCTCTGCGACCCCAAAAGGACAAGTGGGTTGAAAAATGGATGGATACTGGCCATTCACACCATAGAGATGAACGTCTTGTACATCTGAATGTACCAAGCCTCTCCAGCTCGGCGCAAAAGCTGATGTCAACACAAAGCTAATTCATCAATTGTCTTCTGTTGTTCCCAACATTGCCTTTGTATACTTCTACAGTAGCATCTACATTTGCATACCGATTGTATTCACCTCAATTATTCTTGACTCTTATCTAGAAGATTGAATCATTGTCCATCTGCCACCCAACTCCTTCCGTGTCAGTCATCTTCTGGAATCTTCTGGATGGACGGGCCAATGTGATGGAGCATGCGTACACGCTCAAGTACAAAGCCGCCGCCGCGTAACGCCACCGTATGGATGTGCCCCCCCCCCCTGCCCGACGGCTGTCAGGCCCTCCCAGCTCCAGCGTCTTTGATGTCCGTGATGAAAAGTTCATAACAAAAAGAGTGTCTCTTTAAAAGATTGCCTGGCATGGCTGCTGCTCGGGCTGACACATGAAAGGCGCAGTGAAAGGCCATCACGGAGAACAATGTGGACTTCATCTGCCGGGCCCGTTGATGTGAAAAGACAAGCTGACACCGATCAATGCGGCATTTTGGCCGATCGATAGATTGCTGTCTGTGCTGATCAATAATGGGCTATTGGCCAGAGGAGGCTCGGATGAATACGCTGGCTTGACGTTCAACAGAAACACCTTCCAGTGGCACTCAAGTGTGTGAGGAAATATCTGCACAGCCAATACACTCAGTATCATACTGTAACTATTGCTATTGTAAGTGCTAAGTGGCTCGTTCTTATTTTTAAACTCTTTTTTCCCCACAAATATTCCATTTCGGTTACATGTTACTTTCTTATCAAGGACGATGACTCCATGTAGGTCCAGGAGACCCCATGTTAAACAGAAAGGTGACGCAGTGCTTAGCATTGTGGTATCACACCTCCTCGGATGTGGTTTCCATTTCTGGCTCTGTGGCCAAGCCAGTGGAATTACAGTATCTCCCTCAGTTAATACATTTTCCTCCAGGTGCTCCAATGTCCTCCCACAGTCGAAATACGTGACTTTGTGATGTGTGGGTGAGCCCGTGTGCCTTGTGATGACTGGTGACCCATCAGAGGGGTTCTTTGCCTTGTTCCCTGTGCCTCCTGGGATAGATTCCAGGCCTCTGTGACCCGGCACTGGGTAGCAGGGTATGGAAAATGCATGTACTGCTTAAATAAAAGACCAGGGCCCTCAGAATACTGTGTAAGCTCAATCTCTGTCAAGTCAGCATTGGCTACTGTGGGCATGAAGCCACGATAAGTACAATCGCGTCCGTCCTGTGTGGGATGCCCCGATTCCACCTCTACGCATTACGAAACAAAAGTGCCTCTGTCTCGTTTCAGCCAGGCAACATTCCTGATCATCTGGTCGCCCCTTCTTTCACGGACCAAGAGCACGAGTAGCGATTTTACTCAGCCCCCGTAAGGCACATTTCACTTTCCCTGTCAGATTCCAAGATAAAACAGCTACAGCTTCACGTTGCTAACTGTTGGTGAACAAAAAAGAAAATAACACATAACTCCCACAAAGACATTTATAGCAACCAAAAGATAAAAAAAAAAAAAACAAGGAAATGGAGGGCTTCAGCACGCGGCCGACTGTTACATCACAGAGCAGCTGGAATAACAGGAGCCTTAATGCAGCCCGGCTGCCTGATTTCCACTTAGCGCACACAGACACCCAGCGGCCGAGCTGCGCAACGCCCGCTAATGGGAATTAGCCGTCGCTTAGCTGGCAAGGGGAGCGGCCGCTCAACTGGACCGACAGCCTTTGCCCAGCCCTCAACGGCATAAATTCACCCAACCCACCCCCACACCCCTCTTGCAAAAAAAACGGGGGGAACAAATGCATGCATCCTGCGTGCAAAGGTCTCCCGTTTCCTTGAGCCAGTCCAATCATTATGGACCCTCATGCTTCTTAAAAACACAAGCCAGCTCGCCTTTAGTTATTCAGTATAGAGCTTGTACAACAATGCGCTCCCATGGCAGAAGCCTATTCACTGGATGCCAGAGCCATAGCGGCAGCGCATAAAAAAACAGTAGGAGCTAAGCAAATCTACAGATATAATTCACGGACATTATTTAGGACTCTATAGCGTTAAAATATACATACATCCGTTAAATCACGCGCGTGAGTATATCAAAACAAAGGAGGCGTATAACGTATTTCGTACATGCTTGCAAAATGTTTCGTTACAAATGCAATCTGTAGAATGAAAACACCTAGATGTATGTGGCTTCAGATGCGTCGGACGGCGGTCGCAGGAGCCTGTGTCAGGGCTCCATTCAGTAAACGCGGCGGCATCGTGTTAATAATTTAGCGTAGGGGAACCGCAAATAAAGTTTAAATTAGAACAGGCCACGGGCTGTTAATGGATAACTCTTGACTTCCAGGTTATTTATTCTTTTTGCCATCACTGCTTTAAGCAGACGACGTACTCCATGCCAGCCGCGACATCTAAACGCGAGTCCAGCGACTTTCAATAGGCGTCGATAAAAATAACGCGTATAAGCGGGCAGCAGCCCCCGAAGCACGGGAAGGAGCGCCGCTCTTGTCAAATGCTCCGGCGCTCATTTCCGATGATAAACGCTTTCTCTTAGCGTAGTTAATGGGGCGCTTCCAGCACAGTAAATCTCACGGAAAACCTCTAATTTCGCAGCTACAGAGAACCATGTCTGCATGCATTTAGAAATTCCAACTTGTACGGTTCTAACACTCATAGATAAATGCAGATCTAGAGTTTTCCTGTATTTTGTGTTTGAACGGTGGTTTCTGAGTAATACGAACATAGACTAGCAAAATGTGTTTCATATGCCTATAATGTTTCAGTTAATTACATGTAGATGTCTTAGAACTAATCACCCTAAGGAGTTCCGTTTTATTTGTTAGTGCGCCGTTCGCCTGCCCGCTTTCGCCCGCACTTCTGGGAAGTGGGAGCCGCTCCGGAGCCTAAACGGATTTCGATGACAGCGCGGTTGCCAGAGTTTGCGCCGGATTTAAAACTAATGCGTCGTCACCCTGAAGTTCCAACGCGGTCAGTTACGTTGAGGACATACCGGGGAAAAAATGAATAAAAGGGAAACTCAATGCTTCGAAAAATAACTAATCTGCGACCGATTGAGAAAGTCAGTTTTAATTGGTTTTCCAATGCATAAATCCAGCAATATATGATTAGTAACATTTAGGATATTTGTATATGCCTTATATAATAATAACCATCGGCATAAGCTGAATGCATTTTTCTCTGTACACCGCAAATCAAAGGGTAGCAGAAACAGCCCACTCTGGTTGCACTTACCATGTCTGGCAACCACGGCACCCAGAAATGTGCTTTCAACCTGATCATAAACTTGGTTTAAAAAAAATAGCCCCGCCCTCCTTTCATTCTAAGGGGGGCTTAAAAACAGCAGGCTCCCGACCAGACGTTTAGACACAAGGAATCACTGGAAAACTCCGCTTCGTCCCTTCCTATACACAAATTAAACTTCACCGACTAAAAAAAAAAAAAAAGACAAAAGATCTGGCGGAATCTATTTGTGTTTTTGCGAAAGCCGAGAGAAGCATGGATTTCATAAATCACAACTATTTGAACGCTCGTACCTCGTATGACTACACCTTTAATTTCTGGAACGACTACCTGGGTCTGTCGACACTGGTCACGAAAAATAACAAGAACAGCATGCCGCAGAGTCCCAACTCTATCACGGAGTCCCTGAAAGCAACTCTAGGCTTGGACGATTCCCCAGCATGTCCTTGCGTAATCGGCGGCATCGGTGAAGGCGGACACTCGGACTGCTGCTGTCCGTCCGTCAGTCCCCCGCCTACCTCCATCCTCGACTTGAAGGAACGCTTTTCCATCTTCAGCCCTTTTCACAACCAAAGCACCGGCGTCCCCCTGCAAGACAGGGAGTCCGGCTTTGGTGGGAGCTTCTCTGGGTTCGACCTTTTCGGTGTGGAGCGGAAGATGCGCAAAGCGACCCCGCGGAATAAGCAGGAGCCGAGGATCTGCGTCTTCTGTAGGAATAACGGAGCGCCGGAGGAGGTGTACGGTTCCCATGTGCTGAAGACGCCCGACGGGAGAGTCGTATGTCCCATCCTCAGGGCTTATACTTGCCCTCTATGCAGTGCCAATGGGGATAATGCCCATACAATAAAATACTGCCCGCTTTCCAAAGATCAGCCAGCGCAACGGCCGCTAAAGGGAGGGAGGGCAGTGGGTGGTAAGAGACTGAAAATATTCTAAAGAAAAATACAAAAATATCTAAGTCTAAATTTAACAATTGCACTGAAGATATATTTTTTCAGATGACTGTTTTATTGCGGCTTTCCCCGGTCCAAACTGATTCACGATTCATACATATTCATAACGATGAAACATACTTTCCCAAAAAAAAAAAATCTATTATGTTTTTTATAGTGAAATGTATATTTTATTTGTATACTTGTTTATCTTCTATTAACGCGTCATTTATTTCTACCCCATAGTGCGCAGTTTTTTTTAGACTGTACATTATTTGCACCTTCATTCATAATCACGTTTTGTGAATAAAAAGTGGTATTTTATTAAGGGGGGGACGTTTTTGTCTGGAAAACAAGTGGAGGAAGTAGAAACAGTTACACTCCTATCAGTACTTCTTAACAGTAAGCGATGCTTACGTTTTCCTGTTGCTTAACATAAGAACCAAAGTTTCGTTCGGCATTATAAGAAGATAAGGAATGTATCCAGCCTGTGATATTTGGATGCCAACCCTATTACTTTCCATGTTATGTGTGTGTGTTTTTTTTTTTAATTACTGCCCCTTTCCGCTTCAGAGCGCAGTTTCATTCTCCGAACGCCATGACATTTGATACTCGTTAAGAAGAAAATGAAGAGAGAGAAAAAACCACACTTCACACAAAGGGTACTCTGTTTTGTAACTGTGCGTTGCGGCGAAGCGTCACGATTACCAGTTACATTGCCAAAACGCAGCAAAACAGTACAAGAGTTTCTATTGCTTCGACTTTAAGAATAGACACAAGAGAAATGAACACCCAGAGGTACTCCTGATGTTTACATACATATCCTGCACCGGGTGAACACTGGATTTCGTTCCTCATGGAATATCTCTCCAGCAGCGCATTCTCATGTCGACTGTTTTGATTCTGTTCCGTTTGCCCGTTTCGTTCGAGCATAATATCACAATATGGGGAAATGGTAGCGTGCAAAGTAAAAGTCTAGCTAAAATCACCACTAGGCTTTTTACGTGAAATGCTACAAGTCCTATAGCACGAATGATTGTCATTAAAAAGCTTTTAACAACTGTATTATCCCTTTTGTATTATTTACCAGAATAAATCCAAAAAAAAAGATGCAAAATGTGAATGTAAAATAAAGTTGAAAGTGACACTTTGAGGACTGCACATTTCTGACAGTGATGTTTACCAAAGGAATACAATTTTAATTAAATAAAAAGTGAAGATTTGCTGTATTGTATATAGAATGCGTGTAATGTTTATTCAATATTTTAACATTATAATAACTGACTTAAGAGGGCACTACCTCAACAGAATTTTCAAATAATTACAAATTTGTACTTATATGTAAAATGTCAGCATTTGGAGTTTATAAATGTATAGTGCTACCATTTATAATAAGGGTTTTTAATAGTATTTTTTTGGATTTTGTACCACATAATTGTATTTTTCTTTTGTTGCATTCTACATTTGGAAGTCAGTTTCCAATAAGCTCCAAGCACTGTTTGCCAAAAGGCAAAGTGTTGTAAATAATATTATCCATATGTCATTGAAGCTGTTGTTGTTTGATGTCCCATCGTTTTTGGAGCGAGCAAATGAGAGGATGGACGGGGCTTAAAGATGATGAACATTTCGCCAGTTTAAACTGAGGTTTTTAATTAAAAAAAGGAGTTAAGAAACACTGCTGAATTTTGTTATTTATATTTTGTCACTACTTTCTGTAAACTGCGGTGCAGAGTAAAGAAATTAATTCACTACAAAAATAAACAACTTATCAGATATTTTAACTCATAAATCCGACCTTGTCTGCTTGATTGATGCACCTAGAAGGACCGGCACTCGCACAAATGCCCCTTTGTGTCTCAGGACGATGTTGCAACCAGGCCACTGCCATCAACAAGTTTGGGATTTTTTTTCTCGACTTGTCAAAGCCCTGGCTTCCATTATGCCATGCTCGGCCTGGGGGGGGGGTGGCCCGATTGTCATGCTGCTGACGCATCTTGGCAGGCTCCTGCCCGGGGACCGCTCCGGTTACATTCTGCTCTCCGTCGGGTCGCATTTTCCCCAGCAAACCATCCCGACAAAAAAAAAACGCCCCGCAACTTTCGGCTCGAGTGCGCAAACTGTAAATTATTCACAGCTTTTCTTACAAGCATTCCTGTTTTTTTTTGTTTTTTTTTTAAACAAGACACAGTGTAGGCCTATCTTTGTGTGAACTGGGTTTTCATATGCGCTCCTGTAACTCTGTGGTTTGTGTGTGTCAGCTAGGTGACTTGGTGTTTCTGTATGCTTGTCTGATTCTGTATGTGTGGGTGTGTGTATGCCTGCATGCACCTGACAATGACCCACCCCCTGGATGCATCCACACTCATTCTGTTCCACTCCCCAGCTGAGGCCCACCATTAATTATGTATGAATACTAAGTGCTACAGGGATGTGCATGCAGGGAGGCCTGCAAGCCTGCCGGGTATCAATTCAAACGCACAGGGGTCGCTACGGGCGACACTCCCCCCTCTCCTAGCCGCCATTAGCCGCCGTAGCTGAGGGACTTTCCACAGCGAGGCTCAGCCTCCTTAAAAGGCGTGATAATCTTCCGCGATTCTGTGATGGATTACCGCTATATCACAGAGACAAAAGGTAACGGCAGAGCGCTGGGAGAGAGCGCTCCGCTCTCAGGGCCGTTCCCCCTGCGCCATTCATTTGGACGGGATGACATCACCTACTCCCGCTGCTGTGCGAGCCGCCCAGCTCCCGCGGGCAAGGCCACAGCCTGCCGCTCACTTGCCCCGGGGGCGATGAATGCAGCATTTTCCTGTGGCAGATGCAGGAGGGTGATTCTGCGACGGCTGCTGCTGTGAACGGTACGAAGACTTAGCACTTGGGGAATTTCCCGAGATGCTAAAGGGTTTGCGGAGGTGATTTTGTTTCTCAGACTGGTCCATAATTAATATTAATTTCTTTTTTCTCCAAGAAAATGAGAGATGAAAAGCTCCGATTTGAAAGGTATTTGAAAGGTACAGAAGAACAAAAGTTCCAGCCACATTATTTTCACTTAGCGGTGTTATTTAGCGTAGCTGGTTAGCATATCTGGTTCCACCTGGCCCAGAACAAAACCACTAAGGATGCATCTAAAATTAGTGAGGGGGCATGATCCTGCCAGCCATCTCACAGTCATGGAAAGACTGACTTCCACCTGAGGGTGCATATTATTCATTTGAGGGTGAGGCACCCTTTGTAAAGCTAAATCCATTAGCATAGCTAGTTAGCATCTAACACTAACTCGTACATAGTACTTTTTATTAGTTTGAGACACATGGCAGGTGCAGAGATCACTGATTTAACATCAGGCAGTGCTTCAGTCAGAAGCACCTGATATCGATGGGCTCTGTAATATCGCCACCCATGATCTGTTAAGCACACTGTATCTGTAAGTCACGTCTGCCAGGGTAGGTTCTCCTAATCTCATTTAATGAATTCATACCAATGTGGAAGCCTGTGCTCAGATTTATTCTGAGCTGGAGAAATCTTGACAGATCTCCCTCTCTGTGATTCATTTTAATGTTTGTGTTTGTCAGTGTGGGGTGGGGGGGGTACTGAGCAAGTTAGCGACTGTTGCTGCTAGTGCCTTTGGCATTCACAGGCTTCGGCTTGTTATTACTCATTGTGCTAACCTCACACTACACATGTGTTTCTAGGGGCTGAGGTGAAAGTGCAGGGGCCCGTATTATGAAGCAGGATTTCTTGCTTAGCCGGCTAACTTGTCAGATTTAACCCTTTTCCCGTGATAATTTCCCCATGTGAAATTTGCCTACCGTTTAATGATGCTCTGGG
>JAODKL010000017.1:1050038-1063176 GCA_026780765.1 Petrocephalus schoutedeni
CCCATGTGAAATTTGCCTACCGTTTAATGATGCTCTGGGGTCAGATTGACCCCAAACACGGGATAGGGGTTAAGGTGGTTTGGGTTAAATGTAAGTGAACAAAATAGTCTGTTTAAACCAGTATACCTTAAATCTGTCAAGTTATCCAGCTAAGCAAGAAATCCAGGCCCTAGGGCTGAAAGAAGGAGGAATTAGGGTTATAAAGAGTGCGGAGGGCACGACACATCCAGAATTAAGGAGTGCTTATAGAGTCTGCGTGCTAAAAGTCATAGCTAGTTAGCTAAACTGGGAGGACGAACACTTCCAGCTTGGATGTTGTGGCTAACCAGGAAAATGGCTTTACCCTGAGTGGCTCACGGCGTGTAGGACTCACTGCTTCATCCTGCTGAGTCCTCCACAATGCGGCCCAGCTTACAGATGCCCTGCTACGTAGCATCCTGGCCCATGAGCCGTGAGTCACGCAGCAATGCGGAGGCCTCCGGTGTGATCGCCCAGAGAGTGCGGAATGTGGGGGCATGCCGGTAAAAGGCCATTTTGTCCCAGGTTGCTTGGCTGAGGTTTGCATTGGTCAGGTGTGGGACGGACGGCAAACAGGACGCAGAGGGGCTCGAAGGAAGTGTTTGAGCCCGGCTGAAAATGGTGGCTGTGAGGGCCCCACATTCAAACCATAACCCCGTGACCCCTGTCACCCTCCTTGATTAACTTTTTCAGGGGGGTTTCAGTGGCACACAAATTACGATGCCGAACACCGAGTGTGGGAAGACCTAATCTCTCGGCAACATATGGCAACCGAAAATTACTGAAAGGAAGACTAAAAGGAAAGGGGAGTAAAAGAAAAAAAAACGGAGGTTTTGTTTTACAGATGTCTTAGCAATCTGTGTGCATTCAGGTAACCCAAAGGAAACTGGCTTCTCGTTCGTCCACTTCCTGCTATTGCTGTCGCTGAAGATTGATGAGTTAAATTGCCACATTTTCTGAGAGGCAAAGGAAGAACATTTTCATAAGAAGTGATGTATTTACCGTTCACATAAATCATTAAATGTAGTGTGCCAGTGATCTTGTTTTATTTCTACCATCTATCCAGTTGAACTAATTGTATTAAAACCAGTTCTAATTTGTTATAAATACATTTTAGCAACATGTTGTTTACCAGTTGTTGTTTTGCACAGATTTATAAAATCGTATATATAATATATAATGATATTTAAATTACTATTATTTTATTACATTTATTTATATATAACATTGATACAAATATTATCCTTTATTTTACTGTTTTAAACCATAAGAAATACTTTTACGTGCTTATTTCTTTTTTTAGTGCCTTTTTTCCTGGAATATTCCAGTCATACACCTCTGGACTTGATACTTGCTCAGTCAGACCTGCTTATGTGCGCCAAGGCTCAGCAAGGGACGGTCCTCGGCTGGGAGTTGGCTCGCCTCCGTCTAACACAGGTGGCAGTCGCTGGAGAAAGACGGACATGGCGAAACTCCCATCTGTGTCCCGACAAACGGAGCGAGCCATCCAGCGGGCATGGCGGCAGGGGTTGGGGGAATGTGTAAGGCGGGCCAGGCCAGGCCTGGGGGCGTGGGGGGGGGGGGGTGCGCTGTTGTCTGAGAGAGCAGGGGAGAGCAGGTGGACCGATCAACAAAACAGTGCCGGTCCAAGTTCCCAGTGGGTCCCTGCTGGATAACCTGTTATTTACCCTGCGTTCGTGGACTGATTACAGAACCCAAAATAAGCAGCTTAATAATGATAATAATATCTGCAACCTTCACGGTGAATTCTGGTGTACTTCCAAGCTGGATGGGGTCAGACTGTGGGAGCAGGCAGAGACAAAATGCATTTAAAGGTTTATAAATGAATCAGACAAACAGCAAGCAGAGAATGCAATTTATACTTTCCTTTTCCTGGGACCAGCAAGTCAAATGAGAGTTTTGGCAGCAGGCTGGGATTGACGTTCTCTGCTAGTCTGTTTCAGTAGATGGCTAGTGAGATTGCCCCCCCCCTACCAAAGCACCATGCCGTGTGAAGCAGCATGGAGTGGCTGGAGAGAGGAGAAAAAAACACACAATGCTTACATCTCATTTTCTGCTCCATGTAACCGCTTTTGATGTTGAGTAAAGAAGCCAAGAGCGGTAGCCTAGCTGCTCAGCCAATGGGATTATGGCGCTCTCTGCAAAACCCACCAATAACAAATAGCTTAAGTGGCTTAAACAAACAGGCGAACTTATTCTCCCACAGAACTCAGGGAAGCGGGAATGACATTTCAGCATTGCCAACAGGTATTCAGGAGACACTGCTTGCTATTAATCTCAATAATATACAGGCATTGCATAGTGCAGCCCCACACAGGACTCACCTTTTCTTTGGGACATTTACGTAAGGTGTAAACATGAACATTTCAGGCAGCTGGAGCAGTTTTATTAAAAATAGCTATTTTGGAAACGACAGCTGCTGTTACCAGTTCAGAAGCATCCCATCCGATCTCCGGGAATGACATCACCGACACCACCACCACCCCCCACAATCCTGCATGCACATGCCTCCATAGTACAGAGAGGTGCGGTTTTGCAGAGGAAGGACTGTGGGCTCCCTTTCTGTACAGCTGCGAGATCTGAGGTTGAATTTAATCTGCAAATTAAAATTCCCGGAGTGCTTGTCATTGTAAGAATTAGTTTTTTTCTTGCTTGGCCCAACACAGGCCTCGGCTAAATGTGAATGCAGCTTTGAGAAGCCATGGGGTTTCGCGCAAAACTGTGGAAGTCAGATTGGTTAACACTCATGAATGAACAGATTTGTGATCTCAGAAACCTCTTAAAAACCTAAGGAGGAGCCCTGTCAGGAGTTCCCATTACCCCGTGGTGTTTTTTCTTTCACAAGGCCTTGTTAGTGAAGCTGGTCACCTGCCGGCACTGCCACAGTGCATTCATAACTATTGTTTTTTTTCTTTCTTCTTTTTTTTTTTTTAGTTCAACGCTGTTTCAAGAAGACCAAGGCCAATTTAAGGGATAATACTGGTGTTGTACTACTAGCTAGTGGAAGCTGGAGGAACTGCAGGAAAATTGTATAAGAGATAATACTGGTGTTGTACTACCAGCTAGTGGACGCTGGAGGAACTGCAGGAAAATTGTATAAGGGATAATACTGGTGTTGTACTACCAGCTAGTGGAAGCTGGAGGAACTGCAGATAAATTGTATAAGGGATAATACTGGTGTTGTACTACCAGCTAGTGGAAGCTGGAGGAACTGCTGGAAAATTGTATCGCCCATTTTCAAGTTGGGGGTCTTAAACGTGTATTAATGTGCAACTTTATATTGTCCCTCTCTCAGCAAAAACTAAAAACAGCAAAAGTACATTCTTAAGAAATCCACTGACATTTTACTTAGATTAGAATCTATGAATATACGAAAATGCAATTCAGTTCAAATTCAAAACGTTATGTAAAATACAATCAGTGCAGGCAATAGTTATTAAATATTTTTTTCAATATCTATATTTACCTTCAGTCTCTTTTGAATTAATAATACTTCTCTGTGCAAAATAACAATCCCATAGCTGATTGACTGATTTTATTAAGTTATTTAGGGTGATGCTGGGCTTTGTAGATTTTAGACATCCGGTGTTTTTTATCCAAATAACAGATTAGCATCCATTTTCCAATGTGGAATTTGCAGCCTGTGTATCTCCCCGATGACTGTATGGGATAATATAAGAGCGATTTGCGGCTTCAGTAGGCAAGGAAACTGTGAAATTTAAAAAGTCTCACCAGCAAAAGACCTGAGACAAGGGTACATTCTGAAGCCATTACGGAGAGGAAACCAGCGACGCAGGCAGGGAAATTATTCTGACCGGTTGATCTGAAACCTGCAAACACATGATATTTTCCACAGAGTAACTATGCCCTTAAGACCATGAAACAATGGCCAGATCCCTTAAAGGAGCATCTGCTTTTCTGTGGGTGTGTTCTTGTGTTGTGTTCATCGTTGTATTTCTGTAATCCAGTGCATAATTGCGGCAGATTCTCCCATCCTCTGGCTTAGGGTTCTGCTTGGATAAAGAAATTTATGTGGGAAAAAGCAAACTACCCCTATGCCCTCAGGCAAGAATTAGACAAACGGCATCTCTTACATAAACACATTGATTGGTTTTTTTTTTAGAAAGAAGAAACACACACACCAAAAAACAAAATGCAGAATGCTGGTGTGAATAATTAACATTCTACATGGATGAGGACATAATTCAATATTTGTAGTACACACCTCTAAATAGTCAGTGCCCAGCTCCTGAAGCAACGTGTCACTCTCAGTAGTCAACAGTTATATCATCAAAACCACAAAGCCATTATGTCATGCCTGTTGTTTGTACAGAGCACTACCTGGGGATGTGTAATAGTCAGTCATTTATCAGTGAGGGTGTGACTAAAAAGAATTTTGGCTTGTTTCCCCTTCTTAATCTACCTACTTGAAATGTTTTACATTACTGAACTATACTCTAGATAGTGTAGCTCTTGGAAAGAAGGATTTTGACCGGCCTTTGCTATTCAAACAAGACTTTGAGGTATCTACTCTGACCTGTCTTGAATGATAATAATAAAAAACATAACAATGGATCTTTTTCAGTAGAAAAACACAGTTGTCAGATATAGACCAAATATGCTTTACTATTCATGCATGACTAAAAAAAAGAACACAAGTTGATGTATTTGGAAGTTATGCTGGTACTTCTTAAAAATTCTGACTAATTTTTGTGCTTTACTGAACACAAAGCGTATTAAAAATGCTGTATGAAGCCTGTACTAAGGCACACAGTGGGCAAAACAGATATGCCGATTCTAGTCTTCTTTGACTGCAGGGGGAAAGCCACATGAAACCCGGTGAGAAGCCCACAAACAAGAAGGTGTGAAGCTACAGTGTTAACCACTGAGGCACCAGGCCGCCTCTGTTACATGCGATAAAGCCATGATCCATCAAGTCAAACTGGTGCATGCTGTATGTAAAAAACTGAGGTTCAATAGTTATAGATATTAACACAAGCTCGCCTAAATACGACAAAAAGAATGATTGTTTTCTTTTCACATATTTCTGTCTAGACAATCTCAAACAGAAAGACTAGAACCCTGTACTGGATGACGGTTTATGGAAGATTTATTAAATGTCTCATTGCTCAAAGTCTGTTTAAGGAGGCCAAGGTTTATCTAAGAAATCTCTGCCTTTTTTTCCGGAAATGTTTAGCGTTACGTTATATACGCCATTGAATAAGTGCTACCACAAGGTGTCAATGTTGCACAGACTTTGGGAATTCAGTCATAGGCAAATTGTACGATAAAAAAAAAAAAACTTTATTAACTGATGTATTTATTTTTTCGACGTGAGATTTGCAATTTTGAACACAAGAGACAAAACAGAAAAAACACTATGCCCTTCAACACAACCAATAGCTACAGTTACAAACAGGGCCCAAGACACTGGCTGCACGTAGCGAATGAAATCTACTATATCCATAGATTCATAACCTAAAAGTATTTAGTGGTCTCACCACCTTGTTGTTTGGATGTTTCTCGCTGTAGACGAAAACCCTTGACCTTGAAGCCCGTTCTAGAAATCTCTCGTTAGAGCTCTCCTATTTCGTTAAAGCTTTCTACCAAGAGTGGATGGGAAGAATGGAAAGATCTGAAACACGTGCAGTCTATCAACACACTGTCACAAAAAGGGTACAGCCCTGGGACAGGTATCTACCCCATGTTACAAACAAAAGTCAAAATACACTGAATGTACAATTGTTTTTCTTCTCTTTTACCTTTCCTCACTACCACCTTAGGCAATATAATATGACTTGAATTGCAGCTTCATTAAACTGCTAAACTCTAAGATGTATAACCTTTATAAAAGTACCATGCAATCCTTAAATAGCTTATCTGGGACAGAATCATGCAGGTGGTCTGCGTCCTAATGCACAGGGCAGATGTATGCCCTGGACAGGATGCCAGTTCGTCACAGCACACATACTGTAATTCAGAAACTCACTGAAATGCTTTTTGGACTGCTGTTGTAAACTAGAGTATTCACAGAAAGCACACATAACGCAGGACGCACAAGCAAAATACACACACGCAAAGCAAGGGCCCCCAACCGCGTGTGATAATCATAAAACGTGGTGTATTTCCTTTAGAAAACTTTGTAGAAATATTATTGCATTTTAAGACAATTTCCACAAGGGGGCGGTATTGTACACATTTTCGGCTCGGAGGAGCGTTTCATTACAGGCAATTAAGTCAAGACAACTCAGATTAACAGCAGTACGAAATTGTCAATTACCACAACCTGGCTGTCATTAATATTTATGAATAATAACATTGTTGATCTTTACGAGAGTTTTGCTTTGGCCACCGCGGTAACAGTCAAATCTCCGCTCGTTTACTGGCTAATACATGTAACTTTGAATTAGTAGTTATAGCAATAAAAATCTAGCAATAAAAATCTAGATGTAATACGTGATACAAAGTATTGTCTCATAAATCAATGGCTGGGCACGGATTTCCCTGCTTGTCATAATTCATTTATAGTGTAATGATTTTCATATCAGCAAAGATGGCGCCGCATGTAAAATTCTCCGGCAGAAAGAAGTTTATTACCTGAAACTGATAATAATCATAATAATAATAATAATAATAATAATAATTAATAATCTCCTACACTCACTCTTCCTAAATTTAGGAAAACACAGCTGGCACCAGGGACGGATTAATATCTGTGTCAGTTGCTGGTCCCCGTTGGGGGCTCCTCAAAGCATCGATATTATTTTTTTCCTCCTTGAAAAAAAGACTTTTAATACTTTGTATTAAAATAGATTTTGTTCGTTTTACAAAAGATGTGATTCTTCGAAATAATTATTGCAGTCACCCCCATGCTTTAGTCTGGTCCTTTTTTAATAATTCCACTATTATAGCCTGCAATAGTGTGGCTAACTAACTAACTAATTTATTTTAACAAAACGTAGCTAAAACAAATGTCGCGGAGTATTTCGCTGACTTTCCTGGCCAAACAGCTAGGATTTAGGCAGCTGGTTTGCCAGTTAGGCTAAGATTTACGCGAATATATTACTGACACGCGTTTTGTTCTTTTCACAGATAATACTGCATCAGCAATTCGTATTACATAGTGGAGTGTTTAGCAATAATAGTTACGTACGACCTGTTCGTATTTGGTCTATAATAGTGCAAGTAGATCGTAATAAGGAGTAAAAGTACTTTTCTGTGGGCTCTGAAGTTCAGCACCCTTTTCACATATACTTTGAGGCTAGCAGTCTAAATTTTGGAAAGCGCTGGGTGGAGAATCTTCCCGTTTTTACCGGAGACGAACACGCATTAGCCGCTTTCGTTCATAACTTTCGTGATATAGGAGTCATGTTTCACTGTTTCAATATCCCAGGACTTGGCAGCAGCAGAATGGTTTTCCCTTTGCCAGGCAGCCTGACAGCTTTCATCTCCAGTCTGTATGACCTCATGGGCCACAGATTAGGAAAGCAAATGTCTGGTGTGTGTGTGTGTGTGTGATGTCAAAAGACATGACTAGTGAGGTTATTTTTTCTGTCATTTTATTGAAATCTGTGTCTGCTATCAAAAAAAGTAAAAATGCCAAAAGTCTTGTATTTTGTTTGGTCAGTTATGGTTAAGATTAGGGCTGGGTAGGGGTTAAGGGTGTCATGATTGGGATCAGGGTCTTTCCCTATAGAAATGAATGGACTGTCCTCACTAAGATAGGAATACAAACATGTTTGTGTGTGTGCGATTTCATATGTAATGGCACAAGGGAAGGTAATTTATAAAACATTTACAAAATAAGCACGTTTTGTGCAAATGGAGAATGTTGCTTAACTATATTTTGGAATGAAAAGCCGCGATGATTACACCGATGATCCAGCATGTATGAATGAAAAGCCGCGATGATTACACCGATGATCCATCACGAATGAATGAAAAGTCGCGATGATTACACCGATGATCCAGCATGTATGAATGAAAAGTCGCGATGATTACACAGATGATCCAGCATGTATGAATGAAAAGTCGCGATGATTACACCGATGATCCAGCATGTATGAATGAAAAGTCGCGATGATTACACCGATGATCCAGCATGTATGAATGAAAAGTCGCGATGATTACACCGATGATCCAGCATGTATTTCATCTACCATTTTCCTTTCGAAACTGTCTTGACCAAATTGTTTAAAAATAAAACCATGGTGAATCCTGCCAAACAACTTAATTTAGGAAATTAAGAGATAAAATGGTGCGAGGACAGAATGCTTCCCATCAGCAGTCCGCAGTGGAGTTTGCCAAGCCCTGCAGTGCGTGGGACGCATCCCGGGGGCCGAGGAAATCCATTACATCCGGGATCTCCCCGCACGGGGGCCGCTCCTGCTCCCTTCCAGCCAGGGAAGGCGCAGAACGTCTGCAGCTCTGGGGCTTTGATACATTAAACACATCCTGCAGATCCCTGTAAAGTCCTAACTCTGCATCTGTAGTAAGTTTTGTAAGGAGCTCACCTCATCTGAAATCCCAGGTATAAAAAGCTGATAGCTCTCAGACAGCGTGAGCAAACTGAGACATAACGCATATCACATGGAGCTTCCTAAATATAAATTAAACATTAAAGGAGAACAAAGTACACGCTTGCAACAAATGTGAAATATATAATACAGTTTCAGCATTCTGTGAAAGGACTACACCATTAGGTTTGAAATGTTATATTCATATAAATGACTACATGTTATTATATTCATATAGATGTGTTTTCTAGATCTAAATGTTTTGTTATGCCATTACACTGTTTAATAAAAGAAATTGATAACTGCTTGCTGTAAGCAAAAAGACACAAGCTTTGAACCAATCACGTTAAAGCCTCTCCTAGATAAATCACAAGCGATCGAGCAAATTCACGGCTCCATCATAAAGTCCGTAGTAGGATCGGGACTTCGGGGCCCCTGTGGGACCCCCTCCATCCACCCTCGGAGTGTTAACGCAATATGGCAGTGAGGTGGCCGGGGCGGGGTGAGGATTGATTTGTTTTCAGACACTTAATTCAACCTGTCAGTTCCATTCAAGGGCTCAAGTGGCCTAATTTGTGGTAATGAGGGGTAATAAAGTCATACTTCCTTTTATTAGCGTGGGGGGGAGGGGGGGTCCCCTTCAAATGGGGGGCCTGCCCAGTTTTGCTCCATCTTCCTCTCGCCTGCACGGCAGCCTCTTGTAATCAGCCACGCCCCCAGCCCCCAGTCTTTATCTAATTAGATTGCTATTGTTGAGCTAATGCTGCAGCCATCTGGTCGACTGTCCAGGCCCAGCAGGGCCAGTCGGGCTCATTGTAAGGACCCTGCCCTCACCCCCCCCCCCCATGCAGGGCTACCACCGCCCCCCGCCCCCCCCCAATCACAGGGGAACTTTCACACTTAGCGGGATTACAGCCAGATTTATGTCGCCCTGGCTGGGACGGCCCCCGGAAGGGACAAGCTGCACTGGAGTGGTCACGCTGTCCCTGCGGCTGGGCTGCAAACAGGCCCTGGGTCTTTCTACTTCCAGGCGTCGCCATGGCAATGCCTTCCTGCACAGGGCTCTCTTTAGCACTGCGACGGCCTGCACCAGTGTGGTAGGCTTTACTCCTAATTATGTTCCTGGAACAGCTTGGTCGCCCCTCAGTCTCACTTACGAGTTGATATTAAAAATGATGGCTTTACCTTGCATTCATCTCCAGCTTCCCTCCAGCTTTAGTCCTGCTTCCCTCCACCAAACATGAGGGTGATGGCCTCGAAAGTCCTATCTGCCGATTTTTGTTCTCATTCATAATCCAATTAAGGGTCTGCTCAAAAATGTATCACGACAAATCTACCATTAGTTGCATATAAGCTTTTAATTTTCCTGTATTACTATTTTTTTTTCAGATTTTTTGATGTATTAGTGATTGCATGTATGAATTTTGGTATAAATATGGAATTTCTAAAAATGTTATTCTGGCGTGTATATGAAGCACAGGGACTATTAAAACCTAGTGCTATTCAAAGGTTAAAACGGTCTTTTATTTTCTCATTTGCCCCGAGTCCCATTGTGAAAGCCTGTGTCGTTACTGATTCTGATTAAAAATAAGGGATCGCCCTTATCAATA
Organism: Petrocephalus schoutedeni; assembly: GCA_026780765.1. Lineage (NCBI taxonomy): Eukaryota > Metazoa > Chordata > Actinopteri > Osteoglossiformes > Mormyridae > Petrocephalus > Petrocephalus schoutedeni. Next base: position 1,060,204 of record JAODKL010000017.1, read on the forward strand.
GGTGGCAGTATGGTTCAGCTGATAAGATAAGACAGCCAAACCTAACAGATAAGGCAGAGTAGCTGAATGAAACACCGTCACAGATTCGTTCGAAAAGGTGCTTTCGTTTCCCTCCCATTAGCCCATGAATCTGACTCACTTCCACAGTCTAAATTGTTAGGTGGGCTTGTTGTTGTTTTGATGGAGCACAGCAGCAAGTGAAGGGAATAGACAGAGGAGAGGAGTTCAGGTCCAGAAAGTACAAATCCAGACCAACGTTTTGTTTCAACCAACCAGTCGAGTACTATGTGACTGTGACTCTCTATGCTCAACTGGCTAGTTGAAACAAAACCTTGGTTCACATTTGCAAATCTGGACCTGAACTTTCCACCCCTGGGTATAAACCATCAACACAGAGGCCTTTGCCAAAGAGCCCTGCGGTGCTTGAGGAGGTCGATGGGGAGACAGGATGGCGTTTATTCTGGGAGCCACATCGGTGGGAAGGGAGGCGGATGCTATTAACCCTACCTTGACCCTGGGGACCCACTGTCCCTCTGTGTCTCAGCGGCTTGTCCGCCGAGGCCCTCGTCTGTTACCTGACAGCAAGGGCCGGCCGCCAGAGCTGCGCGTTTTAATTAGTGGCAGCCAGTTGCATCACCCTCATTCAAATCCCATTACAAGTGTCGCCGCCACAGTGGTCCTGCTGGGAGAGGCACCTGATATAATGAGGTCTCCTCATGAAAAGGTTCAAGGATTGTGTAGAAGTTAATTACATTGGAGACAGTTGTTAATTTTATCAACCGCGATCTTATCCTTGACCTTGTGATTCACGCATTAAGAGAGGACTGTATAGGAAATCTCCAAAGGGGACTTATTACGCTGGGAAATATATCATTAGGGGTCTGTAGCAGCTTTTCTCAATGATCTGTAGATTTTCCAGGCCTGATGTGATGCTGAACCTGCCAGTAATGTTGCTATAAAATTATGGGAACATTGCAAAGATGTTCAGTTGATGGCGCTCCATTAAGGGTCTACATTACGGAAAGACTCTGGCCTCTGGTCCCCATGCATCCTTCACATGGCAGCCAATGTCCTCTTAGCCTCCAATAATCTTGTCTCCCCACTGGCCACCAAGCTAATTTCACTCACTGCTGGCTACTCAGTGTCAGTGGGAAACCATGTGTTCAGCACAAGGTTTTGACTGGATGACATTGAGATTCACAACCTCCAACCTCACAAAGCTCGGATGTGACGGATGGGGCAAATTCCTGTCAGTTGTTTAGAATCAGAAGTCTTGCAGTATTATTATGATCTCGACACATTTACCTGCTTAGTAAAAGTGAGAAGATCCTGTGTTTAAATTTTTTTCCCTCAGTTTGTTCAGTGATGTGTGAAAGTCGCTCAGATACAAGCAGCTTCCTACAGAATCAATCAAGGAAAATCCCAGCTGTCTGAGGTGCCTTCCTGCTCGTTCACCCCGCGTCCATATCTCCACACGTAGCTCTCTCCATAATGTGTCCTCTCTTTCTTCACGTGATTCCGTAAACGTTACTTTCAAATAGCGTACCTTAGAAATGGAAAAGCTACATCTTTCTATGACATCCTTGTTTTACTTGACTGCAAGATAAAAAAAAAAAACATCCGCGATGTGGAAAAACTCCGCAAGCCGATGTGCGAGAAATGTGTTATTTCAGCTGAAAATGTTTGCTGAGGAATTATAAATGCGCCGTAATTATGAACGGCTCATATTCAAGATTTCCTTACTTGAAAGTCAAACTTAATCACAACATCTGACTGATTTTAAGATCATATTCCAGCCCTGGGTGCACATCTGTGGGTTCCCTGCGTGTCAGAACCCCATTAGCTGGAAGGTAACGTTGCATTAGCCTAGCCAGCGCTGCCAAATACCCCAGAAAAAGCCCGACGCACATAGTTTTAAGCTTTGCATGCGGTTCTCAGCCCAGTCATTTGTGGCTGAGCAGTGTTTAAATTCATCAATGGAATCGCTGTGTGTTTCGACACTAGTCTGTAGGCTCCTGCTTTCGAGCCTTGTTGATTTTTATTGATAGATGGATGTATGATTGAGTGAAAGTAAGGAGCTCCTAAGATTAACTTGGGTTGAGTTGGAAATGCCCCCCGCCCCCCCTTCACCATTTGGAGTCGATATTTTGGGTATCTTTACTTGGTCAAACAAAATTAAATAAGAGTGGGGGTTGACAAAGTATCCACTTATCCTCTAAGTTTGTGTAGCTTATGCCCTTTGTGTTATATGCCTGATAGGTCTGCAGCATCAGTATTCAGTATGAGCTGCAGGAGAAGCTTCAGAATTACATGTACGACCACAAATGTTTTACACGTAGACTTTTACAAATCCCTCCAAAAATAACTATGTTTGTGAGATCTGAGGGCAGAAAAAATCAGCGATGACAGCACTTGGCTTGAATTGAGTTATTACTGATAGTTGTTGCAGACGTCAAACAAAAACAAACCAACAAACTAAACGGTATCCCTTCATCAAGAATAAAGAAATGCTTTCCTTTCAGCTGTTTCTGGATTATTGGATAGGGGCTAAAGAAACAGCACCCGATGACATGTTTTACCTTTATTAGCACAAATTAGCACGCCATTATAGGGCCGAGTCAAATTCAGGTCACAGCGTTCAGGATGCGAGGTGAATCGGCAGAGTCCCGCTTTCGGATAAACGAAAGCCTGGCGCAGAGTCAACTAATGACATGCTGCCATGCTAAAGAATGGGGGGCCGATAATTTGCCCGTGGAAAGTATCCACGTCTGCCGCGTACCGCTAAGCATCTCAGCACGGGCGGCTCGCGGACGTCTTCATTAAAAAGCTGGCACCCGCCTCGCTCTGCGCGGCTCTGCGGAACCACGGCATCTCGCCAGCGACTCTGGCCCTCCAACTGAGAGCGGCGGGCCCCGTGGCCCCCGGCAGTCGGGTCCACACCCTGCTCCCCCCCCCCCCCCCAAACACACTGTT
>JAODKL010000017.1:1093615-1119988 GCA_026780765.1 Petrocephalus schoutedeni
CTAAGAAAAGCTTTAAGAATTATGGGGAATGAAATCTAAATATTACACACTAACAATGTCTTCAGGACCGTTGCCCTGCGCCCTTCTGAATCCTCGGCTAGCACTCTTGTGCCTCTCCTTGTCAGGAGTCACGTTTAGTCTAAGTGATCTTTTATTTTTTCTGTTTGCTAAGGGGTGGGGGGGGGGGGTTGGGGCTAAGGAGAGGGTACCAGGGTGCTTCAGAGAGTTCATCGTCCTGTCGACAGGCAGGCCTAATCTTATCTGGCCCAGTAATGTGTAATAAATGCTGTCAGAGCTGTGCTCTATCGGGGGCCCCCAAGCACAGCGTCTGCGGGGCTTAAAGTAGCGGAAGCTCCATACCGTAACCTTTATTGTTTAAATCTGCAATATAGCCGATAAACACCACAACCCTGTGCTGAACAAGCAGTGGTAGGTAATATATGATGGATAAATACTAATGATAGATGTCAGGACTGATGTGCAGACGGACGGACGGACGGACGGACCTCACTTGCGGTTTTTTAGCCATTGTGACATATCTGAATATCAAACAGATTTTGCATTATAATTTGTGTATCGGCCGCCATATTGCATGCATTCATTTCTTAATAGGCTTACTTATGTGAAACAGCCGTTTTATCACTGTTATGTGGTTCCCTGCTGGATGTGTCTGTTTTTATGTTGTATGCTGTAATAAATTACAAAGTGCTGCTTCCCAGATCATCACGCTGGACAGTTTCCCATGCGGCGCAGAGTCCGGCGGCCAGTTTCTGTGGGGCCTTGATTTTCACCACGCTATGAAAATAAATAAATTGTCCAGGAGGTGGATGAGGAGGAAGCTCCCACGTGCGCGTGGCTCGGGCCCGGGCCAGGCACTGCACTTCGGACTGCAAGCATGAGTGAGGCGGGCGGGACGGCAGGTTGCTAAGGAACTGGGCTGGTGACCAATAAAAAAACAGGAACCGCCCAAACAAGCCGACATACCTGCTTGCTTCACGCGCATAGGCAGCTGTACAATTTATGGTGCTAAAACGCACAGATGAGCATCAAAGGAGGATCATGTAGCTCTAGGCATAAAATTTCTTTTAGTATATGACCTCTGCTGGGAAAAAAAAAACATTCAGAAGATATAGTAGAGGGAGATCGAGCATGAGGCTTATGCTAAGAGCATACGAGGGCATGGATAACGTACAAGAAATCGCAGATGAGTAGAGGAAGCATTGTAGTTTAGCCAGCTCACCTCAAGGTATCAACACATAAATATACACATCACTGCCCCTTCCCCCAGCAGACTGCCCTGCCCAATTCGTGGGGAGGTGTTTTCCAAAACTAGCCGCTAGCAGGGCTCAGGTCACAGAACGCGCAACCCTCGCACTTTGACCATGAAATAGATTTACGGCCATCAGACACACTGTCCCTGTCAGAATGCATTATGGGAAAAATCACTCTTACCCACATCTTACTCACAGAGGTCCTGGTGTGGAGTTAATGCTCTTCCTGGACTTAAGAGCATCACATGAAACTTCATGTGCGATATAATCCTGATTCGGCAAATAAAAAACGCATTACTGGATCATTTTGAGACTTTATGGTCGTCTGAAATATGACAATATATTGCTTTTATCTCTATTTTCTTCAGTAGGAGGCCATTTTGGAATGAGAAGGTCTTAAAATAATGATTCACCCCATTCACACCAATTGGCAGTAAAATGGCCCATGAAATATCTTGGTCTGCTTATCGAGGTTTGGAGTTTTTAATTTGACACTTTATTACAAGTAATAAGACAGGGCGGCATAATAGCAGGTCACAGTATATAACTCTGGGGCGAATTTCACATTCATAACTAAACATAAGCCTATTTTTACTGTTATGATCTCAGACGTCCCTGGGTAATTTCCAGAAATGACAAAGTAATACCAAAAGCTAATGTTCCCCCGTGAACTTCAGTTGCACTAGGAATGGCAGCCAGATATGTGGCATGGGCAGCTGGCAAAATGTGGGCACGGATCACCTGGCCAGTATTCGGAATTCAATTATGGAATTCAATTAAAATGATGCCCACGCATTAATTCTCCCTCCTCCATTTCTTTGTAGGTGTCCAATCCTCTGTCCACCAGGGGTGTCCACATACCTTGTCCTTTTATAGAGCCCACCCCCTATAGAGCCCATTGTAGTCACACTGGATACTCGATTAGAAACCACAGCTAGCTTAGCTTTCAAGCAAATCGAATGGGATTTGTGGACACGCTGTGTTTGAGCGATAACAAACGAACGCATTGTTGAAGGCTGTCGAGTGAAGTCCTCGGAGTTATGGCCGTTTTTTTTTTTTTCCACTGAGATCTGGGGGTTTTGCTGGATAGCATGAGGGCTTTGGGGAGTGGGGGGCGGGGGGGGTCTAGAGGACACACTCAGCTGCTAGATTAACTCATCAACACCGCATTGCCGGGTGTCAACAGAAATGCCTCACACACGGGACCAGCAAGGAATGAAGACCATTTGGAGGTCACGGGTGCGAGTCCTTCATCCTTTAAATGTTACCACCGGCCAATCAGGCACAAGGATGTAACCTTTAAACCTCTGCGACTGGATTGGCCAGTTGGACAATGCTAGGTAGACGTTCACAGTGCTCAAACATTGATGGAAAATCATGCAATAAAAAAATTTAAACTGTCATTTGTCTAAATCTAGGTTCTAGGTATCTGAAGGTGTAAAATAAAAATTAAAAAATCTTTCACAAGTATAACCTTAAACTTCACTGTTTATACTTCCTCAACAGAAAAAAAACACTTATAAATACTTTTGAGGCCTAATAATGAAAACAGTGTTTCCCAGGAAAATAAGTAAATAATGACTGTATCACATGTTGATCATAGCAAAGTAATGCCGGATTTACAAGTAATCTAATTGGGGAAATTGCTCAACCTTTGGCAGAGCAAGGCAATAATTTCACCACAATTGATCTGCGTCATGTGAGACTGCAGCCACTGGTAGGAAGCAGACGCAGGCCGAATCGGACGTCATTTTCCCAGTCAGATGGCCGTCATGTGTGTTTCGGAGAGCTTTCCGGAAAAAGCAAGGGCCCGAATTCACAGGAGCTCCTGAAACGCTGGCGTTTCCACGAAAGCCGAGGCTCGCACCGCGGCCACGCTGAGCCGGGTCAGCCGCCCCGCGCTTCGAAAGCCCCGGTCGTGTCACGAGAAACTGCTGCGCGATCCGCAGTGCACGCAGCTGTCCGGGGCAGCGCGGTAAATTACCTTAGCAAAGGGATAAGCACACAGGCACTTACGGTATCAAGACAGCACAAACATTACGCGGAAGCTAAGCACGTTATCACTAAGCAAAATAATACATGCCAGAGCTAATATGTATAGTGTTGTCATAGATTTGCTGGAGATGCTAGATTAGATCTGCAGTATCTGGACAGGCTTGGGCAAGCTGGACTCACTCAGAATCGGAATAAATTTGCCAGTGCTATATAATACATAGCTGTACTTCAGTTTGAATGAATATATATGAATATACATGGACTTCGATACAGTGGGGGCTGGACACAAAGGTTTATATAGAAGTCTTCTGCTTTGGATGTATCCCTATGCCGCTGTAAGGCACTTCAAATAGTCTTGCGTTTGAATTGTGTTTTATAAATACACTTGCCTTGCCTTGCTTAATGCCATGTGTACGTATGTAAACAAGACGTCAAATAGGGGTGGCTAAAACAAACAATAAATGGGTAAATAACTAAATAATAATAACGTAAAGTGACCAGTGTCGGTATTGTGACCAGAATAAACTTTTATCGACAAAGCAGCACGTCCTGGGACAGGAATACCATTGGTGCATCCGTACGCGGGAAAGCGCGGGTGCGCGTCTCAGTATTTAACGTGGGACGGCACCCTGACCTGTTCCGGTGTTAGTTAGGGCTCCAGCATTGATATGAGGGGTCGGGTGGCCAGGGGGGTAGAGGGCTTGACCCCCACACCGGCGCTTGTCAGCCAGCTCTGCGGTTGACCCCTGGGGCTGGCGCCAGGCGTTTCCAGAGAGCCAGGTTAAAAAATAGACGCCCCCAGCCAGCCCCCCCCCCCCCCCCCCCCGCAGTTGTCGTGGAGAGGGAGAGTGGCAGCAGAGGACGTGTCTCGCAGGGTATCACATTGCAGCGGTTGTCATCGGAGCGTGGTCGTTACTTCTGGGCTAATTATCTCGTCGCTTGTAAACAAACAAGCTGCCAGAGCGCAGAGCTCATTGTGTGAGGAGCTCATTACACCCACAGCGGCGAGCGCCACAATCTCCTCCCCCACCGCCACCCATTTCATGAGATCCATTCCGTTATCCCCTTTCCCTCAGGTCCGTCCACATTTCAGCACTGCAGTCCACAGCTTTTTCTTAACCCATAGGATGCAAGGCAATGGAATTGCCTATATGGTCCATTGGGGGTGTGTGTGGTGCTGGAACCTATCCCTTAGGATGCAAAAAGGCAGGGGAACACCCTAAATGGCCCCAGTCATATGAAAAAATCTTTCATTGTTAGCTGTTCTGCTAATGCGCTTAGAATGTTTCGGCAGAGGAACACTTCAGTGCAGGAACGCAAGACAAATAAGAGTCTTTATTTTCCAAGTCCAATACATCATGTAGCAGAATCTGCTGCCTCACAGTCATTTATGATCCGACAGATCCAGTGGGGCTCTGACTCCAGAACCTGATGCGGACAGCCCCTGGCGTCCCTGCCGCCTACTCCGGACGGTCAGCCCCGGGCCATGTGACCAGCAGAAGGATGAGGCGCGATTGAATAAGGGCTTCATTTGAATATCGGGCAGCGATAACCGTGCTCCGCTTTTATCAATCACTTTGCTCTGACGTGGATCCGGTGGCAGGTCTAAGTGCACCTTATTAATTGCCCCTGTTCTTTGCCCCTGAGTTTGCATCCGTTTAGAGAACCCGCTCCTCCGTGCGCAGATATTTATGTACCCCTCGCAAACCTAATTACGCCATCCTACACGACATAGCTAAACAGCTTATTTGCCTGGTCGATGGCGAACGGCGGTATCATGCTAACTGTCGGGAGAGCGCCTGGCGGGAAGGCGTCAAATACAAATTTAGCAGCAGAATTCGGTTTTCACTTTGACGGAGGCTGGTCATCCATCAGAGGTAATTCATTTCTGGGGGCAAGTGCGCACTGTGCCTGTCAATCCCCATTTACGGGCGCATGATCCCACGTTAGCTAATTGGGTTAGCCTGGTGTTTTCATATCGAACTTGAGAAGAACAGAGGATCAAAGTGTGTTTATCTAATCTGCCAGGCGGACAGAAAAGAGCCTTGGCTTATGATGTAATTATACCCCGCTGAACGGTACCCCAAAGTGACCGCATTCCTGGGATCTTGTCCCTGCCATCTGGACACCGTGGGCTCTTTTTAAGGTAACACTGTTGACTTGGTAGCAGAAAGTGCAGGACGGCAATTCTGACAGTGCTTCATGATGGGGTTCCTGGATATCCTACAATTCACTGGCCCAGAATGTGACTCTTCCCTGAACAAATCTCTGGCCCAGCCTGTGACTCTCTCCTGAACAAATCTCTGGCCCAGCCCGTGACTCTCCCCTATACAAATCTCTGGCCCAGCCCGTGACTCTGCACTGTACAAATCTCTGGTCCAGCCTGTGACTCTCCCCTCTACAAATTTCTGGCCCAGCCCGTGACTCTCCCCTATACAAATCTCTGGCCCAGCTCGTGACTCTCTACTGTACAAATCTCTGGCCCAGCCCGTGACTTTCCCCTCTACAAATTTCTGGCCCAGCCCGTGACTCTCCCCTGAAGAAATCTCTGACCCAGCTCGTGACTCTTTACTGTACAAATCTCTGGCCCAGCCCGTGACTTTCCCCTCTACAAATTTCTGGCCCAGCCCGTGACTCTCCCCTATACAAATCTCTGGCCCAGCCCGTGACCCTCCCCTGAACAAATCTCTGGCCTGGCTCGTGAATCTCTCCTGTACAAATCTCTGGCCCAGCCCGTGACTCTCCCCTATACAAATCTCTGGCCCAGCCTGTGACTCTCCCCAGTACAAATCTCTGGTCCAGCCTGCGACTTTCACCAGGACATTTCTCTGGTACAGTCCATGACACACTAATATAGAAATTTCCGGTACAGACCTTAATATTCCCCAGCAGAATTCCCTGATACAGTGACAATCCCGTAAAATGTTCTAGTACAGACAAGACTTTTAAATTCATGGAAAGAGAGGCCGCCCGATCCCTGGATGCCATTCTGAGATTTTTGTCACTTCCTGGACATTTTTCCACATTCCATTGGAATGTTGCCTTTTCCTGGGAAGACTCACCTCTGTCCTAAACCTTCTCCATGTGGACAATATAGCCTGTATCCCAGTAGTGCCACTACTAGTAGGCATCATCTATTAAGTTTTCTTTACTGTGTTTTGATGTGAAACATAAAGCTGGAATTCTTACAGGAGACAATACAGTAACAATACTGTAACAATACTATAACAATGCTGTCATTGTCTCACGCTCCCTGCAATCCTACGGAGGTTTTTAGCTTGGCCTGGCAGCACTCTGGAAGCTAGCAGGTGATCATACCATTTACTGTTCTTCTCAAACAAGAAAGTCAAGAGAAATGCATCCTTTGGCTCCTGCACAGATGTAATCGCATTTTAGTTACCAAGCCAGTTTTTCGCGGTAGTTTTACTGCCCCCAAATACACTGGGGAGCCACTCTATTGTATGGGATTTATTTCCCTTTACTGCACTACCATGGACTAGAATCTAGTGAAAGACTATTTATCATTAAATATCCTGGGGATAACGTTGCAATATGAATAAAATGCACTCCTTTATTAAGCAGACAGTATAGGACATCACCGTATGTTTTTCAGGTTTGACACCCTTAATAATAATAATAATAATGACGTTTTTTTCAGTCCTTGCCTACTCCATCCTGTGGTCCATGACACACTTGTAGATGAAAGTAAGCTTGGCAGCCACCTTTAGCAGTGCCTATGGAGCTGGGGGTTACGGGCCAAACAGACGTGATTATTCTGCCTAGGCCAGGCTCAAACCCATAACCTTCCGATCACAGGCACAGAGCCTCACACTGCCCTCTATCGCCAAAGTCCGAGACTGTCCTCTTTGTCTACAGGCAGATGAATAGAGCAGCAGTGCATAGGTGGTAGAGCTCCAATGATCCCTCTGTCATCAACCTCCCCCATCATCCCCATTAACATATTTACAGAGGCACACCATTGACCTCTGCCCCCCCCCCCACTGCAGACCCTGCAGCTGAAAACAAACAAACGACTCGTAAAAACAGCTGGATTGGAAATCCCTGCCAAAATCCCACGCCTTGTCAAGAACAGGCCAATATGGCCCTTGCCCCGTCGAAACCCCGACTGCGGCTACGTCCGCCACGTCACGCTCACGCGGCGCCATGCCCATCGAGCTCGACCCGATGCCCCAGCGGCTTGAGTTCTTTCCACCATTCTTAAGCGTCCACTCCGCGACCCAATTGTCCTGCGCCAACATGCTCAAATGTGTTTCTGATACTCCGCATCGCCATTTCCCAGACGCGCCTTTCTGCAGCTTAAGACATTTGCCAAATAAATCACGGAATATCAAAGTGTCCATGTAACCATTTCTGTATTTCAACACATGTGGATTCCGAACCCGTCTGTCGTCAATGTGAAAAGCTCACAGGAACACATTTTTAAAAACCCACCTTCCTGGCCTAATCCTTGCCATATGTGCCATCGGTTGTGGGACCAGTCCTGCTATGCCAAACAAGGTGATACAGATCCATCCTTCTTCCCAGTTGGAAGATCATTGCTGTAGGCCATACTTAAGGACTTAGCTAAACACATTTACTCCAGTTAGTATGGCCAGTGTTATAAATCTGGTGGATCAACTGGGACACTATAAAAACTATGGACAATTACTATTTGTAGCTAATACTGGATGTGTCAAGAATAGAGGGTAAACTATCAACTGTCAAGAATTATAAATTTCAATTTCAAAATGTTATCTAATGCATTTACAACAACCATAACTGTAAATATTGCAAAAAATGTATATATGAGTGTATATATGTACATAACCTATGTAGAAGATATTTTAATACATCAAGACTTTGGCAATTGGCAAAAACATCATAGGACTGTAGAAATCTGAAGGTAACCTAATAGGGTTAATAGAACGTCTGACTTACAACTAGTACTTAACAAACAAACTACCTTCATGTCAATAATATTAAAAATTCAGGTCAAATACAATGTTTCGTAATAATGAATGCATTCACTACTGTGTGATGTTTGTGAAAACATTGCACGACTGGTCAACTTGAGGTACAGTACAGGACTGTATGTAGTTACCTTTATTATTAGTGCAGAATTATCATTATTTTTATTATGCACTGTATTATTTTTTCTGAATTACCAACAAATTTGACTTAAAGACAGAATGAGGCAACAGATCTCGTTTGGAACCTCCAGACTGCCTAAACCATTTTTGTGAATGTTTTGTAAAGTAGTTATGTATGTTTTCATGCAGAAGAAGGCATAGGTAATTGAATGGCTTATTTGTTTTTTCACTGAACCCTGCCAAAAAAAAAAAAGAGAGACCGGGCCCCCTGAATTAAAAGGCATCACAAATCGCACCAGCTGACCATAACCTTTCTATAGAGCAACTTCGCCCTCGGTTTCGCCTGACTTGTGAGTCACCCATATTTGTAACGACTGAGAATTAGCTTTATTTAACCATGTCTGGCAATGCCATGAACAGCCTATCCATCTTGACTTTTAAGATGCCCCACGCTGTCATCCACGGTTTTAAGTTCCCAAAGCGCCTAATCCCAGTACCACTGCCCATATATCTCCGTTTGAAAGCGGAGCCCACCTCCCTGCTGCTTTGCATTTAGGCTTTGCTTTCCATCTAGCTTTTAAGCTGCCTCCTCCAGCCCCTGTAACGTTTAGACCCCGCTGGCTCAGCGTCAGGAGCCTCCCAACCTCCGGAGCGCCCGCGGTACCCCGATCCCCTCCCGCTTACCCCGTCCTGCGCCCGCTGACCGCGGCGTAAATCAGATGATTAATCGGCAGAAAGGGGGTGGTGGTGAGGGGCGGGGCTCATTCTGCCTTATCCTCTCCCGCGTCGCGACTGTCTTTCCACCGAGTTCAAAGCAGACTTCCGTGGAGTTATCAAATATAAACTGCAGGCTATACGCCATAAACGGGTACCAACCGTAATGAATAATGAAGGAGCATTAAGGCGAGTGGGCTGGTAACGGCATCGACACATCTGTGCATGCAGGTCTTCATTACAACAAAAAGTATTTTTTTGCAATCTTGTGTCCGAGTATTATTCAGTGAGATTATTATAGAGCTTCGTTTGGAACATTTCCCCACAGTATTTATGTATTTCCCCATTAAACCTTTATATGTATAAGATTTTGCATTTATTCTAATTTATTTGTGATAATGGGACTGTTTGCATTTATTACTTAGGCCTCTGTGTTCTTATAATACTTCCTGCATTAAGTAGAAAGACCTACCAAGCGTTCTGCAGTATCAGTCATAACAATTTAAGTTGTATATCTATTAAAATAATGTCATGACATTTAAATAGCAGTTGATAATAGTGAAGTTATGATCTCATGCTAACCCTACTTTTTAACTACACTTTTTCTTTCAAAGTACATTGACAAATTCTGCCCTGTAAACCCGCGTCCCTGACTTACTGATGAATTATGATACATACTTATAAAGATATTATACTTCTCAACTGATTCCAAGGACACGCTGCATGTCGAGCCCTCAAATGGCTTAGAAGTGTTACCACATAATGCTGGAGGATAACGGAATTTGCTGATCCACTATAATTTAGTTTAATTTGGCTTTGCTAGGAGCTTAAAGCATTGAGAATTAGTCCACTGAAATTCCACCATAGATAGATACTGTAGATAGATAGATAAAAATGAAATTAGATGCATGATACATAGGTATGTCTGTGTATAGGAATAGATATTCGCTCAGAAATTATTTTGTTCTATAGAAGGTAATGTATTACTATGTATATAAAAATTTGTATCACAATAATGGTTACTCTAAGAATTATGTATTATAACAAACTATACATGCACGTTTTGCAGTCTGATCCTATTCATTTTTTGTGCAGCAAATAATGATAATAATAATTAAATCACCTAACCCATGGAATTCCATCATAAAACAACACTCAAATTAAAAGTCAGATAATAAATTACAATGCTGAGGGGTTTTTCTCTTAGCAGGCAAACACCCTGCTAAGGTACCCGGCGAGAGCTGGAATACCTTCAGTCACTCATGTAAATGAAGGTAATATCTGGCCGCGTCGCCTCCCCCAGTCGCTCGGCCATGACAGTGCTCAGCTGGTGAATGGCCACATGCGAGGAGGGGGGCAAAAAGACACATTTTGAGACCATCAGTGACACCCTACAGCTGCGCTACAGTCTAAAATTACCCTTATACAGCTTTTCGGAGGTCCAGATTGGGTTTCATTTTGCAATAATTTGGGGCCAAACCTTCCCACCCTGTACTTGTTACTTCTATTAAAAAAAAAAAAAAACAGGCGCTGTGCTTTAATGTTTGAAAAAATGTGGGGAATTCTTATGGTTTGTTAGGGATCTCGGGTGAGATGGCACCGGGTGGCAGGGCACACGTGTGGATTTCACATGGCTACCATGATGACGTTTTTTTTTTCAGCATTGCTGCAGATTCAAGTTATTTGACAGATGGTAATTGATTATGGCGTGAGACAAATGATACGTCCGACATCAGAGATCTGCTGTTGGTGTCACACGTGCAAAACAAAGGCGAAGCCCAGTAAACCACCATTCATTTGCTTCTCACGGGGGTAATTTAAGATGGTGCTGACCATGTTGAGTCATTCCCCAGTTCTAGGAAACCTGCCCTGTCTTCCTTTTGTTGGCTTAAAGATTAATGCTGGCCATTTCTAAAAGATATTCCTTGTTTTTTCAGTGAGAAGTCTGCCGTCCGTTTGCGTGGTTTTCGAAGCATCCGGTTTAGGAACGCAACCCCATCATGGGCGCACGCATGATTAATCGCAGGCTTCGATCGCATGCTGAGAATTCCGCCGGCAATGCTAAATCGCGAGGAATCTGCAACTCCACGGCTTTCAAGACGCGAGGATTAAAGGTTCGTGTTCCAGCCGTGCCCTGAAAAAGGTCTGACCCAAAGCCTACTCGGAAGAACAGGCCCGTTGGTCTTATTCGTTTTCAGTAACCTATAAGACGCGGAGCGTAATCCCAGAATGACAATGATACAAATGACTTTTCAGCACTCAGTCTTTGCAGCATGCCTGTAATTCTGGGAGGTTAGCGTGATATGTGTATTATTTTCCAAAGTGCAGTACAGATTCCATTAGGGAAGCAGTTTATCTGCATTTGATATGAATTTCAGTGGGGGTAAAAATAACACTTTCTGCGGCCTTGTCAACCTTCACATGTTTTTTTTTATTGCAGGTAATTAGTAAAACAAAATCTTATTGATAATACATATTGATGCTGAAGTACGATTTAGTCATTATTGATTTACTAATCTTAATTTATCTGACATTATAATTTGAGATAAGATTTAGGATGGACAATCAAAAACTTTAAAGATGCCAGTTTCACCCTTGTCAACGCAAAGAGTTGATGTTGGTAAAATCATTTCTTCTCAAGGCTTATTTTTGTCCATTAGGGTTAGCTGGCTTACCTGTGTGACTTCGGCCTGACTGAACCATTTAGAGGTTGCTGTATTTCTGTTTTTTTTTGTATTGTTGTTACGTGCATACGGGTTCTTAACTGGCTAAAATGCTGAATAAACAATAAGACGGCAATTATGAAACACAGAACATTCTAGTAGTAAGGCGGAGATTCTGTTTTATTTCTAGTTCATTTGCAGTTTTCATAGAAATTTTTATAAGCATCTTTTAAAAGAGGAAAGAGGAATAAATCTCCTAGAGAAAAGTCGAATGACCCGCAGACAAAGGCCGAGGGCCAGAAATGGTTTGTTCCTCGAATGGTCGCATACCCAAGAATTTTCCAGCTCCATCAAAGACTCTCCTAATGTTGTTCTCTACTGTTTAGTTCAGATGGCATAAAAAACTGCCAAATGGGGTGACTCCTAATTGTTGTTTATTTTCATTGAGGTTCAGCGTGTTTGTTAAAAATACGATAAAGAATAAAACTAGCTTTGTAGAAACCTGGGATCTGTTAGTTTGTGTTTCTTTGGACCAGCCTCACGTCCAGTATAAAGTTTAAAATACATAAGTTGAAAAGTATCAAATATGTATACTTTGGTAATTGCAACTATTATTACAGGAATAATACTATGCAATCTGACTCATACTGTCAATAAGGAGATCAGAGGTCCCATATAGTTACATAGGATTTCATTACACTTCCTTGTTCTGCTCTTGCTAATGGGTGTTAGCATCACTGTTCCTGCCCAGAATTCTGCTTTCTGTTAATGTGGGGTTATAACAATTGTGTAATGAAAACCTGCTGTGGTTTATTGTTTTTATAGATTTCGCTAAAAATCACGGCCGGCCCTTCGGTTAGACGCCAACATCAGACACGGCATCTGAAATCAGACACTCTGCTGGCACTAAACGCGCAGCCGATTTTGCGTTTCATCAAAAAGAACAAAGCGGAGAAAGCGATGAGATAATTAATTGCCGCATGTTTATGTCAGGACATTCCTAAATTCCTAAAGGCTTTCACTACAAAAAGTTTTTTTTTTTTTTTTTTGTAAATTCAGTGCTGCTTGACACAAATTATTTAAAGTAAAATTATACAAAAATACAAAAGTTAAGTAAGCAAATAAATCTTTTCAGCTATTTTTATTTAATGAATATAGCTTCACATATTGTCCAATTTCTATCCTGCCTGCTGAAATAAAACAGAAACAAATATATTGTGAATATTTATGTCTTTGTGCAGAGAAATAAGCCACTGCACTAAACAGCACCTAACACGTGCCTGTAATCTGTTGAAGTAAGAAATGTTACTTTTTGCCTCCCCACGTTACGTCGGTCACGTGACCTCCTAGACGTCTTCTGCGGAAACTGATGAACATGACAGAGTACTGAAAGGATGGTGACTGTCAGCAATAGAAAATGTGTGTAACGATCTCAGCATGGGGGCAGCACGGCAATATGACCCGAATTGCATGGCGTTGGGCGGGGGGACCCATGTGTCTGCATTGGGAGGGGTGGAAGGGGGGGCATCTCTCCTGGGCCGGCCGGGGCCGGTTGCATGGCTTGGGATGTAAATTGCACACGGCGTAATTGAAAACGAGAGCGCGGCCCGTGTAAGCCAGTTAATCCATCGGAGATCATTATGTGATTGTCAATAGCCCAGCAGCAGCTGCGGGGTGGGGGTGGGTGGGGGTGGGTGGGGGCTAGAGGTGTCTCGGGAGGGAGATGATCCGAAGCCTTTCCAGTTCAGAGGTTAATGAATGATTATTCCTCACTTTGTACCACTTCAGGATCCTGATCCTAGGGGAGTTTCTCCTGCCCCGGGGTGCACAGGAGACCGGCGTCTGAAATAAACATAGAAGGCAGGCAGGGGCATACAGTCTGCAGTAATAACTGCTGCAGTAATAAACGTCAGTTTAGGCTTGTGAAGTCATTTCTTTCTCAGGCAAATCTTACTTGGATATACAGTATATTTAAATGAACGACAAATGGAGAAAGTGAAAATACACGCTAAGAGTATAATAAATGCCAACTTTGAGCATCAAGGATGTATTATTTTGCTTTAATTCAAACCGCTAAGATATATCGGCCGCCAAAAATGGTAAAATTCAAAGACAGCGAGCCGTATAATGGTTTGTCTTCCTTCTTCCCACGGTTTACGCGCTCGGGCAGCACGCAGGATGGACTTGTTGGCACAGAGCTGATGTAATTAGGACCTTCTGTTTCAGGAAATCGGGGCCGGTCAGGTCAGGCAGCGGAGCTTTCTGTCTGGGCCGGATCGTAAGGCCAGGGGCGAGAGTCTGGAGAAGTCCCTGCAGAGTCATACTCTCAGGAAGAGCACAGGTCCCCAGATGGAGGATCTACGCACGCAGTCTGCTGGCCATGTCGGGGAGTGGCCAGCCTCCAGAATGATGGCTTTGAGGGTCATGCCAGCATGGCTTTGATGGACCCCACTGCTGCAGTTATAGGTGTTCTCTTCACTGCCAGAAAACAGCTTGCAATTGGTCAATCAGTATTCTACTGTATAAACCCAGATGACATGCTTGCTTTGTAGTATATGTGTATTCTTTACGTATGCCTTTACGATTGCAAAATGCATGCATCGGGCATAACTTTTCAGTCCTTAAGACCCTTGAGTACACATTAACTCAAATAACTTGGTGTATATACAGTACCGTGTAAAAGTCTTAGGTAGTCACAGAAAATTATGTTTAAATTATCAGAATGTTGGTGTAAAACTATGATATTATCTATCAAAGTGTGTCAGCTTGGGCATTTCCAAACCTTTCCTAAGGTCACCCCAGTATGTGCAGCGACCATCCAGTACACACATGTATTTTTTAACTCGACCACTACTCCACCTTATTGTATCATTTAACTAATTAAGTTAATTAGTTGGACTGGTGGTGAAATTTAACGAATACATGGTACGGCTGAGGTGCCCTTTAGGTGAGGTTTGACAACCAAAGCGGAGTTTTTACCTAAACAACCAACACAACACCCGCACGATTTTGGAGAACAGAAGAAGAATTTGTTATTGGTCACAATTCTCAAATGTTCTAAAGTTAAATAGCTTTTTGTTTTTAAGAAAATATAGACTCACTATAGAGATAAATAGCCTGAAGCATTTTCCTCGAGACTGCCTTGAGATATATATATATATATATATATATATATATATATATACACACACACACACTGACAAACACTGACATCTATACGAGTGTACGTCATAATTCAGTTGCTTACATGGGAAATGAATACCTGAAATGACACATTCACACTGAAGCCAGAAAAACAATGAAGTAGTACGCGATGCTGAAATGATGAATCGTTTCCTGGGCTGCATTGTATCGCCAGCCCCTGCCCAGAAAGACAGAAAATAACAATGATAAAAAAGAAACATTATGTCCCAGACTATTGTTCTATCAGAGCCTGTTTGAAGTTGCTGGGACTTCCTGGGCAAAGTTTTTATAGTACAGTGCGAGCCGTTTGTTTACTTCCCCTCGGATCCTAAATCACTTATCGCATCAAAGTGCGCTGCTCCGTTCCCGTACAGCTCACACGTGACACCAAGGGTCCTGCCAGGATGCAATAATGACAAGGATGCAGACATAGAAAACGCCTTCCTCTCTGGAGGAAACGAAAATAAGCGGCAAATTCAGACTTATGTCATGTGGATGTCACAGAACAATGTATAGCCGCAGGATATTGCCTAGACATGTCGGATTGCCCGTTGCTATTAGCGGAGCTGGATGTTCAATTAAATCTTTCGCAGCGCCGAATATTTATGCACATAGGGGTTAATAAATAATATCTGTTTAACAGAAGTTATGTTTTGGGTTATGATTTTATTTGGACTTATAAGGTATGTTAATTAAATTATGTACTGTAATCCAACAGGCTTTTAATGGCTTTGGTAAGAAAAACAAGGAAGTATCTATAACAATTATATCTATAGCAACTGGGATTATGCAGATGGGTATTTTTGGGATTAATGCGGGACATTAAGATGGGGATTTTGCTTGTGTAACATGGGTCGCATTTCTGCTTAGCCTTTTTCTTTAATTGCAGCCATCTCTTGCAGGCATTTTTGGAAGTGCTGATTTATGCCACATTTATAAATCCTTCTGCAACTATACTCAAGCTTTCCGCTTTCTCCCCACATTGTCCCTTGGAGAGGTTTAATAATATCTGTCATTTATAAATGTGTAATAATTGCATAAAAGCCAGATTCCTGTATATCCGGCTATATATAAATATATACAATACATTTGTAATATCAGTGTCATTCAGAATGTTATTATCATATTGTACACATAAAACATATTGCCTGTCTTCTAAAGCACCTTCTTTGAGCTGTCTCAAAAACGGCTTAATTTTAATACTCTATTTGGCTAGATAGATAATATATTCCAAATAACAGCCCTCTCAGTTCACTTGTTGGTATGTTGCTTGTTTACGACTGCTAATGAAAAAATTATATGTCTGTGATAAATCTAAAAGGAGAAAGGTCTGTGTTTTTTCGCCACTTTCACCAATTGCTGTGTTCTCCGTGTTTCTCCTTTGGCGGGAAGAAGCCATTTCTGTAGGCACAGGGACTGAGCCACACGTCCCTGCGGCTAAAAGGATGTAATTGGGATTTTATTTAGGCCTGGTGTTTACAGCAGGAAAAGTGAACAAATGTCCCCTCAAAGTTCAATATCCCTGCGTGAAACTGAGGGCCTTAATTTATACCATTCACACATCATAAATAATGAGAGGGGAATGGCAATTAGCCTTTGGCCTATTAACAGTTAAATGACAATTAATTGTTACATGTCAGTAAAAGTCCTTTCGTCACACTTTAACCGGGGATGATCCTACTCTCGCTACTTTTATATAAGTTTAAAGTTTTATAAATTTAGGTTATACATTTTCTGCTAACTGTCTTCAGGGGTACCTCATGGCCCCCTTTGGCATGTTGTAGAATTTTCTAGAACATTTTTCTATTTTCTCTTTAAAATTAAAAAAGAGAAAACTTCAAACCTTGTATTGTACGTTTCTTTGCAAATATCTTACACATGATTTGTACGTTGTGCAGTCTAGAAAATGCATAGTACCGTATTATTTACAAACTACCTTGTAGGTATGTGTTGTATACTTTGTAAGTAGTGATCAAATTACATTATTCCAATTAACCACAACATACAATAATCCATAATATTGATTTGTTTATTGTAGTTTAAACATTGGTGTAATTAACCAGTGACTCCAAATTGTTTATCAATTTCTATGTAATGCCCCCCTAAATGTTATCTTTTAAAAAGCACATATGGATACCAGATTCACTATAATGTGAAATTTCCCGTATCTCTTTGCAATTTCAAGCTACACCTGAATTTGTCTGAAATCCCGAGTTTAAGCTATTTGCTGTGATGAACTTTAAAAACGAGCCGCTTAATCTGGCCCCGGCTCCGGATCTGAGTGACGGATAATGGAAAGCAAAGGCTAAAGTAATTCATCAAAATCTGCGTTTCTGCATCAGGCCAGGCGAGAGGAGAGAACTTCGCTTATTAAAAACGAAACGGAACACAGCAGTCACACTGATATTAAGCTGCGAGGATCCTCACAGTCATTAATGAGTTTATCTTGCTGTAAAATGCTTGGCATTTTTCTCTACTTTCCCGGAGGAGGCCAACAGGATGCAAGGGTCTATCTTCTCGTTGGGACCTTGGCCCGGCACTTAATGGATGCCACCACCAGGCTGACCCTGATGACAGTGAGAAAATGACCGGATTCAACTCCCTATCGATTTTCTCCAGCACCAAAGCTGTGTTGACACACATGCTCTGCAAAGTGTAGGCAGACCTGCGGTGGGAATATGGGACTGGGCTTAGTTTTATGGGCAGGGAATGATGTACAGTGCTGGAAAAAGTATCAGATGCTACTTCCCTGCGGGGCCAAGATTCTAATATATATATATGCCAGTTATACCCTCTCATAGTCGATTTATTTTCCAATTAATATTGTTGTTCTAGTTGTGAATGCTTCCATCATAGAAAAACACTTATATTTTATGTCATGTAATTCATAGTATAGGTATTTTTTTAGGGTTTAACATGTTCCATATAAGGTAAATATGATTTCATAAGTGTACATTGCACAGGCAGAGTAACTATATTTTTGCATTTTGAAATGTATTAATCAATCTGTTCTAGAAAATGAATAGCTTCCAGTCTACAGTTATTCCACCATGTAATAAGTGATGTTACAATGACATTACATTGTAATCGGTATTCTTCTCCAGTTATATAAATAAATAAATAAATATTTTTCATGCTTACATGAGTAAATTTGCAAATTTGCAATTATGTTGAAATCAGTGTAACGAGGTTTTTTTCTGCTGTTGCTGTTGTTTACAGACTGACGGGCTAAATATCGCAAGTCAGTCTGCAGCTGCTGAGACAAAAACACCGAAAAAAACCACAGAGGAGAGTAATTTTGCCCCAGTCAGGTATCACTGAGGCGCGGGACACTGAAGCATGGCTGACGTCGAAGCTGGATGCCCACCCCCACTCGCTTAATTTAAGTACCCTGTCTTCTGGGTATTAGCCAGCAAGACAGGAAAATGACAGGATAGGATGCCACGCGCACCCCCGCCTTCTCCTCTGGCTACTATTTAAAAAATCCTGAAAAACATTGTATGGAGCATCCAAGGCTAACACAGTGGCTGCGTCCTGCGTCTGCTTCCCGTCCGGAAGTCACACCTAATCCCGATCTCTTCCTTCCACTCCAAGTGTCGGTGTTTCGGCGGGAAGGTGGGCGCGGGGCGGGGAGGTGGCAGTGCGGGCCCCTTCGTGCGAGATGGCCGCAGAAGCCATCTGCAGGATCCAGGAGAATCACAGGGAGAACCGCTTTCCCGATCCTCATGTGTGATTGCAGTCTGGCCTATTGAATTTCTCAGAAGAGAATGTTTTCGCACTTGCTTGAGTATTTCTGGTAACGCTTCAGTTTTATGCTGCAAAGGCGGCACGTAAAAACAGTTCATGTCTTGCCCTGCCCATCCAAGCCTCCTGCTCCCTCCCTGGTGTGGCCCTAATGAGCTACGCCTGGTAATCATTTGGCTTACTTCTCGTTTCTGCCCTTGTGTCTCTCACTCCAGCTGCCACTCATTCACTCGTGTATAAAAATGCTTCCCAGTGCTGTGGTCCCCAGTCATTGATACAGAGTTCTCGTGTCTGCCCATGTCCTTCCCCGTTCACACAGCTTCTTACAGCTTCTTATGTTTCTCCTTACGCCTGCTCCCGAATCCCTGATTTCCGTATCACGACAGAATGACATGACTATTATATACCGCATTATACTTCGCGGCTACACAGTTAGGCCCATCTTTCAGACATGCCTTCACCCCCTAGACCGATACCCAGAGTGCCTCAGCTTGGACAGTCGAAGAGGCTGCCGGCACTGAGGGGTGCCTCCTAAGCTGCAGGCAGAGGAGTTCTTCTCTCTCCTTGACTTCACCCTGGAGATGAGAACTGACCCCTACGGTCTGGAGGAGCCCCAAGGCTGCAGCTCTCTTGCAATTGGCGGAGAAGACACTCGTAGGATTCCCCCCCTCCCCAAAGTGTAACCCCTTGAGGCAGTGAGGATTCAACACCTGTTAGCTGAGGTGTGGGAGAAGGTCAGGTGAGACGTCCTACAGCCCGCCGGCTTCCCGCTGTGCCCACCTCGTCACCTGACCCCTCGCTGTGCCCACCTCGTCACCTGACCACTCGCCTGTGCCCACCTCGTCACCTGACCCCTTGCTGTGTCCACCTCATCACCTGACCACTCGCCTGTGCCCACCTCGAAACCAAACTAATGAGGGTCCAGAAGATTATTCTGTGTGGGAAATTCAGAAATGTGACTGATACGTGCATACTCAAGAGTTTTAGACAGAAAACTGGGTGGCTGAGTGTGGGTTTTTGAGTAATGGAGGTTTTCGAATCTGCTAAATGGCACACACTGACTTTCGTGAGTGTATCAGAAGTATGAAATATCCTCAGGCTACACATATGACTCCACCGGCACTCAGACGGCAGGCACTGCTGCAGTTACTGCAATGTTGCTGCGGGAAGCTGCCCTATACGGTGTTAATCACTATTGTCCATTAAGGGAGTTCCTGGCCTGATTCCACCTAATACTCCTCCCTCCATTCGAACTCACATAGTCTCACCTCTGCCAGGATCATTCAGCACTGAAGATAGAATTTAATTAGATCATTCGATTTAATACTGTAAGCTAATTTAGCTCCGGTGGCAACATCACCTTGGAGGTGTTTATGACCTTTGCCGAGTCTGGCCAATAGCTAAAGCTGCCCTTTTGGTTGAGTTGTACCAAATGAGGTATACGATAATCCGTTAGTTCGATGAATGAGGGGCACGGAACGTATCTGCTCTCCATGTTACCCCCACCCGAATTATTCAGACTCAGTGCTCAGTGACGTAACTAGATTTTGAAATGCGATTATCCCTTGGCCCGTCACCATCTGCAGTGGGGGGGGGGGGGCTGGGGGGGGCCAGCTGACGAGTGAAAACAACCGCGGAATGTTCACAGAGAAGCAGCCCTGGCAGGGAAACGCCGATCGTGACAGAGTTTGCACAAATTGGGCCCCAGCCTTTATTTGCATCTCTGGAGTCACGGCAATTACTCGCACCGTGGCCAGGCCTGCGGGGCCGTCCACCGGGCTTAATTAGAAGGCGCGACTGCTAGTTGGGAAGGGGTGTTTTTTTTTTTGTACTCACGTTCTTCCTGCCCGAAACAAATCCTGATGAGATCTCATCAGACGGGACCACAGTGGCATTTACGGCCACAAAACAGCTTTTCTCCTTCCTTCAGGCTAGCGGCCCCCAAACCGGCCCCTCCCCCACCGTCCCTGTCAGCTCCTGTCCCACCCCTCCGCTCCCAGAAATCCCGACAGGTGTTCCAGCTCCCCTTAATGAAACAGAAAGGGCGGCAGGACAGGGCCGGAGGAGCCAAATCAGATCTGCGGCTCCTTTGTGCTGCTTTAACAACTCAATTAAACACGGCCGAGCATCTGCCGCAGCGCTGGCGGCCCCGCCTCGCTTGCCCCGCCCCCCCTCCCGCCCGCCCGCGTGTCTGCGCGTGTGCGTGTGTGTCTGCGCGCGTGCCTGTGACCAAAGCAGAAAGCAGCTTTCCTCAGCAGAGACGGAGAGTATGAGCTTCTCAGAGGCATAATCTTACTCCTGTAGAAATACTGAATGAAGCTGGGGCGGCAGCCCATTGCAGGGCATACATACCCTTCACCCGCTAAGGGGTAATTCGGGGAGATCTTAGAGTAACATACAGGGGCTGTGAAATGGGGAGCGAGAGGCCAAGAGGTCCAGGGGGAGATGCAAAGACATCACAGTGTGGAGGGTAAAAACAGGATGGGGGGGTGCAGAACAGTAGGGGACCGGAGGGGGGGGCGGCACTTCCCAGACTGGGACTTCATTCATCACTGGAATCAGCGTGTGTTGTAATTACTGTGTCAAGTGAATATGCTGCTGCCTTGGAGGGGTGGGGGGGGGGGCATCCATGGACACCCCCGCATCTTCATAATCGTCTCTATCCTGGATTTGCTTCCTCCTCCTCCGCTCTCATCCGTCATGCATACCTCTGCTGTCAAGCAGCCCTGTCATGCAATGCCAGCCAGAGGAAACCCCCCCCCCCCAAAAAAAAAATAGAAACCCAAAAGCATTTCGCCTGTGAGATTTAGTGTTGGCAAACACAGAGACAGTGAGGTAAAGTTTTGTTTGCTTGAAAAGATAGCAGCTATTGGAATAAGACATATAATTAAAATAGTCATATATGGATAAAAAGGCATGTAGCTATATTTAAGATGAAAATCTTGCTTCTTGCATGCAAAACATAGGAATCAGCAGTTATGCTAAAAGGATTTGCATACACAAGCTGCAAGCGTGTGCTCGGTCTATGCACATGATGGCATTTAGAAGGAAACACCCGGGTGGTTTCATAAATGAGGGTTCAGTAACTTCCCCTGACAGACTCTTGGATTGTGCCTTAAGGGGCAACTTAAGAAGTGGCTTATCTGTTTGGATGCTGTCACATTGCAGATATAAGCGTATTATTTATGTAACAAAATTCCCATACAGAGTTTGCAGTTCACTTATTAAAACTATATTAAACACTACATAAGAACATACTCTTTGCAGATACGGACAGAAATCTAGAACCTTAGCCATAAATATAGAGTTTGTGAGTTTACTCTCTTGTCTATAAATACAAGAATTTTGGCCCACAACTGTGCCCATTTGATCAGTGGCCAGCAGAGCATTCTGAAGCTCATCAATCAACAGTAGATTACTACCAAGCTATATCAATCGTAATATGATTACATCACACAAGGACTTTATTGGAGAATCTGGAGTGGCCGGTGTTTAAAAAGTCATCAGAGTTATGAAAATGTTCTGCTTATAAATAGCTAACGCATCCCCTCACCATACAAACCCCATTTATTACGGGCATTGAGGAGGACGGCCCTGATTTGCGTTTTAGGCATTTAATTTATGATTTGTTTTTTTCTGCATGGCAGGTGCGGAGATTTGGGGTCCTTCTCGTTTCCTGGGAAGCGTGACCCGATAACGCAATTGGGGGGGTTTGTGCACTCTGCCCTTGTCCACTCGCTTGAGAAGTTATCTGACAAATGGGAAGCCAGTTCCCCGCACGTCTTCACCACTGGAGCATGTCCTGCAGCCATATGGGCCCGCAGGCTCCGCGGCAAGCCAGACGAGACGCGGGAATAGAGCCGTCCGCTCGGCTGGCCCGTCGCTAGGCAGCGTGGGCCGCCACGGGCGTATCGGCCGCCACCGGGGTTCAGGATTGGTCACTCTCCAGGACGGTGTGACGAGACCCAATGGGAGAGCAGCGTGACCCACTTTCTTCGGGGTTTCCGTCCCGCTGAGAATTCTCAGTCTCGCATCTGGACATTTCTATAACCGCGGGGCACCTGGCAAATCGTACCTATTAGCTCGTGCTAAAGCTAATATGCGCTCACCAGCTGGAGTTGATCTAGGGACCTGCATCTCCTGTAAGCGGGGCCTCGATTTCGCTGTTTGGTGGAGAATTTATCTATCTGTGCCAAGAGCCCTTTGTCCCCCAATCGGGGTTTGTAGAATGAGCTGGAAATCAATAATCAATCGCACATTATAACATGATCGTTTCATCACTAAATCTATTAACCCCGGTGAATCACACGTAATTGAGCGACCAACTGTGACCAGTCACCATTAAGTGAAATTTCATTGTGACATAATAACCTTTCCTCTGCAGTGGGTTGGTTAGCAGACTTCTAGTCATATCAATTAGGAAAATATACATCATACATTATAGAAAAAATTCAGGAATTGCCTTGAGAACGTTACTGGGCTCCACGGGAAGATAAAATGCTCATGGTTAGAGCACGTAAACTCGCTGCTGGGTAAAATCTCGACCTACAGCCTACATTTAGGTGTGATGCCACGGTCCAGTCAACAAAGCCACTCCAGCGAATCGTTCAATATAAAATATGAATAATTTCAAAAGCGTTTACGAAAACATTTCTGTTCCCATACTCACGCAAGTTAGCCGAGGCCGGCCCTCGATAAACGGCCTGCGGACGGACAAACAATCGCTGTACCGCGATTCACACGCGGCTTTCTCCCTCGCTCACTCGCCGGGTGGCGAGACAGCCACTCTCAGAGGCTACTGGGAAAATGTAACATTTGGTGCCATATGCTGGCAGGTTATCTGGGAATAGTCATGAATTCTTAATGCGGCCCATTGTAACTTACGTTTTGCCAGTTAATTACCACTGTGACATCAATAACGGAGATGGATTCGCAGCTGCCAGGTGCTTTGGCCTTGTCCCTGCGAGCGAAAACAAAATGGCCCAGTAAATAAATATGTGAATGCAGGAACCACATTGAAATGTTTTTTCTGCTAGTAGAATATCAAGAATGGGTGGTTTAGCTGAAAAAGAAGCACTTTATCTCTGAATTTTTATCCCTGGTTCAGTGGTTTGGTCATAAAAAAAGATTGCTGTAGAACTGTGTGTAGTAAGAGTCCAGCTTGCATAGTACATACCAGTGTGAAGTATTATATGCTGTTTTTTACGCATAATTATTCCTACATAAGGTATGGAAGTGTCATATCTGTTATTTTTGTCTGTTTCATGCGTTCTTCTCTATAGTATTCAATTAAATGTATTTATGTAACGTTAGACAGAATTATTGCGCATTCCTAGCCTGGCATTAAATTTGAAATATGTTGCTAAGCTATTTTAAATTTGACTTAAATTTAAAATATCAAGGCGAATTTGTGTATTATGATGTCAGGGTTCAGCCCATAATTTCCTTTTTAGTTTAGTTTTTTTTGACAGAGACGTGTCATGATCTCTAGAATCAACATCCCATTAAACATCACCTCATACATTATATCACGGTTTGAGTTATTTGCTTTCCTGGTCCACGCAGGGGAAAGTGCTCATTATCCAAACGTAACTGACCTCTATTACTGCAAACTGCCTGCAGCAATAGGACACCAAAAGCATTTCCAATAGCTACAAAAATAACAATAACAAGTAGTTTTCTAATAATATAACAATAAGTAGCATTCAAATAACAATAAATATAATATAGGATCTTCTCTCAGTTCAAGTTCAATGTCACCAATCTTAGTATCTCAGTTTCAATGTGGCTGCTACTGTTGTTGGTCACATCTGCTTGTTAGAAGACATTTAAGTTTGTCGACCTCTTGAATAGTTTAAACCGATAATTGGATGACGCGGGACGTCGGCTAGAGGTGACGTTTAATCAGCGACAGTGAGGCGCGCGGAGCTGCCGAGGGCCGCGCTGCGCGATTCGTAGAGGAGCAGATGTACGACATCCTGTCCGCGCGACGGCGTGAATGCCAATGCGTTCTCCGCGCCGCCTTTGCGAAAACGGCCCCTTCGTGCAAAGACTTTGCTTTTTGATTGACTGATAACCAGACACTTGAGCCCCTGATCTGACAGCTTCCATCCATCTATCCATTTTCCAACCCGCTTTTTCCCGATCGGGGTCGCGGGGGGTCCGGAGCCTATCCCGGAAGCTATGGGCACGAGGCGGGAAACAACCCAGGATGAGGGGCCAGCCCATCGCAGTGATCTGACAGCTTTTGTTGGGAAAATGAAGTTAGCTAAAGGCCTCCATGTAAACACGCATGCGGCTAGTTACCTACCACACCAGCATGAGTGCAGCAAGCATCACTTACTAATCCAGATGATCCTGACCTAACTTACATTTTATTTATTTAGCAGACACTTTTATTCAAAGCAACATGCTTTTTTTGAGAAAGCAAAGGCAGACAGTCAATGGAGCTGTTTGGGGTTAAGAGGGATAAAATTACTCTGACCGCTGTGGGATTTGATCTAGCAACCTTTAGGATACACAAGTACATGTACAGCACTCTAACCCACTGAATCACACACTGCCTCCTGCACACATGAGAATAGTCTGGGGTCTGCCAAAGGTTTCGTGTGTATGTATATATTTTATAATAAGTAGTACTTGTTTAATATGATGACATTAATATTGGTTTTCCGTCAGGGTCCATGGTGCCACATGGAGGGCAGTAAAAACACCATAGGGCAAGGGGCATTTATCGCAGGAAGTCACTGATATTAATTTCCATCTGAAATATTATACAACAGTATGATGGATGATTTAGCTTTCTTCATCAATTTAATGTTTACCTACTTTCCACTGGATCTGTAGAATTACAGCATACACCTCTGGTGCCCCCAGAACTGTGAAAAAACATTTTACGACATCATTTTATTTTATTTAATTATTTAATAATGTCATTTTTATTTTTAAAAAAAACTAAGTTTCACAAGCGGTGTCCCAGTGGGCAACACTGGCAGGGATGGGGATTCAATCCCAGCCTCACATGTTCAGTTTACAGCGTCTCCCCACATCCTAAGGCTTTCCTCCTACAGTCATGACATGAATTTAGGCTAATGGGCATCTCTAAACCACCTAAAGTGTATGAATATGTTTGCATATTTTTATTTTTTCAGTACACACTTCCTCCAAGCAGACATACATTTTCGAGGCAGTATGTTCAGCTGGTGTGGTGAAGTAATTGGAGTTTAAGGGCCTAACTCAACTGACCCAGGGATTTGAACTAACAACCTTTGGAGCACATGTACAGCATCCTTACCTACTGTATCCCCCTGACTTGCCTCCTCTGCTTCTAAGGCTTGACTCCACAAGAACACCCTAGATGAGCCTCGTCAGGATAAACAGTTGAAAGACGGGTTTTCCTTTAAATCTGTTTACCTTTAGCACATCCGATCAGACCTCCCTACCTTTCACTAAACGCTAGAAACACCCAAACAACTTGTACAAACATGCCCAAAAATGTTCTATCCTAAATCTTGACAGTCATGAGATGTTAACATAAACCGATGTCTGAAAGTTTTACGTAAAGTACATGGATAAACAAATTCAAGTCGTGAACAGTCAGTAGCTCCCATGTCGGTTGGCTGGAAAACCCTAAAGGACAGTCAGTAGCTCCCATGTCGGTTGGCTGGAAAACCCTAAAGGACAGTCAGTAGCTCCCATGTCGGTTGGCTGGAA
>JAODKL010000017.1:1120088-1134598 GCA_026780765.1 Petrocephalus schoutedeni
AACCCTTGCCATTCAGCAAAAACTGTACGGATAGGCCAGTATTCCGGCTCATTTTCTTCAGTAGGCCGTGAGCTACGCATTGACTGCAGTAAATCGAACGCTGAAATCCAGGGGCCGGACGGGCTGAAAGGTAATAAGTATTCATAGGAGGTAAAACCAATAAGGTCAGGTGTAGTAGAGCGGCCGGGGGAGGGGCAGTGCTGCGTTTTTCACCCTGCCGGTGAGCAAAGCGAGCCGTCGCTGAGGAAGCCTCCGGGCTAGCTGTGTCAGACAGCGCCATAACTGGCAGATTCCTCTTAATCAGCAAGCGGCGAGAGATCATTTAAAGACAATCCGCCGCTGACAGGAATTAAATTGTGTTTTGATTTTCTCATTAGCCTATTCTCCAGTGTGCCTCGTTATTGTGTAATTTTATGTCACTGATACAATATGCCGTTTTCTTTTTGGGGGGTGGGGGGCAGCTAACGCCGTGCCTCAGCTTCCGGGGGAAAGGCGGGAAAGGGCCGGGATCGCGGGCATGGCGCGGCGAGAGGCTCACTTACCGGGACAACGGCAAATCGGTGAATCCCTCGCTTTGCTTTGCCTCTCTGGGTTTACCCGAAAGGGGGCTTCTGTCAAACACAGTTCCTGTGACTGACTGCTGTATTACAGTGACAGAGAAGATATTAGGGCGTATTTAAATTCCATTTTCTTCTTTATGCTTGAAAATGAGACGGAAGAAAACACTTTTTTGCATTAAATGCACGTTTGTCTGTGCTGTACATGCCTTGCTGCCTTATGCACAAAAGTTTTTACAAAGTTTGTCTCATCTACTCTAGTAAAGTTATAATCCAGATTATGATGATGATTATATAATAATAATAACATTAACAATAAACTTTAGATTATATAATACTTAATATATATAATATAGCAATTTAACTTTCTGAACACTTCATTGTCTAATATATATTTAATAGTGTTCATGCACAGTGTGATCCATTGTAAAACATTCACACTTAGAACATTCCTCGTTGATACAAAACCGTTTGTGGTTTGCGGTCGTAAAATAGGAGCCAGCAGGCACAGAGATGCTGTTTATGAATCTGATAGATCAGCTGAAGTTTGTTGCCTTCTTTCACAGTATTTATGTAGCCCATCACGTCTCTAAGAGGCATCATAAATCAGGCAGTTTAACGTGCTGGATTTTAGCCCTGGACTTGATGTGTTCCCAGAAGTCTTTAGCAAGCCAAATGTGATCGCTGTGACCTCCGCATTGCCCTTGACACCTGTTGTCTGGTATCGCGCTGCCTTGTCAAGGTACGTCTGTGTGACTCGTGATGCAAGGGCAGTGAAACGCATCGATAGCTCCTCTAATAGATGACTTTGTAAAAACCCAGGACGGCACATTTGCAGTTTTGCCTTGATTTAACGAGTTGATCATGCTCAAAACATTTTTTTCCCCATCATTTTTTTTCCTGTGTTTAAACTGCGTAGATAGTTAAATACCTCTGCATGAAAAACCATGTGTATAAATAAAATTTATACATAAATAAAGTTTTTGACACTATAAATAAATAAATTCCAGCATATTTCTGTGAAACATGCTTTAATATATCCCTGTAAATATCAAGCACCAACTAAAACACTCCAATACCATTATTCACTGTTATATTTCTGCACCTGCAAATTTACCCACCTATCTTCTAAGATGTCCTTCGGTGATAGTAAATAGCTAATCCCTCCAGCAGCCCAGCCTTGTTGGATCCCTGTGGCATTCTCTGTGTTCACGTCACCTTTTGCACGCATGGCTGGGGACAGACACTGAGTGTTTTTATTTCACCTATAGATACCCCCTGTCCAGTCCTGGCGGTGGGTAAACTGGAATCCGGATCACCTTCCAAGGCTCCTGCAGAAGCTGCTGTCAAGACGCCCTGGACGAGAGCCCAGCGGGCGTCCCGACTTGGCTCTTGATCGCCTCCTCTCATTCTGCACTTTAAGCCTGACATCATTCAGACACGGGGGCCAATGACACCGTCAGGCCCCATAGAGAATTACTTACACTGTAGTGGCTGTGATCTGCTGTCAAGTCTAAGCCCAGCCAACACTCTGCAGTCAATAGGTGCGAATGAACCCGCTTTGTCCTGAAATCTATTGATTTGAAATCTGAAATCTCATATTGATTCGTCGGTTGTGTCTGTCTGTCTGTCGGTCGGTCTACCGGTCTGTCTGTGTTTGTTAGACAAGCACAGCTCTGAGCATCTACATACACACATGCTCAAACGCTTCCTCCCCGCGTGTAGATTTGAAGACGCCATCTGGGCTGAGCAGAATTAATTGGGGCTCCTAATGTTTGTGACAGTGCTAATTCATTCAGTTAATACAAAGCCAATAAGCAGAGCTTGATATCCGGGCGTCTCTGTGCAACGCCGCATGTTTAATGCGGCCCAACACATGCCGCGGGATTCCCACCACTCACCTTTAGCCTCTGCTGCTCTGCATTTTTCTGGGATGTTCTCATTTCACAGGAATGCATGCACTACCTCTACTGGATAAACAGAACGGAAAATGAAATAACTGATTAATATGTAATGGTAATAGCATATTGACGTAAGAGGCATGTAAAATGGCATTGTGAGAGAGATTCAGAATCTTAAAGAGTGACCTTGCAATGCAACTAGTTAATTAATTGTCTAATTAACTTATAAGAGGTATAAAAGCAGTATTGGTACTGATTTGGTTGTAATTGCAATTGTATAACTTATATTTGGGGGAAAGGAGTGCATGGACTTCTTAAAGATTCAAAGAACATGTAATTTTCATTTAAGCTGAGTATGAAAGCGATGTCCCTGAAGTCATCACTAATGAGGAAGGTATCAAAATCACGGCTGGTCTGTGTTGGGTGTGCAGTGGAGGCTTTGATCTCTCAGCTCTCGACATAGAGGACTGGTGACAGTTTTTGTTTCAGTTTTGGTCAGACTGGCGTTGCCAGCTTAACCTGGCATATTTCTAACAAAGGGATTTTGCAGACTGTGCAGAACCAAACTGAAACACCAAGGGAGAGAGTTCTGACCGAAAACAATAATAAAAAACACACTGGGAAAGAAGCGCATTATGTCTATTGTTGGTCTTCTTCCCCCGGGGGGGTGGTAACGTATAATTCTGCAATCATGAGAGCATTTGTGTCTCAAGCCATCACTGGGATTCCCAGCCCATTAAGGCACAGAGCGGCCAGGAGATGGGCGACCAGAAGCTAAGAAACGCTTAGCTGGGTCAGACTCTCTGCTCGGTGGCCACTGACTCGAGGTAGGGGAGGCCCGCTGCCATTTATATCTGGCTTAATCAGTGTGGAAGCGAATGTAACGGGACTTGACTCGGGCCCACATGTGCGCGCGACGCCCGCTGATCTGTAATCGCCCTCCGCTGGGGTACGCTCGCGAGTCTCCTTTACGCCGTGATCTATTGCCGCCTTAACTCCCGTGATCTATTGCACGAAACTGGCAGTAACGGATGAGAATGATCTGCTGGAAAAACTCCCTCATTTGTCTCTGTCACAGCTGGTGAACTAGAGGAGACATTAATGGGGGGAGACGGCAGCAGGACGGGATATAATTATGTCTCCGTGCTCCTCCGTGTGCTTTCGCTGTATGGAGGCATATTAGATGCAATAAAGCAGAGCTTTCGGCCTTTCTCTGCCTCTCTCTCTCCCTCCCTCTCTCTCTCTCTCTCTCTCTCTCTCCCCCTCTCATCCTCCCTCTTGCTCCCTCTGTCTCGATTTAATAACCGATCTTCAATTTCGCCCCTTGCAACCCCCACTCCTGCCGTCGCGAGCCGCTTCCGTTATCTTTCACACGCCGCCGCTTACTGGGAGAAAGGCCTTCTCCATGCGTGAAAATGGCCCTAGCACGCGTGGCGCTTAAAATATTAACGCTTGCCGCCTATTGACGTTGCTGTGTACAGGTTGCTATGAACGATGGCTTGCGGATGTAAGTGGATGCTCAGCTAGCTGATATTATCGTACGATATATTGACGATAACTGATAGGTCGATTATAGATTGCACATTGCAAACTGGTATTTAAAACTGGAACACAGCCTGAATCTCTCTGGTGGGTCCAAAGCTAAACCACTGGTAGCTAAACCGGTAACATAGTTAATAGTTACATATATGGAACATCATGTTAAAATTTTTGCCTCCATACTGGTTTGTTGTGCACACAGATGGCATTGCGCCTGCAATAACATCACAACAGACTAAGGAAGCCCATGAAATGGTAAAAAACAAAACTGACGTGACTGTTGGTCACCTCCTGCTGTAGATGAGCCTGCCACATGGCAATAGTTTGTGTGTTCAGTTTCCCCTGGAGTGGAAAAAAAACATTTTTGATGAAATAGGACAACAGTGTTTAACTTGTGGTTTCCCCAGTCTCCCGCTTCTATTTAACTTAATTTATGAGCTTGAAAAGCATAAGAAAGAAAACGCTTTGATAAGAGACAAAAGTGCATTGTGGGAAATGTAATGCAGTGGACCAAGGGACCTGCCATATTGTTTCCTCCCATGATCTGGCTCCCGGATCAGATTGATTTAGATGTCCTCTCCCCGTGGTCCAGTTCTGTAAATGCGGCGCCCTCCAGACATTGGATCGAAGCTCCAGACAGCCTGTCGGCAGTGTCCACTAGCAGCTGCAAGCGGATGAGCCCCAGCAGCGCGGCGTGGAGCCCAGACCGGCGCGGACAGCCCTGGATCGCCTCGGGCCGCGGCCTCGCGCGTGGGCCATGCCGCGCGCACCTGGGGGTGCATTAAAGACGTGTATGTGCGCCGCACCAGCGCGCCAGCTCCCATGCCGTTTAACGGTTCTTCTGGGGCAGAATACGGGGAAGATTTTTCACTGGTGTAGCTAGGGCCGGCTCTAGCGTTAGGCAGAATAGGCAGTCACCTCGGGGCTGCAAATTACCTGGGTTGTGGAGGAAGTAAAATGATCATCAGTTTTCTTGGAATGAGCCCCCCAAGTAAAACATTGTCTATGGCCCCTGAATAGGTAGCAACAGGGTCTGTAGCTGACTCAGAGATTTCTAGATGCTTTCTAAAGACACTGCGCCTGTGAGCAGTGTGTGGATGGCGTCTGTTGTATCAGGCCTGCTGTTTTTGCAGTCCTGTATTGTGCACCTTAAGTACAGTGACAAACCTTCCCATGTCAATGCCATTTGCATGTGGCGCCATGCTCCTGGGGGAATGTTCATCTCCAGCTGCCTTGACTTGGCTTGAGGTTGGGCAGGAAGCTCCAACGCCTTTGGGTGTTGGGTTAGCTACACACCCCCCCATCGCCCCCCCCCCCCCGCCTGGCTCCTTGCACCAACAATGAGCTGATAACAGGAACCATAATTCATAGAGAGGGGCCAACCTTATCATTAGCCAATGACTTGTTTGGGATCGGAGAGTGACATCAGAGTGGGCACTCTGGGGCCAATCAGGTTGCAGCTACCCCCCCCCCCCCGTATACACCCCTAATCAGCACGGCTCCGGGAAACATGCTCTGATACCGTGAAGAACAGAGCCGAGCTCGGTGGCATGGCGGCAGCGCGCCAGACTGGCAGCTAAGTATGTTGCCAAGCGCCTCAGACTGTCACAACGGTTCAGAGGGAATCAGAGAGAACCCGAAGGCAGCGGCACCAACAGCCACATTAATCTCCCTTTTCATTACAACCTACACAGCGACGTGTCAGTGCTGATTAAACTGCTCCTCTTTCTCCCCTGAGCTAAGCGTCTTCCCCTAAGCACTCCTGCTCCTCTCCATCCTTAATATGCTGCTGCATAACATTTACGGAGAAAATGCACACATTACGAAATAATACAGCTCTTTCATTCACACAAGGATCCCCTTTGTGACATAAGTGTAGGGGGGCACTTTAATGCACAGGTTTACACAGGCTGAAACGCAGGGGCCTCCACTAACCTTGTTCAATAAAATTTTAATAAAACCCCACCCCCGGTTGACAGCATCACCATTGCGGAAAATAGTAAGACAGTAGAGGGTCCTCTGACAACTCAGATATAAAGTTTGTCTTGATCTTAATCTCAAATAGCCCAGGGGACTCTCACCATGTTAATGTACCTCTGCATAAGAGGGCGATTATGCTGGACTAAAGATGTCCTTCAATAAGGTGTTAATTCGGTAAGTGTCCATGGATCGTCTCCTGTGGTAAAGTGTGATGACATGTGCCGTAATTATGTCATCAGGACTGACTTCTGGGCCGGGCTCCTTATGGGACACGCCGGGCCACAGGAATGTGACTGTGACAAACACGTTGCAGGGATCCCGTCACGGGCTCTCCAGCCGAGCGAGCAGAACAGATGTCGCCGCCCCTCATCTGTCAGAGGAAGCGAGCCGGGCTCCGGCCCGCACGCCGATACGGGAGACAGCGACCCGCGGCCTACGCCGGCCAGCCAGATCTTGCCAGATCGGGGTCCCGGCCCATAGGCATGTGGAGAAGACCGACCAATCACACGTCATGGATCCGACAGGGCACAGACGCCGTCCGGCATCCCGCCTCGATCCCACAGCTGTAAAGCAGAGCCAAGGCATCTTGTCCAGCCATGTTAACCCATAGCCTAGAGCTTTGAAGGAAGATCATCTGTAACCATGGTACTCTGAGGTCATCTGACATCTTTACACCACCACTGGAACATTGTTCTGTAGGCTGCTAAGTCCCTGAAGTGTCCAGACACATCAGATGTGATTTTTCTTCCGTTATTACATGATCTATTTTTTTTTTCTTCTTAGTTCCTGTCAAGCTTTCCTGCAAGTGTTTAAGTGCCATGAGATCAATACTGGATGCCTGAGAGTTTGTCTATTTGAATAATCAGAACAACTGTTTAATCGTTTTAGTATGTGCTGCTAACTCAATATATATGAAAGTTACAGCAATTGATTGACAGTTAATGAAATTAATTTAGCTGAGTCAATAGATGTCTGTATTACATGTCAAAAGAGGATGTCAGAATTGGGAATAAAATCCATCTACCCTCACATTCATTAATACGCGCATCGATTTATTTTTATACGGCTCATCCTGCTGGGGAGAATCTTAAAAAACTGAATTTGTTGTGCTATAATTTCTCTTATTATCTGTAAAACAAACATTTGTCACTGAGAGTCATTTGGTAAAGTTTTAAAAACCAGCAACGGTTAGTTTTGAATGCGTTTCTGGGGTTTATTTTATGGTATGGAGTCCCAAGCCTACTGAGAGGAAGGCAAGACTGCTGAAGTCGTGGTGCTTAAGAGAACAAAAAAAATATATATCTTTTTCCTACATCTCAGCATTTAGCATCTCTCGGGGATTTACGCCTTCTTTGTTACCCTCTCGGAATTTGCGGCGCTCCAAGAGAAATATGTGGACGTTGGGTCCTGGGCCGGTGCCTCTACACGACGGTGATAACGCTGATGCACGTCCCGGGCATTCCCGAGGTGTGAACGCGCCTGGCCCCACTCCCAACGCCCTTCCTTAATACCCGTCACCTGCACCTCTTACCCCGACCTGTGTGTGTCCTCAGAGATCAGCAGCCAATTAAGCCCCCACCCGCTTGCTTATTCTCAGAGCAAAAAAGAAGTCCAGGTTTGCCCCCCCCCCATTCCGCTGTCGGGCTAATTGGAACCAGGGTCTGTAAAAAAGGGAACTTTAGTAAAACATGCCGTAAAATCCTGAAGGGTAACCATAAACTAACTGATTTCTTTCATTCCTTTGGAGCAGGCTCTAACTGAAACCTCTGTGTAAACTTTTACGAGGACCCCTGGGGTCAACCGTAAACCCGTTAATATACATGAGAAATGAGTGGTCTCACCGGCCTCCCATTTCGTTCATTTTTTTGTTTTTTTGCATTCTTAGTCAGGGTCAAGTGCTTGGGTTCCAAGGCAAACTGAGTCTATTCAATGCCGCGGTGTGTTAAAAAGAAAAAAAAAAAACACAGTATGCTGAGACACGAAACCACAGAGGAGTGTTATGTGAACGTGACACCCCCCCCAAGCAGCCGATTCGCACTCTGCGCTAGGGTCACGGCCGACCGGGCCACGCACCTTCCCCCTTAAACGTCAGAAACACGGCACAGCCGGCGACGGGCGCGAGTTTCAGGAAGCTAGCTTAATAGGAGAGATCCAACCCCAAACCCTCCCCACTCCGTGAAGTATTTTAATCACCGCAAACTTACGGGGAACGAGATAGCCCTGTTTAGCTACGGCTAACAAATTTTAACAAACTGAGAATAGTAACAGTGTGTTTAACTGTCCGTTTCCTGGTTAAAAAATAAACACTTACAGATTGCACCCCGTTGTGCCATTAAAGCGACCCACCAGGGATTCTGTTTTCATGCCAAGATATTAAGTCTTACTCCATAATGGTTTTTAATAATTGAGTGCTTTCTGATTGCTGCCATTTCCACCGGACCCCTGGTCATTCTCATGACACCATAATAAACCTATCACCAAGAAGGTACTCGTGAGTACTTTCCAAGGGTATAATTAATCTGTCACGAGTGAAACAGACACATGGCCTTTCCAATCTCATGACTAAACTGTCACCAAGATCAAAATTTTATTTTGATATTGTATATTTTAGTAGGTAACATTTTTATTGAAAGATCTTCGAGAAGCTCCTCACAACTGCTGAATAAGTTCCGCCTTAACCCTCTATGGCAGCTCGATAAACAATCAGAAATGTCCACAACTGTAGACTGCAGGGTGTCAGCGAGAAGTCCTTCATATGACCTCTGATCTGTCAAATGCTGTCTTTCATATGACCTCTGATCTGTCAAATGCTGTGCTTCATATGACCTCTGATCTGTCAAATGCTGTCCTTCATATGACCTCTGATCTGTCAAATGCTGTCCTTCATATGACCTCTGGTCTGTCAAATGCTGTCCTTCATATGACCTCTGAACTCTTATGTACTACTTTACTCCATCATGCATTTCAAGTACATGATGGTAATTCTATAGTGACTTAGCTTTTTTTTAGTTAAAAGACCAATCTAGCATGCGAAGGTAGCAATTTCCTGATCTCTCCTAATGAAAAGATTAATGAAAACCTGATATTTCGTTATTAATGAAAATGAAATCCAGCACATTTTTAAGAATGGATTAAATCAGAAGTGCTGTTAATAATAGCATATTTGATTATAATAGCATATTTGTTTCTAGCGTGGAGGACTCTAGGGGAGCCCGTGAAATCGACTCAAAGACGCAATTGAAGATGCCATTCGAGGGCATTCTTCAAGCAGATTCAACCCGACTGTCAGCGACTGCTAAGCGCTGGGAAATAAAGCAAACGGGGGGGAGAGACGCAGCCTCTGACAGCTGCCTGACGCTTTTAGCCACGGCTTTATCCCGAGCAGCGTGACAAGTCACCTGTTACCTACAGAAGCCGTCCGCTGCCGTGCAGCCGAAAAGGCAAACGACTTCAGGGCGCATGTATATTAGCGCTGCGCCTAGATTGGACCCAGTGGGGAGCGGAAGCGGGGGCTGCCCTTTTCATAGCTTTGCGTAAATGGGTTTCTGTAATTGTGTCCAGTCAAAAAACAATACAAATATTGTGCTGGTGACAGTCGACAAAACGCTGTATTCATTGCTAGCCAACAATAGGAAGTAAAAAAAAATGCAGGAAAATTAAAAGATTGTTAATCAGTATTAAGGAATTGGAGGAACTCAAATTTGTTGAGTTATAGTGTGATAGCAAGACAGTATAAAATTAAAGTCATTCTTGGTTAGCGTATTCTTTATTATTATTTTCATTAATATTGGTGTGTTTGTAGACTTTTTAGAACATCAGCGCGTTTGGTTGCCTACTTTGGAACGAGAGAGCGAGCTAAGTTCAGAAACAACGGGCCGCGTAAATGGGACTGATTGTCGCTCCACGGCTTGGGCCCGGGAGAGAGGCGCAGCCCAGCAGGACCGCAGCAAATCTGTTAGCGAAGGAATTATGATGTCAGCGAAAATCCCGACAAAACAATTTGTTAATTTTACAAATGATAATGGTTTTGAGTCCAGTGGCTCCGGGCGAGCGCTGTGCATGGAAAAGAACCCTAATTTGGACTGTCGTAGTCGCAGTCACGAGGGCAGCGGTCTGCATTTTTAACGAGGAGCCAGTCGTCTCCGGTTACCTCGTAGTCTGAGTCAGGCGGAATCCACCTACAATTAATCTTCCACTTGTACCTCTTTATAATTTGCCATTACAATAGTCATTAAAAGGGACCCCCGATTTGGGCCTAGGGTGTTTTCCCGGGTGGATGGTGTGAGCTGCAGAGAGGGCCTCGTCAGCCCCCCCCCCCCCCCCCGCTCCTAGGACGAGACCCCGGTGAACAGACACATACTTAAAGCCGGGTGAAAAGATCACTGTAAGGAAAACAAGCATGATTAATGGGCGAGTTGGGGCGGCTCTTTCATCTGACCCAGTTCATGTCTATGGTGGGTCATTAACCTGAAGGACAACTGTCCGCTCTTTACCTGAGAAATGAAATCCCCGGCCGGGATTTGGGCAAATAGGGCGGGTTATTATTCTATAAGGACTCATTTACAGGGGCGAATGCATGTCATTATTAGTACAATAATATTAATGTTGAATAACCGAAACTAGGAGTACTTAAGACATTCATAGCAGAGAAAAAGCAAGTATAATTGGATATGTAAAGAAAATGATATGTAAATTAAAGTATGACATAGCAAATTGCGAAAGGAGAGTCATGTAGCATCATGAATTACAAACAAGTAATGATTTTTCACTAACTTTTTATGGCGTGTTTCTTGTTAAGTAACTATTTAAGTCCAAGATACGCCTTTCATTTTGTGTCATATGTTTAATTTCTCATATTTCAGACACAATCTACACAAGAGGCGTCCAGCCGTTCGATGAAGGAAACGACAGGCCAACGCGTGACGACAGCAAACGAGGAACTGGCAATAAATAAACAGACCTGCTGTCAGAGTCCAAGGCAGGGAGGCTCCTCGCAGATGTGACACTCACAGCTGGCCAGCAGTGATATAACATCTGTAATGAAGCTTTCTGCCTGGTCTGGCTGGCCTCTGTGACCGGATTCAGGCAGCAGTAAAGGAACAGAGGTGGCAAGTCACCACTGGCGGTCACTGTACTACTGACTGTATACCCTAGCTGCCCTTAAGTGCTGAGGACAGAAACTGCTGAGATTAAAATTATAAGCTCTCTAAATTTTATATTATATAATACTAAACCAGGTCCTTATATAACAAGGAATGATGAATTTTTAATTATTTGTCTGTTAACATTCTTGCCGTTTTTTTGTCAAACATTATCAAGAGTAGTAAAGAGAAATTTTTGTTCTTCATGGAGAAAATATTTACTTACTAGGAGAAATACAGCACATCTTACATTCTCAAGATATGGATTAAAAATTCTAGAAACTGGCATCACTATTAATATCGCCTGATACGGGGCTGACAGAGTAATATTTCTCTGAATTATTCAGAAGTTCATTACAAACCCCCTAATTAAATAACGATGTGTTATCCGATTGTCCCATGTGAAGTGTAAATTTAATAGAGTAAATTGAGTTTCTTTCATGCTGCTGGCTACGGAAGGGTGGGCAGCTACTGCCTGGATGGAGAAAACATCATTCATTAACCTCTGACCTTGGGGAACCATGCGTGGAGCCGGCCAAGTATCTTCTCTGGCTGTCACCGTACCACCAACTGGGCTGTCACTGGGATTCCATTCACCCAGCAGGTAAAAATTGATTAACACGTTTTGTGGTTTGGTACAGTCCCTCAATCATCTATCACAGCATTCGGGGAGTTCTGCAAGCCGGATTCCGCCTTTCGGAGGGAAGTCGGTGAAGTTTCCACCAATGTGTTTGCTCATTCCGCATAATTAAGGTTCAAGGTTCATTTATTGTCATTCTTAACATGTCTTCACATGACGAGAATGAAATTTGTGACTCCAGCGGTGTACAATTAATTGGCATTAAAAAAAACTGATACAACTGATACATAGCTTATTCAGGGTGAATTGCCCAAAGTCTTCATGATACATGGACAATATGAACCGGAAAAGCCCGACTGGTTATAAGTGAGGGCATTTGGAATGTAACTGCACTGGATCGTTTTACATCACATTTGGCCGGCTTCAAAACACGAGAGCCCAATCTGAGGAAGCTTTGATGATTTTTCTAGAGAAACGCAACACATGTTCTCGCAGTGTAACTTTGTAAAAGGAGTCAAGCTTCCCAGACCTATAGTTCTTCTGAACTGATCGGTAGCTTGAAGCCCATCTAAAAATGGCGAATTTCCCCAGTGCATTTGAAGTTAACTAGTTTCCAGTTAAAAAACAGCAGTGGCCGTGTGTGACATTGACTTTTGTAGTTGGTCGGCGTTGCCAGACATAATTACCTGAGTCCCTCACAGTGGTGACACATTCAAGTAGGGCCTCTGGTGTGATTTCTCACCCTGACCTTACTGAAGGGTACAGTTTGGTGAAGCTCAGCGTAGGGTAAAACCTAACCAAACATCACCCTGGGTGTTAAAGCATTTACCCGCCACTTCCACAGCGCACAGTCCCAGTAGTAAACCGTTCTGGCTGTTACTGCCCGAATGACCTTTGGCGGTTTACAGTCCTCATGACATTTTTCAGAATTGGAAAGAAAAAAAGTCAGCAAGAGAGGGAAATGGAGATGGTGGCGGTTGTTTCCTCTCTTAAAGAGAG
Organism: Petrocephalus schoutedeni; assembly: GCA_026780765.1. NCBI lineage: Eukaryota > Metazoa > Chordata > Actinopteri > Osteoglossiformes > Mormyridae > Petrocephalus > Petrocephalus schoutedeni. The sequence continues at coordinate 1,132,786 of JAODKL010000017.1, forward strand.
AGTTTTTATTGATTCTAACCTTTAGTTCGCATAGAGGGGTCAATACTCCATGTTTGTTAACACTAACTCAATATTGTTCCATTTAAAAAGTTAATAAGATTTTGGTTATTTCAACTAAGGATTTTAAAGGAAAAGGAACAGGGTTATGTGGGTCCCATAAGCATGGTGGAGGACAGGAAGCAGCTTGGGAAAAGTGTATTAAATATGAAAAGGTGTATTAAAAGGCACCCTGGTATTCAAAGAGGTATGGATTTTATGTCCTTCATAATTTGGAGTTTTGCAAACACATTAAGGTATATGTACAGCATATATAAACTTTTGTATTCTTTAGTTTAGCCAAGAAGGACCTGTTTGTAGAAGAGTTGAATATGATGGCCAAGGCATTAGTTCCGAGTTAAATATTAATAACTGATGCCAATTATGCCAGCCATTAATTTATGCTAACAATAGGCAAGGCTGAGACAAATACTCCCACCTTTTTTCCTGTTTACTCCAATCAATCTAGCGGTAATCTGCATTATAAAACAGGTGCGTTTTGGGAGGTCTTAATTTTGCTTGCCAGATATCTGCTTTGTTGTTGTATTTGATTATGGAATTTATAGGCTGAAATACACCTTGGGTGACGATTGACCAAAACCGCAGAGGGAAAAGTTTTCACGTTTAGAAATGTTGTTCAGCGTTTAACATTACCATAGAAATTGGTATCGATTTCCCTGAACTTAACTTTTCTTTGGTGTACGTGCCCAGACCCGCACTGCAGATCGCTTGTCAGAACGAGAATATCGCTGTCCAGGAGGAAAGAAATGCTAAATAATTCAGCAGAGTGAGATTAAAAATGGATCCCAGCGCTTTATTAAAAGGACGTGTAATTACTTCAGAACGCCATGTCGGCGTTTCAATAAAAGCCTTAATGCGGTTAGAGGCTGTATACGTATAATTGGCCGAAATGAAACAATATGTCCCCCGAAAAGCGGGGCTGCAACACAGATTTACTGATCGGGACGCTTCGTCCTTCCCCTGATTTAATAACGGACTGCAAGAAATTTACTGTTAAATTTTACAAACAAAACGACGGTGCACTGGGCGCAGGTTTGTGGATATGGCTCTGCATCATGAGCTGTCCCGTATATGCATCTCCTTTCACATTCAATGTAGGCTACTCATGCCTAAGGCTACTCATGCCTCGTATCAACATGTATCTAGGTAGTAATAAGTACAGGAAAAACTGGTGCTGCGGTTTGGTATTAAAAGCTTTGCCCTATTCGTCTGAGAGGCTTCATCAGTTCATCTGAACGGTGGGAAGTCCATTTGCTTTTGACTTCCAGATATATCATGACCTGGACGACTAAAAATGTTGAGACGTGGTTATAAATGAAAATGATCCCCGCTTATCTTAAACTTATGAAGCAAAAAGATAATGGTACTTTCTAATGGAAAACCAGTATTATTATTATTATTATTATTATTATTATTGTTATTTATTATTATTATTGGTGATGATTATTATCATGTAATAAACGGAACTGCTTTATGTCTGCTAATTCTGAGGAGCCATCCGTTAAAATTTTTTGTCCTTTTTGAAATTTAAATTTTGTTATAAAGCCTTGGTATGGTTGCCTTATTTAGCTTATTTTATTAGGTTTTTTTGTGGCATTTATTATCATTACTACTACTACTACTACTGCTATTTCTTAACCCATTTATAAATTTTTATTTTTTTTTATTATTACTTCTTAATAATGTGGCTGCTGCAGTCCCCCGTGAGGCCGGCTTGGTTTGATCCCCCCTCCCCCTGTGCTCTGATTGCCCGAAT
>JAODKL010000017.1:1153077-1190794 GCA_026780765.1 Petrocephalus schoutedeni
ATAGGAGAAAACATTACATATCAGAAATAATCACGCTGAAAGCTGACCCCATAATGTTCCATATATTTTACAGACTGGATTCGTCTTGCAGATGTATGCAGCTTTATTAGAAGGCCCCCGTGTCATGTTGATATGGCGAGCAGTGCAGCTGTTTTATTTAGTAATAGGGGTTAACAACTGGTGGGGACCTGGCGCTCTGAAACAGAGATCTGATTCTTATAGCCGATGTGTGGAACGTTTTGGAATTTCAAATGATAAGCCCGTATCAAATATCTGGGGACAATTTCTCTCACTGCTTTGATTCATTGTTTCTCATGCAGCTGAGAGATTTGAAAGTCAGATATTAAGCAAAAGACAGCAAAAATTTGGCTTTGAATTAATGAGTGTCCTCCGACATAATTCTCCTTCCCTGAAACAAGCAAAACGCAATTTCACACACCAGTATGACATTGCTGACGCGTTTTAGTTATTTTTAAAATTAAAATGACTTATAGTGAAGAAATACAAATCGTCAGTCGATGATAAATGTATTATAGAATATATAGGATATAAATACCTATCAAAGGTTAAAATTGCATTATATATGATACATGGAATGATTATTTTTATTAATGTAATGATATTATTCTACTTGCTAATTCTAATAACGATAACTGTAAATTTAAATGAGTTAAAAATGTTTAACTATTTGTAATAATATTGATAAATAATTATGATGCAGGTTGAAAGTGGATGCATAATACGACCGGCTTAATTAGTCTGTGTTAAACTATCCCAGTTAAGCGAAGGTATCCGAGACCAAAGCGGTTTTCATCGTCAGCTCAAATATTCGGTCACTGCAAATGACTGTACTCCAGGAATAACAAGACAGACACGTTAGGCGACAAGAGACGCCGGGAACAAGTTCGAAGAGGGAGCGACAGCGACAATGAAAATAACGCGCGGCTCCCGTAAGACCCGCGATGATTGATGAAGTCAGGTGCTCTGTTTCTAATCAACGTTTAAATTAGGCCAAAGAAGACCTTTCGAATTAGCGCCGCTCCACTGGAGACCGTAAAGATCATATAAAACATGTTTTGAAAAGAGATATTGGCAGACTTAGTTTCAGCACCATTAGTGCTTACAGGATTTGAGTGAAATGTCACACCACCGCCTCACTCTCGGTCTTTCTAGCGCTTATAATGAGCTTTTTATTAAAGTCTGGCTATGACCATTATCTCCAGCGTATATACACTTGTTGTTTGTTCCAATTTGGCGCTTCAGTGGTATGCTATAACGTCAGCTTTTACAGCTGTCATTATTACATTGTTAAAAATATAAAGTTTATTATTAGGATAATAAACTGAACTGTTAAAGTCCTTTTTCCTTTTTATAAGGTTTTACAGGATTTAGCCCAAGTTGCGGACTTGCCTAAGAAATAGCTATTAAGACAGTATAACAGCAATTTTCGACCATTGCTAATATGTTCTGTTCACTGGCCCAAATCGCCAAAATACCACTTTTATTACGAAAACTTAAGTTTGATTTTATGTACTTTTATATTATAAGAAATATTCCGATGAGTATGCCTGATACCACCGCAATATTAAATTTAATATAAATAGTTTTTCATTCAGTGTCTAAAGTTCGCTTAAGGGACAGTTTAGGTCATGCCTAATAATAAAAATGATAGAATAGGCATACTTATTGGTATAATTCGCTTTTGTTTTGCGATACATTAAGTATTTGTTTCTGATAACTAACTACTAGCTTTAATAGGCCTACTGTAATAAAAACGTCCCTTTTTTCTTCTCGATTAAATCGCGTCATCTCCCGGCTTGCCCCGAAGATACCCTGTGTTTCTTAGTCTTCGCCTGCTTGTTTTTAGGATTACCGTAACCGGGTATTTACCATGTCAGTCGCGTTTCTTGAATAAATTATCCTTTGTTTAATAACACGCTCCCTCCGTTGTTCCTCAATGACACCCTTGTCGGGGACACTCTCCATCCAGTGTAATAGAATCCCGTGCTGTTTTAATAACTCCTGCGTTATTTGGCCTGTTTTGTCCTTACATGAATGTCACCATATGGTGTTTTTGGCACGGGTGATGTTTCCGAGTCCATTCATCTCTAATAGTTCGTGTAAAAGGGTTATCTATCATTCTAATCGATTATTAAACCCCAGATCAGATCAAACGTCCGTACCGATAGTACATTTTTGTTTCATATTCCGCTAGATTTGAGCTGATTCAAGATTCAAAGTAATGCATTTAGCTGACAGAGCGACGGAGGCAACAGAAATAAGAAATGACCAGACTTGATTTGCGAATCTTCCTACGCTTCTGGTCCGAGAAAAGCCGCGTTTTGTAGTGTAAATAATTGTTTTTTTAATTCAGTTCAGTCGCACAGCTGTTGAGAAACGTGGTTCCAGGGATTTTATGTAGCCATAAAAATAAATACAACTTGGAATAATATCGTCGTGCACTGCATTCTGTTTTTCAGCTGTGCTTTCTATTCTTAGCCACAAAACGAATGAATTAAAAACGCAGTCTGTCCATATCGGGAAATATTCGAAATCGCGTAAAATACCTTCTTATATAATGTATGACTTGAACAATGTTTAGCGGGGTCACACGTGCTATTTGTAAAATGATTTGAAATGATGTAACGTCGGTAAATGTTCCCACGTACCATACACAATACAATAAATCATTTAAATCTGAAGACAACGAGTCCGCTTGTATTTTAGAAAGTCCTGCGTCCCGATTGCGTGCGCGCGTGCCGCGTGAAGCACCAAGCGTTAGCATCTAAAGAAACGCGCCGAATGTGGCGGCACTGGGATAGAGGTGAAAGGTACGTAATACCGCGTTCGTTTCTCTTACTTGAGAAAAAAAACTATATAAATTAAATGCATGGTGCTATTATTATCTTATGGCTGTATGATATGCGGTGTAATTATTATTATTTTTTTTTTGTTATTTAGACAATAAAGCATTGAATCGGAGTATACTACCTGTAGTGTGTATTGCATACTTACATTTAGTCATGCTATTTGGGTGTGCCGATGCAAACTAATATTACGAGCGGAAACGTACAGGGTGATGGTACCTACCTGCTCTCTGCGCCCAGCTGGACTCCAATCACTCCAGCACCTAATACCACAGAGCGAACCTCGGTGCGCAGTCTGAATGTAGGTCTTAAGCACCACCATTAACAGAAGTGACGCGGAAAATTGAATTCGGACTCCCCGCTTTACCTGTATTTTTACTCGGGCGAGAACAGGAACGGGGGTTTTATTTTCTTAAAACTTAAATATCGTCGAGTTATTTGTAAGACAGTTTATAGCGTTTCACTTCTGTGTAACTCAAAACCGCGCACAAGTCTCCCCTCTCTCTGATAATCATTTCCAGGTTGTCTCTATTTTTATGGCGCATTAGAAAGAAGATGCGCTAATAAATTTGAGGAACAGTGCTTTCGTCTGCTCGGGATTGTCCGAGCGCTCATTCTTCCCGTTTTTCTGTTCATTGACATGGCAACGCAGCGCTGACACGCTTTCCAAAAAAAAAAACCCACATAACGAGTGCGACAATTAAACATTCTGCCTTAAACGCCCGTTCTTGCCCAGTGAAACACTTGATGGATGCATAAAAACAGCTTTTGACTGGGCTGTGCTAATCCTATTCCTTCCCCAGAATTTAGAAACGTGTGAGTCGCAGCGTTAATAATATTAGTAATATAATACTATTTAATATAATTGTACTATATAATATACTATATAATACTATTTTATTGCTGCAATGACTGGTTATCTGGACCAGTGTCGTGTGAACTAAAAGTCAAACATATTTTCTAGAAAAGCATTTGTACTTTTACTATATACAGAAAATGTCATTTTTTATTATTACAGTTATTACAGTGATATTGCAGTTGATGTAAGCCTTTCAATTCTACCAAGCATTTTTCAGACCGAACTATGCTTCCTGAATGTAGCTTACACACATTAATACACGTATAGCCTGTATCACAAGCGCAAAAAAATTAGTAAATAAATATGTAAATAAAAACTAACAGAACCTAAAGTGATACCATTCCGGAATGTTATGTCTTAGTTCGCCACATTAGCCAAGGGATTATTTAACATCTGTTCGAAGGCCATTCACGGCGTGTTATGACGTAGCGCACAGGTTTTATAAACAGGAATCATTACTCTCCCTTTTCAGTGAAATATACATGGACAGCACGTGGTTCCCTTAAGTGGAAAGTGGAGCAGCAGATGCATAAACCTTTCAAGCCGTGTCTCGCTTTTTTAAATTTGGTAACGCCGGGGAAACTCCTCCTATTCCTGCGTCCAATTAATTAATGTGGCCTGGCCCTTTAAGACTCCGCAGCGGGTCAGTAAATGGTGTAGTGTTTCTCTAATTGATCTTCGCCCAATCAACAATAACACAAGTCGTTAGCGGTCGCTCGCTTTCCTCGTTCTGCGGGTCGCTTTTTCTTCGTGGCAAATCAGCCCCGGGGCAGTACCGTTATACTTTTTTAGCGATTTTTAATGGAGTTCCTCAGAAGACCGACGGCTTTCTTAAAGGGAATACAATTCTGATTCTGCTGTCTGTAAAAGCGAAGTCCGGGCTGAAGAATGGTTCTTCTCGACAATCGCTTCACTCCAGAGAAGCTTTGAGCGCGCAACAAGGGGGTGAAAGCGAATACGCGACAACATACATAACTGGAAGTTTCTATGAGCCTTTGAATGAAATATTATCTACTGCTATTAGAAATAAACATTTCGAGGGAGTACGATGAACTCCAGTAGAGACATGAAGGCAGGCTCAGTGTTGCAATCCAGCAGCGAGGAGAGGAGACGAGGTCCTTTGGATCAACTTCCACCGCCGGCTAATTCCAACAAGCCGCTCACCCCGTTTAGCATTGAGGATATTTTGAACAAACCCTCCATAAAGAAGTCGGCTGCCAGTCTCTGTCCGCCGCGAGTTTTGGAGAAAGTGACCGGATCGAGTGCCACCAGGAACGGCATTACCACCCCGTCGTCGCCGCTCTGTGCTCTGGAGGAGTTAGCAAGCAAAACTTTCAAGGGGCTGGAAGTCAACGTTATCCAAGCTGCCGAAGGTATTCATTTTAAAGATTGTTTTCTGTTGATCGCTCATACCCGATCCGTGTCGCGTAGGAAACAAATGCAATACACGTGTACGCGCTCCTGTAAAGGAATGCGTGTTATTTTCCAATGGCACCTATAGCCACCGAGGAATGCAGAAGGGCCTGCGTGCAAACGCCAGGTCTACAAAACGCATATAATTGTAATATTTATGAACATTAACCGCCTGGTATTTAAATCGCATGTTTATTTCCTTAAAAAAACATAAATATATATAAATATGAATATAAAAATCACATAAACGAAAAACGGTGCCTGCACAAATGACCAACACCAATGTTCTGAGTTGTTAGATACATTAATATTTAAGAAATATTGCATGTAACAAGGTAAATACTATATTTATCGACCTAGAGATTTTGGTGTTGTTCTGTTTACATTTTACGTAAATGAAGCCCAATACTAATCGGCATATAACTGTTGTTTCGCAGTTTCTTGGAATGAGTTTGGAAGAGTTTTCCATAATCTGCCGTATTTTTAGCACTGTGAAGTACTGTTTCAGAAACATATGATAACCAGTACTAATGTCATAGCTGGTTTTAATTATGTGGAATAACATGCCCCTGCAAAACATAACGCAAAGAAATGTTTTTTTTTTTTAATTCATAAGCTATTACAAAGGAACACATCCAATAGTACATGCTATATTACTGCATTTTGTTTTAGTATGTAGAAATTAATATCTCTTAGCTGGCGTTCGAGTTTTCTGAGCTTATGCGGGCAGTTTGAATAAGCACGGCCTAAACAGGAACATTCTGCATGGCCGTGACTGTGTGCAAAAACACGGAAATGTGCAAATGTATAACATTTAGCGCTATTCGCCGCCGAGATTACGCGAAGGTGCCCGCAGTGTGCCCGAGGGCCCTATGGCGCGTCCTCCCTCCTCCTCCTCTGGGAGTTTAACGTTCGTGTTTGTTTTCGTTTAAGGTCGCGAACATCTGAACGCTTTCGGCCAACGCCAGGCCTCAAAGAAGAGGAGGAAGTCCCGCACGGCGTTCACCAACCATCAGATCTACGAGCTGGAGAAGCGGTTCCTGTACCAGAAATACTTGTCGCCCGCGGACAGAGACCAGATCGCGCAACAGCTGGGTCTAACCAACGCTCAGGTCATCACCTGGTTCCAGAACAGGCGGGCGAAACTCAAGAGAGACTTGGAGGAGATGAAAGCAGACGTGGAGTCGCTGAAGAAAATCCCACCGCAGGCTCTCCAGAAGCTGGTTAGCATGGAAGACAGTGACGAAGCCCAAGGCGGATCGGGAGCAGTGTCCCCTAGCGAGTCCCCGTCCTCGCGAGGACATGGGGTCTTCCCACAGTCGCCTTCCTCCTCCAGAGACCAAACCACCGACGAGTTTTCGGAGGAAGATGAAGAGATCGAAGTGGACGATTGAAAGTAGGCCTGTGTTATACGAGGGGACCCTTTCCAGATACTGCACGGACAGGGACTACTTTGGGAATTAATGTTCAAATGAAGGACGTTTTGCTTGAAGTTTTATTTATATAAAGGACTGTAAAAACATTATGACAGCGTGAAGTTAGCGCCTCCAAGATGCTTCCGTATTAAGCTTCGGCAAATAAAGTGGGGAATTACGAAGGAAATGACTTTTTTTAAAGTACCGAATTACTTTGATTCATGGTACAAGATTTCAGAAGTGTTTATGTACGTTTTGCGTTTCTTTTACTATGTTCTTAGGGAAACACTTGCAATTTTGCCTCTTGATAAACCATAAATCGCACTCATTTTTTATAGCTGCTAAGACATCATCTCTACAAAATTGGTGTTTTTTTTCCTCAGATGTGTGTAGGTAAAAGATGCGTATTTTAGGAGAAGAGTATTTTATTGCCGTTAAATACGTAGCTGAAACAATGGGTCGTCCATGCAGAATTAATTTGTCGGAATTTTAATTGACCTACAAAATGACGGATCCGTAGGTTTTATTTCTGCCCACTGCAGTGTAGTCTTTAAAACTAACCAGACTTCAGACATGGACTTCCAAACAATCACCTGATCTATAGGTATGTTCTGTATATAATTTAAATAAAACGTGTAAAGGAACCTCTTATCATGGTAATTTTATTGTAACATTCTATTTAACCATCATCTCTGTAAATAAAGGAATTATAATATTTAGCGTTTCCTGACATGACATGTCTTCTGAGCCTCGGTGTGCATTTTTTCGTTGTCATTTGGCCTTGTATGTCGCTGTGCGTTAAATGCTAAGGACAGACTTTGCTTAATAAATCTAACTTAAGTCTCGGGCATTGATGGGTTATAGAATTTCGCGAATATATTTTGAGAGTCGACAGAGAAGTCTAAGCGGCTTGGGTACAATTTAGAATATCTACACAACTGTCACAAAGTGAATTACTTTTGTGTTTGGTAAAGTTTAAACGTATCAAATATTTTCACTAGGCCTACACCTAAGAATAATGATCCGCCTACCAGCAGTGCCACGTTTGATCTCAGTGTTCTGAGACTCGAGCCTCAATTAGAGGCAAGTAAACACGCCTCTCCCTTACCACCATCAGTTAAAGAACTGTTGTTGTCACAATATGGTCCAGACGGGGCTGGTGTAAAATAAGGCTGCGACCGTCCAGGTCCCATATGGTTTATGAATTTTCTCTTAACACAACCTAGTCGGCATGATTTATTAGTTTAACCCGCCTTTCCGTACTTAAACACTTTCCCTCCGCCGCCAGCAATAATACCACGCATCTGTGCTTCTTTTAATTTGTGTGTTAAAAAACGCCTATGAATAGCAATTGATTAGCGAGAGGTTCCTAATGAATAAGTCTCAATAGGAGGCCAGTAGAAAGGGACGTCTATTGCCTTTATCTCCCGACTTCTCGTTGTCCGGGCTGCAATCTGCTGGCATATCTTTTGGTCCATTAGTAACATTTAACCAGATCAAGGAAAGCTGTTTGTGGTGGACAGAATGACTGGGCTCCACTGAACACAATTGACGCAATCGGCTGGAATCGCCAAAGGGTTGAAAAGTCAAGCAGTTGTTTTTTTTTTTTTATTGTTGCGTTGTGAAACGGATCTTGCCAGAAATGCGTTTTCGCCACAGGAACGAGACAAGGCGGTTTCTTCATATATAGGCCCATATAGGACTATTGTGTTTATTTCAAAGTTTACTTTACGTTAAATTTAATCTAAAATGTTAATATTTATTTTCAGGTTCAATACATACCTGTTGATATGTATTTGTATAAAAAGCAGTTTCACTGAAATTTCTATGGTTTCTGTCGGTCCTGCCTTCATTTTTTGAGCGTATCATACAATAATAGCTATACATGGACATTTCAAAGATGCTGAAATATCCTAAGTACTGCATGCACATTGCCAGCGCTATTGTTTCGATATGTTACACCTTACCCCGAATATGCTTGTTTTGTATGAATGCGCAACAGCTTAAAATATGCTGAATGTCAATGCAACAGTGTCGCATTTAACGGTCAGTCGAACAGACCCATTCACCATAAACACTCTTCTTTAGTAACTAAATATTTCGTCGTGTATTTGTTCATTTGATTCTTTGTCATGTTCGCCGGACCCGAGCCTATTAATACAAAAACGCACCGAGACCAAGCAAACGTCCACGGGCCCACGTACAGTATGCTGTGGGTTTTGGGTGAGTTAAACTGCAGAATTCTATTTAACGGCCTTTGTCTTCCGGTAATAAACGTTTGGTGTTGTCAATTTCACGTAAGTGTCGATGTAAACAAAAATCGTTATGCAACGAAATCGAATGTTTCCTGGAATAATACTCATTGCTTATTTGAAATGCCTGAACTCCAGGCATATTAGAACAAAATATTTGTTGATGCTCTGAACTAATACACACAGATAATCATATCGGTGCATGATTTTTTGCAAAAATGACAACTAAGCTTCGATTATTATGTTGCATGAAATAGGAATTGTATCAGTGGTTTACCTGTATGGTTCCAGATGCTAATGCTAACACAGTTACGTATAATAATTTATTTCACAATGACAACCTTGTTTTAACTAGGAGACTATATATTATTTCATGCATGGAAACTTCTTTATTAAAGTCGCACATTATGCCAATAGTTCTTAATAATTTGACTGTGCAGGTGAAAATATATTTTTTATGTCACTTACCTGGAATGATGACGTAATATAGGCGCAGTTTCATTTAAATTGGTTTGTATTTCCAATGTAACTTTCATTAAAATGTTTATTAATTTTATATTCAAATGTTTAATATAATGCACTGTCACTTTTTTTAAGTGTATTATAGATATAGATTTTCTCTAAAAAAAATAGTATGGCTCAAGCACAAAGAAGAGAACCCTGCCAGTTTCAACAGAAACATGTTAAATCACAAGAACAATAACCATTCATAGTTTAAATCAATGTTTTCTTTTAAAATGTAACAGATTTGTACATGACATTCGAGATGTCATCTCATAGCATTAAATCAGAGATAAACTAATTAAAACAGAAAATGTGCAAATGATGTAGTTTTTGTTTGTTTAAATAATTGTTCTTTTTTATCGAAAGCATTAGCCTACATGATAGACAATGCATTTCAGTATATGACCGTCACTCCAGATTTTCACCACGCAAGCATCTACGCAAAGAAGGCAAGAAAAAAACCGTAGTGCAAATAAATACCACCAGGATAGAATTTGTAACATTCATTCCATATTTCATACAGAAAAGTGCAACGAACGTCTCTCGTTGGAGTTTCCAGATATTTATTTCTGTCTTCACCGTTCCCTGAAATTCTGTTACAGCGCTGTTATGACGAACCAAAACCTAATTTTCTGGATGGTTAATTACATCGTTTCTTCCCTGACATCGTTCCTTGTTGGCATTAATTTGGCTTAACTAGTGATTAATTATCTAGCTTTAAAGTCGTCGCACTTTGTTTCCGAAGTGTCTTGATGACTTGTTTCTTTTTCTTTTGTGTCGTCACGCGCCACTTAAAATGATGGCAATTTAACTTCCAGCCCTGTAACATAAAGTTTAAAAGTTTTGTTTACTGGTAAAGCGTTGTAACACAAACGACGATTTTTAGAACACCTAGAAAATACTTCGAATATAACGTTTTGCTCAGAGAAAATTATAACAGCATTTTCCGTCATCTACTGTCATGAGCTGTCTGCTGCCTCAGAAACAACGGGTTATGAAAACTTACACGTCATAACTGTTTATTTATAGATAAACACAGGGTACTCCGTCGCGGGGAATGGAAAAATATAACATGAAGTCTTATCGGTAACATTAACCCCGCACTCTCTGGTAATACTAAGGTCATTTTTGTTACATTGTCGCACATGTTAACTCATGTTCTTAAACGCCTCCTCATCATCACAATAAACCAAATTTATATACAATGTTTCTATCAGTCGTGGGGAATGTGCGGAATGTTCCGTCGTAATAACGGCGCTTTGTAAGCTAAATAACCAATATCTTCCCGTAAAGTTTGTTATTCTGAAGATGTGATTTGCTCCTCCCCTAAAAAAAACAAGACTTTCTTATACCGAACTCTGTTTCTGCAATTTCTTTTTGAAGAAACCATTGACAGTATGCGTTGACTTCTCTCCGGGCCACACCAAGGTAGGCAGCAGCTCCATAATAAGCGCACAGCGCGCCACCTTGTGGTACTTTAGGAAAATGTCAACTTTTCAATGGGACAATACACATTGTGTAGGTGCTGGTTTCCGTCCAATCAACAACCAGTAATCAACCCCTTTGGTCCAGATATGGTATTAATATTTCACACGGTGGAAAACAACCGCCACAACAGTTTCCCATTTTTCAGGGTAATAACATCTAATTTCAGACTGGTGCTGAACAGAAGACTTCATGAACAATAAAAGTAACTCAAAGCACATGATTAGCTTTCATGGGACATCAGTGGCATATCAATACTCATGAAAGAAAGAAACAAAGCCTAAACTTTCACAAAATTTATTTAAAAAATACAAACAAAATCTAAGTACATTTATATACACATATATACAGTTCTAATTAAAATAGATTATCTAAAATACAAATATGTACAACCAACGCAGTGCTGTTTAAAACTACCAATCCTATCTTGTTTGCTTGTCCTTGATTGTGTAGTGAAGAACCAAAGGTTGAGCCTGTGAGGAAAATAGGAGGAAGATAAAGTATAAACTTCTTTATAAACTTTCAAAACTATACTCCACTTGGAATTACCAATATATTGCACATCTGCTAAGATGACCTAAATCTTGAATAGGTTTACTCAGCAATAAAAACAGGAGGGACAACGTCTGGCAACACAAAAACACATTTCATTTGGGACAAGTTAAACTTGTGGTTTTTAAATGTGTGCACTGACAGAGTATTTGTAAATCGAAAAATAGGAATAAAATGCAGTGAAGAAAGACCATTCTTAACAGGGAATTGGGAATGCCCTGGACTCTGGTGAAGGCCATCCTACCTTGCCAAACCAGTGGAGGAGCCACAGCTGTTTCATGGTCATGTGATCAGGCAAGGACTCATTGTTGAACAACATCTGGACCTGCAAACAGAGGCAAGACGGCACATAAAAAAAACACACACAAACCAATATTTCAAGATCCTGACCAAAAATGCTGGAATCCGTCTATCCATCTATCTACCTATTCAATCCGTCCATCCATCCATCCATCCATCTATGTTCCTTGTAACCCCTGTCCCCAGTCTGGGTCATACCTATTACAAGCAGCCCGGGACATAAAGCTAGGGTCCTGGATGGAACAACAGTCCATTTCAGGCAACCTGCACATGCCCTATAAGTTATTTAGAGATACCGTTTGTCCTAACTGCAAGTCTTTGGACTGCTGAAGGAAACCCATAGATCATGGGGAGATCATGCAAAATTCCACACAGACAGCAGTTGAGCCTTCAACTGTCAAAAGGTAGAGAAAACACTGCTACCCACCAAGCCACCCACAAAACCATAGCCGAAAATTCCAGGCACCCGATTGCTATTGACATTGTACCAAAGCAGCTGATGCCACAATCACCGGCAACAAAGCAAACAAGCACGTGACACTTGGCATAATCCAGGCTGCTCCGCAGGAATCACCCCAGCAAACCGGGACTGACCTGCTGCTTCTCCACGCTGAGCCGCTGACACAGCACCCGCCGCAGATGCCGCACCTCCGCCCTCGCCGAGCACCGCACAAACTTCTGCTGCGAAAAGTGCAACAGAACATCGTTACAGTGGTGTAGCCTGCCATCAGCGGCTCGCTGTTACGGATGCACGCCGATTAACGACTAGAGCACAGGAGACTGCTCACAACTGAAAATCTACATGTTGTGAAGCTTAATGACGCTGTAAAGCCCTCCTCGTTCTTGGGGAACCAAAATTATTCAGAGGAACAAAGCCTTGGCAACATCATCAAATTAGCAATTCTGCAGTAGCTTGTCAAACATATTTGATAGGGTGTACGTTCTTCTTCATTTAATCTTAAGTTCTGTAAGAAAACGTTGTGCCAGGAAATTGCGAAATTCACAGCTTTCACTCAACACACATAGTGAAATTATAAACTGACTGGTTAAGCAGAAAGACTTAAGTTCACAGTCATTCTCTCCCTCACAATCCCCACATTCACTACCAGTTACTCTTACTTACTATAACTAAAATTAACATACAGCACAGAAAATAAAAATCACACAAACTATGAAAAAGTAGGTTTAAATAGAAAACAGAAGTCTAAATTAAGGGGAAGTTTCAGCAAACAACCTAATAAAGATCAAGTGAAAAATTAACCTGCCCCTTCTGAAATCTTTAATTACTTGGTTTGATCAATAAATGTCCATAATCACTGTTGCATACAGGGCACTCAATAATTAATAATGCAGTGTAAGTTCCCTCAAACCCAAAAGCACACTGTTCAATCAATCTGTTGATGCCAACAGCACACATCCCTGGAGACTGTCTTTACATTCTACAGCAATTACAACAAACCGAAATACAATCTACATACATTGTGACTGTACATACGCTTGGTCACCCAGAACAGAAAAACCAGCATTTCGCATGCAGATACAAATGACTGACAAATGAAACAAGTGTACAGCAATATTCAAGCCAGTGCTGCCACCTACTGAGGAGGTGGAAAATGACAGCATGAATTAAAGGCCACTATAGTAACGAAGCAAGTATCACCAAATCAAAATATAGCCATATGCCATGTTTGTGAGGCAGATAATGCTGTTAAAATTATTATAAAAATTAACACCTTAGTTGACAGTTGTGTGAAGAAAACACAAAAGGTTCTTTGTGACAAGTCTGCACGATTGTTCCTATTCAGATATTCATTAACTACATGCTAAATTGCTGGTCGCCCAGTGCAATGGCTGCGACAGGCTTAACTACTTAGACCTTAAGGCAGTGCTGGTCTTAAAAGAGTGACACCATCGTGTACACACTCTTCGCCCGCATGCGTGTTTTTACACATTCATAAGAACGACAAAAGATGAGACTAGGATGAGCAGGCAGGCAAATTAAAAAAGAAAATCATAATTTTTAGCAGGGCCTGTGTGAGCTGGGATGAATATCTTACCCGTAGAGTTAGCTTGCTTTTATCTCGCCCTGTAGAAGACGACGAACTGCAGAAACATGGGAAAACATATTTTATTACATAGTTGGGTGCAACCAAATACATATGATACTTTAGCAGTGATAAGTTGTTTTACATGGCAACACGTTCCCTGACACTTAACTGCGAATGAGAATATCAACCATGTTCCATTTTTGGTGTAATCATTACTGAATCAGACTGCAGCACATGATTGTCAATATAAACATGCAAAAATGTATATCAAAAGCAATTAACACCGTAAGCCTTTAAAACAGGGATTCAGCTACTCATTTGGCCATCATTTTAAATTTTGGAGATGGGGGGGAAAAATGTTCAAAGTAAAGGAGATCAATACCTCAAGAAACATTCACTATTACAATAATTTAAAAACCCTGAGTACAAAGACAAATTCAGTCTGTTTGGCTGGGGTTTCTGCCACATTTCATGGTGCAATGAAATTCAAAAGGATAGCTGGGTTTGTCTTTCCCAACTCTCTCCCCCCCATAAATAATGGGGGTGCAACCCAGCCTCCTCACACAAAGGACCGGGAGACAAGTGTACACGCAAGAGGCAGGGGAGTGGGGGGGGGGGGGATCAATAGTTAAGCCGATTCTGTTTTCTGTAACTGCCATCGATTGCTAGCCATTATTTGGTGCTGTGCAAGGTAATTAAGAAATGTAATCATGGCACGGTCAATGAAGCATAACACTGTAGAAGATTACTCACAACTATTGACAAATGACTAACTTTTCAAATAAACACAATTATCCCAGCCATTAACATTTGTGGCGAATGGGGAACCTGACAAATCAAAGACAAATGTGAAGCACTTTCTGCCCTCCTTTCAGGGTCCTCCGTTCATGCTGGACCTGTCTCCTAGAACTGAGGCCTCAATAAACTACACAGCCTCCTAGGCCCTGGGGACTCTTCAACTCTTAGACAAAACATTGAGGAACAGATCGGGAGTATGTTCTAAGAACTGCCAAGCTTACAGCATGGATTATAAAAGGATACAAAGTAGCTATGAGTGGACCCCATTTATAAACACTTTTAAAACTATCTCTAGCATTTCATTATCAACTCACTCCCTGTACTAACAGTTGTGCTTTCCATAATAAAAAACGGCTTTGAAACTCATTTAATGTCCATTTATTTTGTTAAGTATAGAGAAGCGCTTTTAGTTTCACTAAAATAAGAAATGGACCATATTACCAGAACAAAATTTTAAAAAGTTACGTAAAACACACGTTACCTCTGTCTTTCCAGGCAGAGGGAGACCTGCTCATCGTATCTATAGAAATGGGCTTTGGAGTGGTCAAAGCTAGTGTACGGCAATCCTGCCATGTCAGGTTCGGTATCTGAAATGCAAAAATAATAATAAATAAATAAATAAAATCGGTGTGCCAATCACCGAAACACAGCTTTCCGTCTGGAACAAAAATTTTGTATATCAAGGAATAACGCAGACAAACGCAGAGCACATACCATCGCCAGAGGACTGCACAACTCGCTCCAGACCCCGGGACTGGTAGAATTCCTTAATCCTTTTGTCCTCACCTGTTACACAGAGACATGGGAAAGGGAAAATAAACTGGCATCAGATCTCAAATGTCTTTCTTAGACCAAACAGTGAAGCAGGTGCAGTAAGGGCAGATGGAGAGTAAATTAAACAACACTCACTCTCCTGTAGTCCCGGAACCAGCTTATAGACAATGTCCTGCATCACTCGGTCAAGTTTCAGGTTCAACAAGGGTTGCGTCTCATGGATTTTTATGTTGCACATTGGACAGTACTTGCTGGTCTGCAGGTATTTCACGATACAGCTCTTACAAACTGCAAGACAGGGGTGGGTGTCAGGTGGGGTAAAAAACTGTTAAAATACACCTCAAACACCATGCTTTCCAAGAACTAAGTGGCTGTAGGCAACATGTTATTCACCAACTTAAATCAAATAAAATCAATGTCTAAACATGACCTAAGACAAGGTCACCTACCAAACTAAATACGACATTTTTCTACATGGCACTGCTCCACTTACATGTATGTAAACACTCGGTAATGGTTGTGGCATCAATGAAGTACCCCGCACACAGGTAGCAGACAATATGCTCATTCAGGTCTTTTATTTTTAACTTCACCTCCTCCTAAAAAAAAATATAAGTTAAACGTCAAAAGTTTACATTTTAAACATCTTAAAACAAATTCAACCTACTAGATGTTACTGGAGTTGGTGCAGACCACTTTCTCTGGCCATTTCCTGCTCTGGCTTTACTATAAGCATTTCTTTTTGGAGAGATTGTACAGTGTACATTTTATCGACTAAAACGCGAGTTTAAAATGTTTTGTTATGCCTTCAAAGAAAAAGCGAACACAAGTGAAATGAGCGAGCTTCAAAAGGCAAAAATTTAGAGCAGCGAGTCAAACAGGGTCGAACTGATGGCGAAGATAGTGGATATAAAGCGTGGGAATTACAATCTCTCACTTTATGTACATGTTTTAGTGCCATACGGCCGAAAAGAAAAGGTGCTATATATATATAGACCTATATATATCGCGATAACAGCGGCATGACCTTTTCCTGTTATTAATCAACGACCAGGCATGTCGCGATTTACGGGAGATGCGTAACGGGCGGCTTTTCGGCAACACACGTGCTGCTCCACGCGTCGAAGAATAATAATAATAATAACAATAACAGCAATAATAATAATAATAATAAACAGCTAACTTTAAAGTGGGTAAAAACATACTGCCCGGGTTTGTAAGGACGCCGGCCGGCGGGGTACCCCCGAGTCAGAGATGTCAAACGCGGGGATGATGAGTAAATTTAAAGGACACTGGCCACTCGGTTTGGACTCAATAGTAAATATACAGAGAGCTCTACCAGTCGAGGACGCCCTCGAATATTCGAGAGGACGGGAAGGGGCGCCGCGCTCGCCAACCAGCCGGCCGCATCTCCCCCGGCCCCGGCCCCCAGTCCCCAGTCCCGTAGCTAGGTGCACACGCCGCGCCGCCTCAGACCTGTATTATTACCCGAGAAGATTCTCCTGGAAATCACCGCGCCATTATTTTCAACGAGGGACGGCGCGTACGCGCGTTTCTCCGCAACCGGGCCGATTTAATTCCGGTTACGGCAGGAGTTAAGTTAGTAATTTCGGGATAAGAGCTCACTGCGCAGGTCTGGCCGCCGCGCGAGGCGCGGGGAGGCAGAGGCGCCGCGCTCACGCCTGCGCAATTACAGGGCGCGAGACTGCCGCTGTCCATCGCCGCTCCGGCTCGAGCGCACCGCGCGCGCCCTTCCCCTTCCCCGCCTATTTATACGCGGTTCCCGCGAGCCCCGGCCGGCCGGCGGGCCGCCGCGCGGGCGGCCGCGAGCCGAGCGTGCGCCGCGTACCTCGTTCCGCAGCGGGTCCAGCTTGTAGACGGACTGCAGCTGGTTCCTCAGTCGCATAGCTATCGCGATCGGTCCCTGCGCCGCCATCTTTGGCCGGATAGGCTCACTTCCGGATAAGGAAATTGTTGTCATAACAACTAGAGCGATCGGCACGAGATGGACAGTGCACCGATGCGCGGAAACGGTCCTTTGCCGCTCCGTTACAGCGCTCGCTTTTCGCGAGAGTTTTAGCTGCACTTAGATGGATATACATTCACCGAATCGCCGTCTATTTACAATATACGTTTCCCTTGACTAGTACTTTGGTATGATTTAATTTGTGTTTTTAAATCCGCTACGCGCGTCGTTACATAGAATAACACCTATTTTATTACACTCGGAGCGCGTTGCAGTGTTAAAACATGGAAGACATAAGTTTTTTTTTGTTGTAGTTAACTGTTAGTCTTTATACTCAACTTTCTTCGAGTGAAATATTGGTGTCCTCATAAATTCACGTGAATGCGACATCGACTACGTGGGAAACGCCACAGATACGCCTGTGCGGCTTTTGCGGTTGTAACACGTGTTTGCCGCTTATGACCGTGAGAACAAAGAGTGACATTCATGTGATAGAATGTGATATTCAGAGCAAGTAGCGTCCCGGCCAGAGTGTTCCCCGGGGATGGCACCGTTGCGCTTGGGATAGGCTGCAGCCCCCGCGACCCTGACCAGAAGCGGCGTTTAGAGGCGGGGCTGGACTGGAATTTTCCCGGGGGGCGGCAAAAAAATATTGTGGGGTATCCCACAATATTTTGTGCTCCCCCCGGCAACATTTTTTTTCCGTGGGGGACCATGACACCACAGTAGATTTTTAAACCCAGTCCTGCCCTGGTTAGAGGATGGATGGATACGGACACCAGCGCTTTCAGTTACATGTTGTAGTGCTGCCAGTAGAGGGCGGCATAGACATAGAACTCTCTTTGTGTCCCTTACGTTCCGCGTTGCAATTAAAAGACGCACCGTATGTTATTTGAAACAATAAAACACGACGTCATCACGATTTCCTTAGTCAGTAGCAGTGCTCATTACAATGGTGATTACAGGCTGCCTTGAACCCAGCTGTACCGCAATACCGCTCAATATATGTACGCTGTTTGTTTGCATTATGTTCACACTAAGGCAATAAAATATGTCGTGGATAGAACCACAACCACAGGTTTACAACAGTAGGCTTTAACCAGTGGCAGTATTTAGTATTATCAGTCGTGATATATCAGGACAGTTCTAATGAATAAGTTGCATTTGCACGTGACAACTTTTTTTTAGCACATATTTCATATAGTACGTGATACTGTTTATGGTATAATGGTGTGTTATCTAGGTTCTTCTGTTTTTAGTTATGCTAAAGGGAAATCTCACCCTTGAAAACACAAACATGGATAGTATTGCAATTAATTGACAGGCCATGTGAATGGAGAGATTTTTCACACATGACAGATGCCTGAAATACCTCTAAAATGGCTTGGCAGGCCATTTAAAGATGGAGAGAATATTCTGTTTACTCAATTGCAACAACCTAGACATAGATCTGATCCAGCTAATTTACGCTGGCAAATATGTGTGCACAGGACTTTGGCTATTCTTGCAAAATGTATCTGAAGAATTGACCTGATCATTCACGCCTCAGTGAGCCATTATAGTGGTGGCAGTGTGTAAGTCGTCCACACGGCTGGCTGTTTACCCTTTGTGCCAACGGTCTTATCTACGAGCCCTTGCATGGTCACTGGTTATCTGATTGACAGCACTCTGACTCCATGAAATATCCAAATACCCCGCAGGCCAGGAGATGCTTGAGATGTAACTGTAGCAAAACATTTCAGCCTGGTGAGCAAGAAGGAGAGAGAGAGGAGGAGTACTCCCGTCTTTTCATTTTTTTTTATTACCTCATGATGCACATAGACAAAGGCGGCTTTCTCCCTCCCTCTGCCAGCCTGCAAATCCATTCATCATCCTGGTCCCTTTTCTGTAGCTAATCTGATTCAGACACCTGCCGGCCTAAGCGATCAGGCTGGGAAAGATGTAGTCAAATTCACTTGACATATTACAGTTGGAGGACAAAGGATTTCATTGCTCAGTATTGTTGGCAATAGAAAAGGGGGCACAAAACAAAGATATACAGAAGTATCGCTTGAAGATAACCTAGATGTCAATGGGTTTTTCTTCTTGATGGTAGTAAATATTTTCAAGGAAATGAGTTTCAGATATCATCCAGCATTCTTCTCTGGAATAAGACAAACAAAAAAATGTAAGTGTCATTCAGACATTTTTATCAATCAGCATCTGTTTTACTAGATAATGTTTTGCAGTGATTACCATCATATACAGTACACCCTATTAGGTACACCTGCTCGTCAATGCAAACGGACTGCTCCTCCAAGCAATGAATCATGTGGCTGCAACTGAATTTATGCAGCAGACTGGGTGAAGAGGTTCAGTTACTGTGCGGCTAAGTGTTAGGAAGGCTGAGACTGTAAACAAGGCATGACTGTCGCAGTCGGACGTTGTGCTTCCAGCATCCTAAGAATAGATTTTCACGCACTATGGTGTCCAGTGTTTACACAGAATTGATATGATAAAGCAAAAACAACCACTCAGTGGCAGTTCTGTTGCCAAAAACACCCTGTTAATGACAGAGGTCAGAGGAGAATGGCCAGACTCATTAAAGTTGACAGGGAAAAATAATAGCTCAGTGCAAAAGGCTTCACGATGACTCTTCATCCCTTGAAGTTCTTCTCATGACTAAAGGATGTTCCTACATAGGGGTAACTAGTCAAGTGATGCCTTTTGTGTGTTTTTCTATGTTGTGTTTGTTACTTAGAAATCAAGTGTACATTTTGCCCCTTGCCAAGCTTTAATCGATTTCCAGACCTCGGTTGTCTTGTCATTAGGGCTCTTCTGTCATTTATCCACAGACCAGCGCGGCTTATATCCAAGAAGAGAAGAGCTCGTAAGTCATTTGTGGCCCGCCTTCTGATGATGATTCATGTCCCTCCCTGCTTTCTATTGGGTCGCTGGCCCACTGCCAGCCTTCAAAAGGACAACATCTGGTTTGGGTTTGTTAGAAAAAAAAAAAAAAAAAAAACTTGCAGACTACCGATCCAATAGTCTGTACTTGCTGATTACCGACCAACAGCAATCAGCAAGTACAGACTATAGGATCAGTATTTTGAATTTTTTTAAGGTGTAAGGTAAGAAATACTCTGTGAATGTATTATTATAAATTTTCATTGTTATTGCTATATATTTCTGAAATGATCAGAAACGAAATGTCACGCCAAGCTGCTCACCCACCTGCAAAGTGCCTCTTGGTTGGAGAGGTGTTGCCAGGCCAGGCTGATTGGAAAGGGGATTACCATCCCGGGCGCTGCCAGCGCAACCAGAGCACACGCTAATTCAGCAATTAGTCTCCGGGAGGCATGCCAATGTTGGGGCCCCGGGGCCATACAGGGGGCCTCTGCTCGCCTTCAGCTCACCTTCTTGCTAGCAGGAGAAAAAAAGCATCAAGGATCCTACGGTTTGCCGACCTTTGACCGTCGGATTCCCGACACGACGGTGGTGTTAAATAGGGAGGCATAACCCCGGGAGGACTGGCCCATGTGGCTGGCTGCCCGGACAGCATCCCCCCACTCTTTCCAGGGCGAGATGCACGGCCGCTCACCTGGAACCCATGGCTTCCTGTTCCCCGACATGGAATGACCCTTAGTCCAGGGCGAACAGTGATACCACTGTCATTAGTGAATGCACAGTGAGCCAGAACTACACACCAACATGCAAAGCGCGTTTTGTGGGATGTACTGCTGCTGACAATTTGATGTCGTTGTTCACCTTCTTGCAGACACACAAAATGCAAGTAAGCCATGAAACATATGTACAGTAAATGTCATTATTGTTGTTGTTGTTGTTGTTATTAAGTCATTGTGTCAAGTTGATATCACTGACTGTCCACCAGAATGCCCCTGGAATATCCTCTCTTCAATTCTGGTTCGTCAGGCTTCCCTGCGCCGTGTCTCTTTCTTTTTCATTCACATTCCAACTGCTTATCCAGCAGTTTCTGGAGATTTTTCTTCTCCCTATGTGTAGTTTAAGACACTGTCCACCAGGGGGTGATACAGGAGAGGGTGGTGGAGCCTGTATTGCAAGCTGGAATGCTGGTATCCTTATTGTAGATATCTTTTTTTTTTTCCTTTTGTCGTTGTTCTAATTTTCTCCATCAGAAAACCATTTACTATATTTATCAGGGGGCAAAATTATGCACCTGGGCTATTTCGCCTGCGAGTTTGTGCTGAGATGGCGTCCACCTCGTCTGCCTGTTGGATGGGGTCCTGAAGAGGACCAGTGCAGACCCTGGTGGTCCTGTCAAGTGCCAGGTTGGTCTTTATCAGCACTGAGCTGAGGACCTGTTATGGCAAGCTGAATGGGGGCTTGCCGTGGGGGGGGGGTGGCGGGGGTTACAGTGCAGTATCATGCAGGTATTTATGAGAATTCATCTGCTGCACGTGAGCTCTTTTTGTGTCTGACATTAGCCACAGTGTGCGATACACCTGCTCTGTGCTTCCTGGCAGAGGCTGCAGGCTAACCACACACCAGTACTGGAGGAGTGCTTAGAAGCGGGGTGGATGGATGGATGGAATGCTAATTCCAGCTTTTAACTAAAGGGGGTAGGCCTGTTTTCCTATTCTAGATGGCAGTGTATTTACGGTCAACATTTATAATCTACTTTGTTAGCAAACTCAGTTATTTACATACAATATTATTCTTAATATTATATAGTAAGTTTGTGTACGGCCAGAATAATGTGGTGATTTGTCATTGATTTTATCATTGGCTGTATGAGACTGAGATGAAGTCCCCAAATAACCTCTTCGCAGACCCCGAGCCCGCAGAGTCGCCTCGGCCGCCCGCTGACTCTCGCTGTGTCAGTGTATACGGCCACCACCGGAGGGCGCCACCACTCCCGTCCGAGTGCCCAGGAGGCCGTAATCGGGCTCCGATCTTATCTTCACGGGTATTTAGGAGAATGGGGGCATAGCTGAAGAAGTGCCACCCAGAGCCTGGCAGGACGATGTCCAACCGAAATGTCCCCGCGTCCCGGCGATCGAGCCGCCTATCGTCACCACACATCAAAGCACCTCAGCCACCCCCCCCCACCAAGAAGATACACAGACATGCAACAAGTGCCCCCTTGCGAGATAGTGGCCCCGCTTTGATGGGCCGGCGGGGCTCCTGCTGCCGTCCCCTACCCCCTGGCAGCGAGGGAAGGACCTTTTGATGGCCTTTCTAAAAGGGCCCCCATCAGCCACACGCGCCATCAGCAGACGGCGCTGCTTTGGAGACTGTGCATCTCCGCCTGTCTCGCCTCCCCCCCCGGCCCCCCCTGCATGCTGGCGCCTTTTCATCTCGCGCCGGAATCTCCGCGAGTCGCATGCGACGGCCGATCGCTGTCTCTGATCCGGTCCCCTGCAGCCCCCTTAAAGAGGAAGCGGCCCTTCTTGCCACCGGCACTGACACCAGCGTCCCAGGGATGCAGTCACACCCAGCCAATGCCAGTGTAGCGTTCAAGAGTCGGGATTCTCTATTATCTCCTCGCCGTTTAAGGACACAGCTGCACTGGCATTGGTGTACCCGGCCCCCACATGGCTATTACGAAATGTTGTTTCTCCAGAGCCACTGTGCAATTTGGGATGAAGATAAGGTAGAATAAAAAATGAGTCTCCCTATAAATGTCATAAATCATTTTGTTTTGGGTATGTAGTACACATCCATCCATCTTCCACCGCTTATGCTGGCCACTGTCATGGGGGACCTGTGGGCTTGCTGGTAGCATAGGGCACAAGCCGGGGGCTCACCCTGCATGGGATGCCAGTTAAATAACATGAATAAGAAAAAATAAGCCTTAAAATATTCACAAATTTGCATCGAAATCGCCTTGTTTATTCATGTCATGTAGTGAGGAAAACCATGTCGAATCAGTGCAGACTCACCCCTGTCGTCATTATTTGATTGTTGATTTTAAGCTTATTGTATGTGAACAGCGAAACCCTCTATTTGGCTGGGGAGATCCATCTTCCTGTCAGGGGTGAACAACGGAGAAGCAAGGAAAAACATCTCTCAAATGTAGGGCGTGCGTAAACACAGGGGAGGGCCACTCCATCACTTATGTGGGACGGAAGGTGCGCGTGCGTTTGTTTGTGTCGCTGCGCGGGACAGCGAAAGCCGCGACTACCGCGGCACCCTGGGCCAGATAAGGCGGCCCCGCGCGGCGCAATTAGGAAATCGTTAGCGCCATTTATCACCACGCTGGCATTAAAAGTTGCTGGTTTAAATAATTACAGGGAATCAAAGGCTAAGTGGTGGGAGATCAAAGACAGGCATTCTTGGGTAATCCTTTGGTGTTGCAAATCTTCGGTAATCTGGCTAGTGTGTCCCCACTGTTTGACATGTATTTACTGTAGGAGAGGGGATGGTGCTATCAATTACGGTCCCAGCGGTCCTGTGTTTACTCTGCCGGAGTGAAGTTTCGAGACGGCCTTGTGAAATATGGCAGCCCCCCCTACCCCCCCCAAGCCGCTGTTTGCTTTTCACAGGCCAAGGTGTGTTACTGCCACGCCTTCGTGTCTCTTTGGGGGTCTTCCCGTAGCGTCTGGGAGATTAGGCGATACTCGAGGGTCTGGTGGCCTAAGACAGTTTGTCCAGACAAGGTAAACCTGGGTTGGTAGGGGGTGGGGGGTTAGCGCAGCATTGTGCAAGAACAGTGACAAGCACTCTCCTCGCTGCACCCCTCTGTATTGATCCGGAACGGGTTTAGGATTGAAGAATGTGGAATCATGTCGGATTCACTCGCAGAGTTACTATGAACACACGTAATACAGGATTCATTCATCAAACAATTATATACAACAATTAGTTGTGGGTTGGAGTCTCGCACAGAATGTATGTGGACACACAATATAGAATGGAACGACTGTGAACATATGGAGGATTCTCTCACGGACTGGACGTGGAAACAATAGATACTTAAAGGGTCAGAAAGTTAAGTAACTTCAAAATAGAAGTAATTAATTTTTGGAAAGAGAAAGTGGTGCAAGTAAACCAGGCAGCATGCATCGGAAAAGCGGATTGAACGAGTGAAAAAAGTTTGTTTTTATAATTGCTAAGAAATAATTAGCAGTAGGTATAATAACACTGCACCACCCACCCTGATCTCTGGATAGTAAAGGCCCTGTTGCAATTAGTGCTTTAAAGGTTTCAGTGAAGGTGTGATTCTGTCTGTAATTAGTAAATTTGTTTGTTCTGACACAAATCCTGCTGGCAGATGGGGTGAAAGGTGAACCTGTGGATTGTCCTTCTGGACTATCATGACAAGATACTCCCCAAATAGTGGCATCAGTCCGCAATTAACTTACAGTGTGAAAAATGAGCTCTCCTTCAGGGCGAGAAGTGCGGAAGTTAAGCAGCAGTTTGCCGGAAGCTCCCTGGCACCGACACAACATGGCAGATGCGACCAAATGCCAGGAAAATCGCAGCCAAATGGGACGATGGGGCCTGCGGATTTGCTAGCGGCCTGATTAATGATAGGCCAGCTCCAAATGCAGGCCTTTAATTTCGCGGCAAGGTTTCATAAGCGGGCGGATCAAAGTTATGATTTGATTTAATGTCAGAGACAGTGAGGGCTGCTTTATGGCAAATAATTGCACAGAATAATTTCCGCTCAGGAAATCTGTGGGGTCAGGTTAAGTGTCACAGCTAACACGCTAAATAGGTGAGTGTGAAATGTCAGGTTAAATGAAAGCAGAAAAAATGTTAAATTACATTTTCGCTCATTTCCCACACTCCAATTAATTGGTATTATTACATATATTTCGTACTATATATTAATATGTAATGTATAACATAACTATACAGGTATATGTTTAGTATAATAATCTATTTATATATAATAATTATATATTAATAGGCTAAGTAATATATTTCATACATTTTAGTAAATGTATATAGCCATCTTGCTATTCTTTTTATATTTCTATAACGTTCAATAATTCAGCTCGGCATAAATGAAAATTAATTTTTCTATGTCGTCACACAGGGGGGCTGAAGGCCCGAATTCAGGGGGCCCAGCACTTTACAGGAGCC
This sequence comes from Petrocephalus schoutedeni, assembly GCA_026780765.1. Classification (NCBI taxonomy): domain Eukaryota; kingdom Metazoa; phylum Chordata; class Actinopteri; order Osteoglossiformes; family Mormyridae; genus Petrocephalus; species Petrocephalus schoutedeni. The sequence goes on from JAODKL010000017.1 coordinate 1,178,363, forward strand.
CTTGAATAACTAAAATTATAAGTAAAATTGGGTGGGGGAAGGGAGGAGGGGGTGTTCAAGGTGACATTTTGTCAGGGGGCCCAGAATTTTTAGCGACGCCCCTGCTGGTAAGACACATTTAAAGAGTGATTTCATATCCAGTCATATAAGTGTTAGTCATTTATTTAAATCCTGAAAAAAACCCTTGCTATGTTTTTTGGAAAATAATTGTAGAAAGTGAACCCCGTGTTGCATGTGCTCTGGTGCACACTGTAAGCAGCTATGCAGTGCCAGACATTTAAAATAGTTCCAGAAACTTGTGGACCCACCAAATCCTTCAGTGCCCCCACACACACACACTCCATGGCCGGAGAATAATCAATGGTGTCCATCGGCCTGAAGCACAGCTCATTGCTGAAACCTTCACTCTCATCAAAACGCTCCTGTGATCTTCTCCGTTTCCTCCAGCAATTAGGCTTCAATTTATCATCAGGAAACCCCCCTCACCGCACCCCACCCGCTCACCTCCCAAAGAAAGGCTCAAAAGGGAACAAAGCGTTCTCATTCTGGACGTTTCTGAGGCATAGTGCGCCTTCCAGCCGTTTTCCACGATCTCCCATTAGGACTCTTCTGTGATTGTATCTGTTACCGTGATTTTAGAGGCGGGACAGCCTAAAACGCCCTGTTTCCACATGGCTGAGGCTCATGCGGCCCTCCGGCACAAGCTGTGACCCCACCCAACCTGCCTGCCAACCCATCCTCTCCTGCCATACCTCAGGGAACCTCACGCTACACTGAAAGTCCTTTGTCGTGCTTCACCATTGAAGAGCAAATGCCAGTGACCTAAAGTCAAGATTCCTCATCGAAATGCTACAGTCCTGGGAACTGAAACTCATTCAGTCCGCATGACTTTAAATCCCATGTGACAATAATAGCACCAGAATAAAAGGCCATTGGAGGACTAGGCAGGCGGTTAAGGCACTCCCATTTGCGATGGCAGGAACTCAGGAATGTGGTGATGTGAGGAGCCCACATCAATGAAAAATCACCAAAATTATGCAAAATAACCTGGGAAAAAAATACAGGGGCAAGTCATGTCATAGAATATCCAGTGAACAACAGCAAAAGGTCAAGCAATCACTATATCTGATTTTGAACTAGAAGCAGGTCATTTATTCAGGTCAGATAGCAAATGAATAAATGAATTAAATTGCTACCACACTCCAGATTGCCTACTTACTGGCGAGCCCAGACAAAGACTGCCCTTATGCTGCCTTACTCTTAACATTAGCACCAAGACATGGAGACGTAAGTGTGGAAAGTGGCTGAGATGTGTTGACAACGTCAGTGAAAGGCCACAACTCCATCAGGCGTGCCTGGCGCAGAAGTGCTTTTCGACGACCACAGGTGTCCTTTGCGGGTGTAGAAAATCAGAGCCCCATTATCTTGGAGCTGGGTGTGCCATTTTTCGCATTTCCCACTGGGGGTGGTGATTGGTTCAAATCTCATATTCAGCAGAGTGACTTCAGTGTTGGGTGCCTGAATAAGGTCCTGGACTATATATAATAAAACAGTATGTCTCTTTGGATGAAAGTGCTTGCAAAATAAATTAAATATAAATTCTCTCCCAGTGAGGAATGACACGGGCCTCCTCTCAATGGACAGCAAGCGAAAACAGCCTCCCCCACAGGTATGCATGAACGAACATTCCCCAAGAGCTCAGCCACCTTCCACAGCTACAGAGCACCAGCTAATTCACATTCTCTAAATTTCCTCACCACAGATGGACAATGCAGGACTACAAGGATCAAAAGCAGATCCCCTCTAAGGGACACACCCTATGTTCCCTGGAAGTCCCATCATTTCTCCTTCTGACTTTTGGCCAGAATAGGTAGCTATGAAACCCAGCAGTGCTCTTTGAAAACACTGCACTGGATCTCCAAATGAAGCTATATTAAGCCAGAATGTATCAACATGTTCATTCTCTAAGAAGGTCACCGTCAGTATTAATAACTGAGATGATATAGTTTAGCCTCACATATTTCCACCATGTCTTTCCAGCCCGCAATCATTCTTATTGTTTTTTTTTCCGGAAGAAACAAGGGTGTAAATGTACTGTTACGCCTGAGATGAATTCACAGAAACACCATCAAAGATATGCAACATCGATTGTCCGCCCCTTACTGTGCTTGGCACTTTTAGCATTGTGAAAACCCTCCTGTTGTCACTTGTTGACTGTAAGTTACACTATGGTCCTGCGGTGATGTTATTTCGTGCCACTGTATATCTGTATATGGATGGTGTGATAAGAACCTACTCGTCTTGATTTAGAGGACAATTGTTGAACAGGGTCTGTTGCTGAACACACTTTTAACACACTGACTAACCCTGGCTATACAACCTTCCATTGACGCTATCTTAAGGCTCCTAGCAACAACTCTGATGCTTATGAAATATGTCATACTAAAAGTAACAGATTACGGAGTAAATAGATACCAGATTCAATCAATAACTGTCGCTGTTCTCCCCTACTAAAGACCTCAGTGTTTGTGGTGGGAGGGTAGGTCTTAGTAAGTGTAATTAGCAAGATGTTGCTGGCCTGGTGTCACTGTGACTGGTGCTGGTCTGCTCGTTACCAGGGGTGGAGCGGATGTCCGTCAGCTGACGCATGGAAATCCGCATGACCCCATCACCCACCCGGCTAGCGTCGCAGAATCTGGAAGCTGAAAAGAGCGCAGAAGGATTATTTTTTAAAACTGATTTGTTCCTGGTGAAAGCTGTGAGCATGTTAATTTGTTCAATGTGCGAGTTGAAGTGCTGAAGAGCAGGAATGAAATTAACTGGCACCAGATCCCTCACAGTCTCATGGCTGGTGAGTCTCCTATAGTTGAAAAACAAAACGTGTGAAAAAGTATTTGGCTAAATTTTATATTAAATACAACAAGCAGTACATGATATGTATATTGCATAAAGGAGGCCTGAATTACCCTCTTGGGTTTTGGGTAACATGTTACAGACCACTGTGACCGACGTTTTTTTTTGTGGTTTTCCTTTCCAATCAGTCTCCAGTTCTGGGTTCCTGCATCAGAAATCTGCCTCAGGAGTTTGCGGTTCTGGTACCAGTCCCTCGCAAAAATAACCACTGCAGGTGTTTGAAAAGCATTACGGAGCAGAGGTAAGAGAATGATTAAGGGAGGCTTTGAACTGCTGACCAGCGGGCTGAGATTACATCCTGGGCTGGCCGCGGAGCTCGGACTCCAGAGTGAGACGCCTTACTCGAATGACAGTGGGGGGAAAAAAACAGTGCAGCTGTAGAGATGACGTCCGACATGCATCCATGAAGCGTTACAGACCTCCCCACACTGAATGCGTGTATATATGCGCATCCGAGCAAACTTACCAACTGTGGTCATACCTTTGGGACATCTCTCATAAAATGGGAAGGGCTCCTTCATTAATAACATTGCAGAATACTCAAGTAATACTCACAATACTCAGCTATTACCCATTTTTATTCCCATTTTAGCTAACTGATGTGGAAGTCAGATGTATCCAAAGTAAGCTTTAACTGTGTCATACACATTTAGCGCGAAGTGATTAGCATTTAGCTATAGCCATCATCCAGTGCAGGGCGCGGACACGTGTGAACATAAGGGAGAAAAAAAATCTTTTATTCAGCGCAGTTTGCTTTGAGTAGGTTTGTCACCTCTCTGGGAGTTGACCACTCCCATCTCTGGACCGTAATTTATACCATTTGGGCCCCCCGTGTGTCTTTCGCAGAGCTTAATCGCCAGCCCGGCTACGACACGCGGCCAAGAGACCTGTCAGCCATATTTGGATGAGGTGTGCGTGTGTGTGTGGTGTGTGTGCTCCAGGGTGGCGTCGGCACAGCTGCGGTGCGATTTGGCAGCGCCTCCACATGACATAACTCAGCACGCGGCCCTCCACCCGCAGCCGTGACCCAATGGAATGTCTGGCCAGGGGACCATCGACAGAGGTCAGATCAAAACATCCACAGAGACCAACAGTGAGAAACACACCGCAAAGCATGATGGGTATTTTCTTAATCCCTGCTATGTCCAATCAGCCGAGATATGCTACAGCATACCCACTAACTCAATTATGCATGTGTGTTTTTAATAAATGCGGTTTTCTCAAATTATTCCTATAGCCAGCGCTATATTAATTAACAGGGTATCATGCATCTCTGGGGTTCCGAAAGACGTTTAAGCCGTGGGGTGGCTGGTCACATGATGACGGGGTGTCACTCCATCGACATGAACGTGAGGCTATCAATGGTGCAACGGGCTAAGCCCCAGTGCCTGTGGTCGGAAAGTTACTGGTTCGGGACTCGACAGAATGGTCACACATCGAAGGTCCTTAACCCTGTGCATGCTGTCTGACCCTGGGCTGTGACCCCCCCAAGGCTTGCTCTCATAGAGACCAAGATGGGCTACGTGAAGAGAAGCTTTCCAACGTACCTGTGAGAATAGCAAACAAAGCATTATTTCATTGTAGGTTCTAATCCCTACAGCCAGAACCCTAACCTGAATTTCATGTACACAGCTGTTTAAGATGGGGTAGGTGAAGAGAAGCATTCCAATGTACCTGTGAAAATAGCAAAAAAGGATCATTTAATTCACTTGCAGGTTAAGCACTCTGTAACTGGAGGTTGTTGGTGCTAATCCCTAGAGCCAGAATCCTAACCTGAATTTCATGTACCCAGCTGTTTAAGATGGTGTAGGTGAAGAGAAGCATTCAAATGTACCTGTGAAAATAGCAAAAAAAGGATCATTTAATTCACTTGCAGGTTAAGCACTCTGTAACTGGAGGTTGTTGGTTCTAATCCCTAGAGCCAGACTCCTATCCTGAATTTCATGTACCCAGCTGTTTAAGATGGAGTAGGTGAAATGAAGCTTTAAGAAGCTAATAAAACATCATTTCATTCCATTCACTTGTGGCTGCATGGGAATGCGTACCTGGGTGCTGCCATATCCAGCCATTATAATCTTAACTTCTGCTACCTGCGGCTTAGGGACAGCTTTAGTGCTTCTGTTCCCAAACGGAAATATGGGAAAACTCATTGGATACTTCTGCCGTCATTAATAACTGGTTCCATAGGGCCTAATAAGATGACTAACGGAGCAAATTATGGTCTGTGACATCTCGCCAGCAGGTGGCAGTGTGAAGTAATATCAGTGAAGAAAACGGGGTGCCGGACACACCATCCACCATCAACAGCTTGTCTGTGGATTCTAGCTCATTGAGATCAACTTATCTGCTTCTGTGTATGAGAGGTATATGTAAGCACTTTTAAAAATGATCATGGAATGAGGATGCGGGAACCTGGTGACTTGAATGATGTCATCAAAGAGATGTCGGATCCGAGTGTTTATGGGCGAGTCATTATACAATGGGGACATCCCAATGGAAAAGGTCACTTGGCATAGTGGGGGGAACACAGCTTCAGGGATAAACACACGTCCCTCTAAAGGCACTCAACTGTCAAAATACCAAGGGTTTTGCTCATGTCCCTAGCGACACTGTGGGAGTATCGTGTGTGTAGAGTGGGGCGGGAGGTTGGCGGCTGATTGGGTCCCTACCACTGTAGAAACCAAAGCTATGTTACTGGAGATGGTGCCTTTGGAATGGGCTACGATGTCACAATGCCACGTTTACAAATAACCACGGTCGTCAACGATCCACAGGTCGTAAAAGAAGTCAGTGGTAACATTATTCACCACACATTACATCACCAGGAAGAGGTCATCTCCAGGAGGCCACAGCTGGTCAGTGTTCATACCGGCCCTCATGATCATGGGAGGCCTCTGTGGAGAAGACGCTGCTGTAGTCCGGTGGGGGAAAGGCCTTGTGTGGTAACATGAACTGACAAACAGAAACTGAGGCCTTGTCCACACCGTACATGGGTATTTTTAAAAACGCTGTTTTTCCTCCTCTATTATTATACGGCCAATCAGAAGCCTTATTAGCAGTTCTGCTACGCTAAAAACAGCTAATGTGTACAGCAAATGGTGTACACTGACGTCAAACAAAATGGATAACAGCGCACATTCTGACCCCACAAGCCAAAATCTCTGTTTTCCCTGTCTACACGTCCATGTCGAAAACGGACTTTCTGAAAGTCTTGACCCTGGACGGAAGTTTTACAAAAGCTCAGTTTTCAGTGACCAAAAACACTGTTTGCGGTATGGATGAAAGGCCAAAATGCATAGAAAAAACTACGTTTTCAAAAAATATCCACGTACATGTGGACAAGGCCTGACGTGCTGAGTTTCCTTTACCATTTACACATGAATGCATGTGGCAGCCTTTTGCGTGCAAATTGACATGTTAATGCATTCAAGTACAGTACTAAGGCAATATAACTAAAAGAAAACACTAACAGTACAAACAACTGGTAGGAATAGTAACATTTTGTCTGCGCTTTGTAATATAACCACACAACAAAAATATAGAAGTAAAGGGTGAAAGTGACCATATAACACAAAAACACCAGGCACAAGGCAGGGCTCACTGGACAAGAGGGTAGCAGATATAATACCATAAGTAATATTTAATCATTTACTATTTCAATACTGCACTAAAACATGTAGTGGTGAAGCAATTAAGCATTCAATATTAAGTGCATTCAATATTTGAGAGATAGTGTGAGATTACAGAAAAATCTCTTTCTTATGCCTATTAGAACAGTGGGTATACCCTAAGGTTATGCACTCCATACCTGTAGGTTGCTGGTTCAAATCCCTGATGCCAGAAACCTAACCTGAATTTCTGAATTTGGTATAACTGTATAATCACATCGTATAAAGGTACCAGGTCAACACCAAACTATAAAAACAGACAGAAGGTAGCATATTAGAAACATACATGGCAACAGAATGTAAGAGCTGCTGGTTTAAGTCCCAGAATGAGGCTCTGCGATCATACCCTTCAGCAAAGCACTTAGAATAAATTACTCCAGTAAAACATTCGGCTGTATAAAAAACTGTAAGTCCCTTTGAATAAAAGTGTCAGCCGGTTGACTGTATGTATGTAAACATCATAAATTTGTGTGGATAAGGAAACTGAGATAAGCACTTGGTCACTGTTTAATTTCAATTTAAGTAACTAGTCACAGATTCGAATGCAGAGATATGAATGTACAACTCCGGTGTAGGGTGTGCAGTGTTTGTGTGAGAACGGAGAGACGGTAAACAATACTCTACGATGAAAATAGAGCAGGGACACTTTCCAGACAAGAGTCTCTTCAACAGTGTAAACATTTATGAAAACAGAGACATCGTATTCGTCTTACTCCGATCACCTTGAAAGACTTCTAGTTTGACAGAACGAATTCTAACAATATTTTACAAGGCACAATAAAAGGTCTCACACGTGGGAGTTGTACTCGCAGACTGTCACATGTGGAGCGAAAGGGATGGTCTCTGATCCTGGATCCTGTCACACTGGCTACAGGTCCTGTAATGTCGCTGTACTGCCTGATGCTGGGAGGTGACCGTTGTAAACCAGTCCTGGGTTTTCAACAGAAACAAATGAACTTGCCTTAGTTTTATTGGGTGAAATAGAGAATGGATGTCCCAGTTAGAAATAAAAGGACCCAATCGAAGCTACAAGCACATGGCTAGTCAACTCAGCATCTTGGATGAAAACTTGGATTTTAGTCAGTGATACTGACGGCGAATGTACTGTCGATGTATGGTGATGCGAGGAAGGTAGCACGGAATATTCTACTGAGAAAAGTTAATCATAAAAAACTGTTTCATTTAGAAGTTCAATTGTCTGGACCTGGCAATTTCACGATGCCGGAGCTCCTGATGGTCAAGATATTCCAATAAAATGGGCACCTCATACAAATTAACAACAGTAGTGAGCTTCCTCACCGCAATTTCCCCTTTGACATATAAACAAACACGTAAATGCAGGCATCACGTCACTGACACCCAAGGCGTCTACTCTGAAGCCTTCCTGTGGCTGGATCTAGCTTGGTTTATTCATCTTATTCATAAAACAAAAGTAGAAGAAAACTAAGCTGTAGATGCAGCCTCCGTGACAGACAGATTTGACACTTAAGTTCAGGCATATTTGGGATTAGCGATCGCAGGCGGGTCGGCATCCCGGGAAAGCGTCTCCTTTTTAAGGGTACGGAGGAGCTGTATCTAATACCACCATCAATCCTCGGCCCGAAAACGCGGCCGGCCGCCTGAAATGACATAAAACGGAATTTTTCTAGAAGTAAATAGAAGAGCTCTTAGTTCTCAAGGGGGAGGGGAAAACCCCCCCCAGAACCGCGTTTCCATCGGCGGAGGCGCGCATTGCTGGAATTCCCTCTGCCATAGCGGAGGAAGCGCAGGCTTTCCGAGGAGGACGCGCTCCCCAAAAAAAGCCCCGGCCCCCCCGAAGCACCGCCCGGAGAGCGACACCGGACCCCACCGCCACTTAACACGCGTCTCATTTCGCCCCGAACCGAGTCCGCAATACGCTACCGCCTGCAGCCAGGGCAGCCGCGATGGCTTTGCGGACACGGAGCCGAAGGAAATGCCGATCCGGAGAATACTGCGGCTACCCGGCCTGCTCTGCTGCTCATTTATTAGTAGTAATAAATGTAAAAGCAATGTTGGGTTTTTTTTAGAGTTAGTTTAAGTTTCGAATTAGGTTCCAAATCGTAAACTGTCAGTTAGACGTTTAGATTTACAAGGTGAACCCCATGTTTGAAGTTTGTGGGGCGTGACTAATCTCTTAAAGAGCATTGTTTATGCCCCGTTACGTCTGCATCTGAATAAAAGCGCCGCTTTGGTTAAATGCCCCATCACCTGCCTCCTTTTCCAAGCGCTGCAATAAGTGCAGGACTATGCTGTGAAAAGCATTACATCTGTTCCACGCTAAAGAACTGGCAATGTTCGCTTGCAATAGTTCAAACTCTTGAATTTATATATAACTTTAGAGGTGTTAGTAAAACTTGAATGCCATGCTGTATTTTATATTAGAAAGAGAAAATGCCTTGTAAAATATTTTCCTGAGTCCAAGCATGAATTCCTTATATGGAATGCTAAGGGTGAAATATGACTTAGGAGAGGAAAAGGCAGTGAAAAGAGACCTCAGAGTGCGGGCTGTGTGGGATGGCTGGGAGCTGTCAGTCACGGGCTGCTTTAACCCCAGGCCTGGCGCTAATGAGCGGCTGGTCACACTCAGCGCTCCAAAGCATCCCGTCGCCGAAACGGTGCCTAGTAACCGAATGAGGATCATAGTTTTTTTTTATAATTAGATAATGTCATACCCATTAAAAAAAACTGCATCATCTTTATCATTTCGGAGCACAGGTCCAAAAAAATGACGTCTATTTCTAATACATATTACACATACTAGTGAGTACTGGAATGGGAGTGTGGAATATGTGAATTGTGTTTACCACTGATATTTCTCACATGAGGGAATCAATGCCCACCTCACTTGCCTGTTATTATCCGTTGTGTCTGGGTTATAATAATTAACTGTGTCTGGGCTACAATAGCTAGCATAGCTCTTCAGTAATTATTTAAATGAGGGAGTCAGTAATCTTATTGCTAGCTTACAGGGAACGGTGGTGTACCAAAGAAAATAATACATGACTGAAGGTGAATCAGAAGGTAAATCTGAGATCTGGTCCCATTGTTTGAAATGTCTTTCAATCTCTTATCTGAGTGGTGTAATTTGGAGTAAACACCCGTAGAAGGCTTTCCTGAAGGGCCTACCCTACCTCAGATCGTCCCTCTGTTACCTGGACGGCATGCTTTGGTTATCATATCACAAGGGGGTGGGAATTAAATAAATATTTTGACCTTTTCATAAGATAATATTAACATACTTGTCCGATGACCTAGTTTTGGCTGAGATCCTCGTTAAAAGGTTTTGGAAAACAGTTGCTGTCGAACTCCCTCGTTCTCGTGCTTTGCGTCGACTCAGGACCTAATCCCTCAAACTCAGGCCTCATGTCTTATGCTAAACCTTTGGATCGCGTTTCTAGAGACACGGAGGAACAGACCGTGAAAGCCCATCAACCGCGTGAACTTCTGGGGCGATGCGAGCATGTGGCGGGCAAAACCCAAAAACATATTGTTTCGGGAAGAAGGCATTCACTAATTTTTGTTTTGTTCTTGTAGACTGGATCCTCTCCCATAACAAGCAAGAGAAGCAATAGATACGGCCCCAAATAACATAGTATTACAATTAATACTTATTAATAAAACAAAACTGAGCGATTTATTCATGTATCAGAATATATGTTTTTATGGCATTTTTATGACACTTGTAATTCAGCTAACAGGAGAATTATATCTAAATTTTTTAACATTCAGTGTGGTTCCCTGTTTGTACAGGAGAAATCCATTCTTTTTTTTTCTTAAATTGTGAACTTTCATTTCTGTATCTTGTTCTCTGGTATTTGGCACAAAGCCAGCAGCTGACAGCTTTATACAAATTCCAGTCAGTGTCTCAGCAGCTAGATGAGACATTCCCAGGGACCGGGCCCGCTGTGCTTTAGGGGGCCGTCATTAAACAGACACCTGATTCATTCCTGAATCTCCAGGTCACATCCAAGTTTAAGAAAAAAATACTCTAGAATGGAGATGTTCATCCCCCAGCTACTGTTTCTCTGCTGAGCACCTTGCATTCGGTCCCATGCTGCGTTTTATTGCTAAATCTACATTCCAGCAGTAATTTTGCTGATAGCACCTTTTAAACGATGATAATAGCAAACCTGGAGTTTTTTCCCTTTTCTAGTAGAATACTGCTTGTCCAGGACATTTTCACAATGATGGCATTAAATGTGTACTGTAATTTAAAAAGGCCATGCCACCATTTTAATACAATTTTAATCAATGTCTTTCATCAACAATAGGGAATATACAGATTTTAGCTGCAGATTTGATGCAAGATTTTTAACTGTTATTCTCACATTTTTGCATCGTCTGTGTGGTTAATGTTTTAGAACTATATATTTGTACAGGGGGCCTGCTGACAGCCAATCAGACCGCTTGCATTTCCTGCCATTTTGGCTGCTGTCCTTTTCACATGGGATGAAACCACCCAGGCTGATGTATTTGGGTCATCGAATGGCAGGAAGGAGAAGCACAGTGATTCGAATCAGTGGGCTTTGGACTCCGTGATTACTAAAGCCCTCCAGTGACCCCGTAACGGCACCGGGAACCCAGCTTTCCGACATCTCCGGCTCGATGATGTCACAGGATGCCGTGGCGATAAATCCGCTCATGGGAACCGACAGGATATTAGCGATCTGTCAGAGGTTTCGGGAACGCGACGCTTATTGGCGGCTTAGCGGGTCGCTATTAGCATAGCCCTCACGCTGACAGCAGTGTGTCTAACGGCGGAAAGAATTACTGTAACATCAGTGGAGCGTACCAGTGTCCAATCAGCAACAGCAGGTAATAATTACCATGTGCCCTGTGCTCTGCTCTCATCAGTCCTATTACAGCCTTCAGATTTCAGATTATAACACTCTTCTGACTGTGTTTATTGCACATTATTATATTGACAGCTCAGAACGACTCCATGCAACTATTTTTATTTACTTGTATGGCTCAGTGGGTTAGCACTCTGTCCCTGATCACTAGGTTGTTAGATCGAATCCCAAGCCCAGCAGACTGCCACTGGGCCCTTGAGTAAGGCCCTTAAACCCCAATTACTCTAGAAATCACTGCATGCTGGCTGCCCACCCTGTGACCCCCCCTAAGCTTGCTCTGACCTGTACGCATGTCTCATGGAGGGCAGTATGCGATAAGTGAAAAGACAATTTCCCCACAAGGATGAATTTAGTTTTAGTCTATTTAATGTTTATTCCAAGCTAATGCTTTCCCGGTCGGCAAATGCCGTTGTTATATTTTGAGCAGTTATGGTCGATGTGATTGATGATTTATTTTGTGACCATGATTACAGGCCTTCTGAATGAGGAAGAAGTACCTGAAGGTGTATTTTGGAGGGCTGTGATCCAGCCCTGCTGGCGCGGACCGCGGCTCGCCCCGTCACGCGCTAGCGGAGGTCCTCAGAACCCGGCCGAGATTAGCGCTGCCTGGCCTGACGACAGAGCCGTCTCCCGATGACGCAGCCGGCCGCGTCGCCGCCCCCAGGTGCGTCAGCCGAGAGCGTGGGAGACGCCGGGGCCAGACGGCCCAGCCGATAAGGGGCTCGCTGCGGCTGAGAGCGCGTGTGTGCAAACACCACACCCCACCGCCTCCAGACTGTCAGGGTGCGACGGGAACCCGGATCCTTCCATGTGTGGGCAAGTAACTCCTACATGTGCTTTTATATTTATATTGTCTTACTTTTTAATTTTGTGCAATTTTGGCCCACCCAATCAGGTGGCTAGCTGTATTTTTTAGCTTTAATATGTCCTGTTTGTATCTCAATATTTATATTCAATGTATTACTTGTCATTTGCAC
>JAODKL010000017.1:1193580-1208192 GCA_026780765.1 Petrocephalus schoutedeni
CCGTGCCTGCGCCCGTCGCCCCGGTAACCCTGCCAGGAGCACGCTCCGGGCCACCCTCAGAGGCGAATCGGCTCGAAGGCCTGAGTTCGACTCCCGCTTTTCCCTGATGAAGGGAGGTGAGTAGGAGGAGATCGCGGGGGACTCGCACCGTCTGAGGAGCGGCAGCTGTATCCGGTCAGCGTGCGGGGCGACGGCGGAGGCTCCCACCCCCCCCCAGCGCCCCCGAGTGGCCCCTAGGGGGGAGAAGGGGGAAGCTGGCTGCTTTCTTACATCCATTAGAAAGAAGAGCGTGTTATTTTACATATCAGGACTTGGATGGACGAAAACAGTGAATTATTCATGGACGTCAGTGGACGTGCCAGGAGGCTCGCTCACGCGGAGGGCGGGTGGGCCGGCGGGAGACTCCGGGGGAGTCCGCCGGCCCGGGAGCTGTGGGTGGCCTGGCTCTCCTCCTTGTAGCACCGTCCTCCCTCTCCTGACATGAAAGCTGAGAGGCTGCAGCAGAGTCGTAGTGGGTGGGGGGTGTGAGGGCAGACAGGGCTCCTCAGCGGCTCCACCAGTGACCAAGGCTGTCATGACCAGGCCCAATTTAAGGCCCCCCTGGGCTAAATTCATTGTCTGGGCCCTACCTAAAGTATAAAATGCTGCTGTAACAGCCAGAAAAACAATCTCCCCCCCCCCACACCTTGGGGTACTAGGGCCAGGTTAGCCGGCTATAGGTCCGGTCTCATTAGGACACTGAATGTAGATCTGGGGCCCCCCAAACCTCGGGGCCCTGGGCCCCGGTTAGCCGGCCATAGGTCCAACCTCGTTAGGACACTGAATAAAAATCTGGGACCCCCCAAACCTTGGGGACCTGGGCCCAGGTTAGCTGGCCATAGGTCTGACCTCATTAGGACACTGAATAAAAATCTGGGGGCCCCCACACCTCGTGGTCCTGAGCCCAGGTTAGCTGGCCATAGGTCTGACCTCGTTAGGACACTGAATAAAAATCTGGGACCCCCCAAACCTCGTGGTCCTGAGCCATGGTTAGCTGGCCATAGGTCCGGCCTCGTTAGGACACTGAGTAAAAATCTCGGCCTCCCCAAACTTCGGGGTCCTGGGCCCAGGTTAGCTAGTCATAGGTCCAACCTCGTTAGGACACTGAATAAAAATCTGGGCCCCCCCAAACCTCGTGGTCCTGAGCTCAGGTTAGCTGGCCATAGGTCTGACCTCGTTAGGACACTGAATAAAAATCTGGGCCCCCCCAAACCTCGGGGCCCTGGGCCATGGTTAGCTGGCCATAGGTCCGGCCTCGTTAGGACACTGAATAAAAATCTGGGGCCCCCAAACCTTGTGGTCCTGGGCCATGGTTAGCTGGCCATAGGTCTGGCCTCGTTAGGACACTGAATGTGCTGCTGCCTATCCACCCCCCCTCACAATTCCACAGTATTTATTACACCATTTTATGCTGCTGTATTTACAGTATTGTTTATATACGCATTGCATTATATATAAACCCTTGTGTCCAGGCCCCTGCCTCACACTATCCCATGTTTTGCACTTCAATAAAACCCTCCCCTTGTCACTTCTTGTGTGCATGTCACACTGGAATGTTATTTAGTGCCACCATATACCTGTATATGGATGGTATGACAATGAAGTCCACTTGACTTTGACTTGAGTTCACTTGACTTACCTTTTGGGGTGCTTTCAGAGGACCTTCATACGGCCTTCAGAGGAGCTTCAGAAGGTCTTCATGGGGCAAAGGCTGCTGTTGCATGTAAGCAAGGTGGAGCCAGAGTCAGTGTCCCCTCCCCAGCCGTCACCATGGATTCCATGCCTGGGGCAGAGATGGCCCCCATCACATCCAGCCTCCAGCCCGCATCCTAATCAGCACAGACTGCAGAGGGCGGTGCAGTGACAGCCCGGGCTCCTGGTGTCACATGGCACGGGAATGGGTCCAGGGGGCCCCTCGCCGGCGAACACGCGTCGCCTACGGTAATTCCGTGCGAGAACAGGAAAATAGCGCTATTGAAGGCACAAGCGCGGTGGGAAAGCGAAAAAGCCCCTAAAAGCTAATCATGTGGTGCAGCTGCTGAGGGATTGGGTTACAGGAGCATGGGTCTGTGCACAGATTACCTATACGCCCTCGGCCCACGTCCAGACTCGAATAACAGAATATGAAATCGCACTACACTGCGAGGCTGCCTACGGCCCTGCTGTGCTTCCATGCTCCATGATAATTACCATTAATATGAGCATTAGCCTTTCAGCACAGCAAACAGAAAAGAACAAGCTCTATGTATAACAGACCCAGGACCCTGTGTTCACTGATATAACTAAATTATGTGTGTGTATATGTGTGGAGGTGTGGCAAAATGGGGTACACGGTGTGTGTTGTTGATCAAAATGCAGCGTTACGTTTAATGCTGGTGAAAGCAAAATATGATTGCACTACTGCACTTTTGTACTCTATTTAGCCATACACTGTATTTCTATGTTCATATTATTGTTATTTTACTTTCATTTTCATAATACACACCATTGGTGAATAAAGGGCACAGTGTTTCATTGCACATGTACGATAAAGAGATTCTGTTCTACAAATCATAGTGTCTTCATTATTATTCATAATTATCCGTTCATCCGTCTTATAATCGCATCTTATAATCTAGTACTGGGTGGAGGCAGCTTGGATCCTATCCCAGGATGCAAAGGGCTAGAGGCAAGGGAAAATAATTTCTGAATCATCTCCTGTTGGGTGTTTTGTTAAACACGACACTTTATAGCAATCCTGGATTTCGTCAAACGATATCTGTCATTTTTCCATCTCTTTCCCAAGTCGCCTTGATATGAGTGTGAGAAAAGGTCTTCACACCCAGAAAAGCCATGTGGTGCTCTGGTGGCTTGAGCCCTTCCCCCGGATCACGTGAGCCAACGGGGCCGTGAAGCGTCCCCTCCTTTACGAGACGGACAGGCAGAGGAGATGGAACTAAAAGCTTGTTTATAAAAGGCAATGTTTGCTTTGGGCCTCTAAATGGAACCCGGGGGGGAAAAAAGTTAACCCAAAAAAAAAAATGCAATTGATTCCAGGGACGCCTTTCTCTAAACAGTGGGCCGTAATTCCGTCTTGTGCTTTTAACGTGAATTAATGTAAATTCCAGGCGTTTTTAAGTCCGCCTCTGACGCTCCGACTCACCGGCGCTCTGGAATTTCGTAGGGGTGTGCGATTCTCCCAGTAATGGCATTCCAGCCAGGCTACATTACTGCTGTTTCCCAGCCATCAATCATAGTCCCGCTTTGGCGTTACAAGAGGGGGGTGGTTGTCAAGCCGGGAGAAGTTTGGGCAGATATCTGTGTTCTCATCTGTATCTATACCTATGATCCCATCCGGCAGGACAGGACGGGTGGTTTTCTAAGGCAGTTCTAGTAGAATCCCCATCCTCCCATTGCCGGGTGGATGCTCCCGGAGCGAGTGGGAATGTCCGTGCGGCCCTGAGTACAACTTCTTAAAATCCTAATAAAAGTCACCCTCCAGCACTAGCGTGGCTCTTGGCCTGTGTAAAATATGCTAGCGGAGTGTAAGCTACCCTTCCCCTGTAATATATCCGGGCGTGTCTCCGCGCGAGTGAGCTCAACGGCGCTGAGGCACTACAAACACCACCTCGCATTACCGCCGCTCCCCGTCCGCCTGCACGCTTGCATTCCGCTATTTAATCTCGGCGAGACTAACAGCTGAGAGTCAGGTGGGACGTTCCGTTTGTCCTCCGCGGGCCCCCGTCTCCATGCGTGACATCACCCGGAGAGAAACACATGCCTTCAGACATCTGAAGAGACGAGCGGTGAGCTGACGTCCCTGCGGAGCGGACGGGGTGAGGGAGGTGTCTTGGGCAGGGTCTAGGGGTTCTTGACAGTGACATTGTACATACTATTATATCACGGTAGGCCGTAAACACAGAATGGCCCGAAGCCGTCAGACAGAACAATTTTAGTCCGTCTTAGAAATGCTTCTCCCACTCCCAATGATTAGCAACAGTGACATACAGCCACAAGTACATGGTATCCTAAGAAAGACTTATTTTACTGGCTTAGTGGGGTAGGACACTGTACCTGTGATCAGAAGATTACTGGCCCAAATCCCGGCCCTGGCAAAACTGAACAGGGCCCTTAAACCTAAATGTCGGCCTCTCAAAAGTACGTCACTTTGCTAAATAATTCAAATATACGTGATAGATTATTCTCTTCATCACGTACATTGATCTATAAGTTGCTTCTAAAAAGATGATTGTCTGATAAACAATCAAATAAATAAGCACCCAGTGACGACCATCTGTGACTGGATTTATTATTTTTTATTATTTTTCAAAGTAATATTTGTTCAGCAAATCGTTAACTGGATTGTTAAGATGAACGTAATTACAATCCGAATTGAGAAATTAACCTGTTTTTTTTCTATGAAGCACTATGAAGCACAAAAGCCAGGAGGGCGGCTGTAGATAGACACACATAGTGTCCCAGCTAAAGTGACAATTGGCCAATAAGAAGGACCGCTCTGTGTCTGTGGGGGATGATGAACGCATGTAATTTCGGAGACTTGCGATAGGTGGCGCCATTTTGAAGGAGCGCGTTGTCAGCGGCCAAGCAGAGCAGGAGTCCTACTTAAGGCTATTAAACATATTAAACACAGACGTGATTATTTCCCAGTTTCAGTCGCTAACTGGCAGGCAAGCAAAAATGTTTAAATAGATGAATGTTGAACATAGCATCTGCGATTTGTCTTGCGGTACTACATTGTTTTAAAATGCGGCCCCAATCAATTTCGGTTTCATGCTGATAACGCTGACAGGCTCACCGTTAAAAGTATCTAAGTGTTGTTGCCACTATTAAACACAGAGCCTTCAAGCAAAAAAACTCATTCTCTAAACAATTACATGTCTGAATAATTGAGCTCTAATTATTTCATGTTTGCATATATTTTCATTCATTTTTAGATTTATGGCCCCCTGCTTTTAATTTGTTTTTCTTGCTTACTCACTTGCATTCTTGTGTGTCTAACCCCTTGTACTATTTTCATTGCGAGAGATTATTTTAGCTAGCAGATAATTTGTAACACCTTACGCACTCTCCTGTCCATATAGTCTCCTAAAAATACACGGCACGGTATATTCCAGGTCTTACAGGACAAAACAAACCATAACAGCTACCTTCCTTCACTTGAATGTAAACCACTGGTCACATGTGTTCCTTTGCATTTCCTTCCCTTTCTCCCGAAAGGTCCAAAGGACACTCTTAATATTCTCAGACAACCAGGCATCCAAATCCCGTGTGTTGCCTGATGATCTGTCTGGGCGAGGTTCTGTTTGTAGGACTGCTCCAGTAAGCCCCAATTTCCTATGCAGTATAAACACTGTCCCAGCTTCTTGTTTATTCTCTGGTTCATGTCATCTACATTCTCTTGACACCTGAGTATACCATCCAGTTCTCATTTGACGTGACCAATATTCAAACAACCAATAGGGAAACACTGATACATCCTAGGATCTGATTTGTTGAAAGTCAATTCAGTTTCAGTATTGAGGGCAACAGGTGACCAGAGTGATTTCAATATTAATACCTATCAAACTTTTAGGGAAATTAGATACCATTATATGAAATATATAGCATATAATTAATTCCAAGGTGAATAAGTGACCCCAGGTTTGGTATCTCAAATCTCATTTTTGAAATAGGCCCCAAAATTCTATGTATGGTTGCCAGATAGTGTCTCACATAGAACACATGAGCATTGTGGTAATTACAGCTCATTGTCAAAGGTAGCAACTGGCAATTTACTAGAAGGTCCAATTCCTGGCCTGTTGTAGGCGAGTGAATGTTGGATCGAGGTCTTGCATGATGTAATCTGATGTCACCGTTTTGGAATTGGCCTTTATAGTTTGTTTCATCACTGAACACTGGCCACAAAGTGTATGCCCATATTCTTTTGTTGTGTACCATAATACCATTACATGGCAACCCAGAAACCTAGATGGGAAATCTGGAAACAGTAGAATGCTGTCTTTTGAGACGCTGCTGTAAAATGTAATGAAATGTGAAATCATGACCTCACTGTTATAGTCCAGGGTGGCACAGTGGCCCGATTAGTACTGTAGCTTCACACGTCTAGGGCTGTGGGTTTGATTTGTGGCTCCAGAGCACCGTTTCCTAATCCGGTCCTCAGGTACCTGGCGACAGTCCATGTTTTTGCTCCCTCCCATCCCCCTGCCAGACAATCCACATGTTGGACTACCAGGAGCTGGGAGGGAGCAAAAACTTGGATCATCTGTGGGCCCCCGAGGACTGGGTTTGGAAACACTGCTCTAGAATCAAAATGGTGTCAGTTAGATGCAGACATTATGTGTGAGCATGTGCCTTGTGATGGTTTTGCTTCCTGTTGAGAGAGTCCTGCTCCTTGGGACAAGTTTCAGGCTCATCAGGACTCTACGTTGGCCCACTGTTGGCACAATGTATTGGGAAATTTCAAGAGTGGGTGTATAATGACTGAATGCATCACCAATGCATTTTTTTTTCCGTCAAGAAAGCATGGGTGTTCAAGGAAAGGATATTGCTTAACCCCTATCCCGTGTTTGGGGTCAATCTGACCCCAGAGCATCATTAAACGGTAGGCAAATTTCACATGGGGAAATTATCACGGGAAAAGGGTTAAAGAATGCCAATCAGATCCACCATCTGGTCAGAGACATTGTCTCATACACATTCTCCCGTTATTTAGGTAAAAAATCGAGTGTACAGCTGGGAAAAAGTAACCGATATCACATCACAGATTTTCCGTCTCACATACCTTAGAAGGACTTAAAATTACGTAGGAGTAAACGTTGAGCTTACCCTTGCCTATGAGTTGTAGTTTTATCACTGTCTTTTAAGGGAAAGACACTCATTGCTCATAAAAGACAAATCTGCTTGCTGTAACTCTAGAGGTTATGTTTGAGGTGATGGAATGATAGGCTACATAATACCAGGGCCACCCATGCTCTATGGGGGTTGGAATTAGCTTGGGAGGTTATGGGTTCAAGTCCACGAGAAGCCTCTGCTTTTCTGTCCTTTAGAGGGAATTTAGCCTAAATTGCCTCTAGCACGTTAATATTACTAGTGTAAATAAGTATAAAGGTTAGAAGCTATCCAAGCCAGTTACCTAATAAGATTCCAGCAACACGTTTAATGATTTTTAATGAGAGCTATGGGTTGTGTAAATTAAGCATTTAATTTTATTTAACTTTTGTCCAATTGTACTTTGATCAGTTTTCTCCCACATAAGTGTAATTTCATTTGTTGTTGATGTAATAACACAAGCAAAGTAAGAAGAACAGAGTAGCTAGCAGTTTTATACGCAGCCCAGGAGCACCGAGCAAACCGAAGGTGACCAGCATTAAGCCGTGGGGTCAGGGTCAAACAAAGAGGTGAATCTAGTCACCTTAACTCCACATTAGTTTCACAGTATAAATTTAGACTGTCTTTCTTTTTAGGGCACCTGAACTAGCCCCCTCGTTACAGGAGCGTAGAGTAACCTCCAAGCTAAGCCCAACTTCCTGCTTTAGGGCAGGTGTTACTTTAGCAGGATCTTGGAACCCAGCAGGGTGAAGCGGGCCAGGAAAAGCAGTCAAATATGATTTCTAAGTAAAATCCATCCAGCCAGGAGTCTTGCGAAACCGTTTTTAGTATGTGTGTGGTTGAGGTCAGACGTCCCGCGTCTGGCAGTTCCTGCATCGACTCAGAAGTAGAAAATATTGCTGTCACATTCTGTTTTCTTCCCACTCCTCAGCTGAGTCCATGTGTAGGATCAGACTGGAACTTGGATTTGCTCAGCCGGTAATACAGTCACCCAGCCTCATACTAATGTAACGCAAAATATATACAAGATGTGTGTGGAGCTATTAGTGAGGTGTTACTTACACTTTCTGATGTCATGAAAAAAGTTTGGTGCATGACATGTAATCTCATACACTTTTAAAACTTGAGCATCTCTAGCTAGAAATTAACCGAAGAGATTAACCTAGTGAGAGAGAGAGAAAACATAATTTATAGCAAAGCAAACATTTCACAAATTAATTTTGTATTTTGCGAATAAGATTACATATAGTTATCCCCATAATACAGACCACATAGTGAAACTCATGTAGACTACCCACAGTGACTCACATATTACAATCCACAGGCTACAACTCATATGGGATATTCTGAATACTTTTTCCAGTAATGCATTAGCATATCATAATTCTCAGGAAGAAATTGTCCATTCTCTGCCTCCCTTCCCTCTAAACCAAGCCCTCAAGCATGCAGCATTTAAACAATGGTCTAACTTTGTCTTGTAGAATACTCTGCTGGACTCCAACCAGTCTGGCTAGAGAGTGGGACATTCCAGCGAGGCTGAACTGATGACTTCTCACCATCCTAGACTTATCTTACAGCATCTGAGACCTGGCTAAAATGGGCCTGGTTGATCTGTCGGCCGAAACGGTCACATCTTCAGGATCTCTCCGTCAGCGGCACGTACTCCATACTGCTCGGCTCCCTGGCTGCTGAGACCCGGCCATCGTTTCCTGACGGCTGCCCGGCACTGCCCTGCCTCCACACCCTCCGCTCTACCTTGCCTGAGATCTGGTTCTAACTTGTCTGGGGTATCACTGAAGCGTGCCCACTCTTCATCTGGTCTCCAAACTCCGGATGATACGCACTCATCATCTGTCCATCACTCTGTTCCTCCTCCAGGCTTCCACATGTAGACACACCTAAGATGCTGGTGCTAATCGACGGGGTTACTGGCAGCTTAGAGTCATAATGCTTAATGCTACTGCATACTATTAAACTTCTGGGGAATATTGTTTACATCTGTACACTGTTTACATCTGCTGCACAGCCACTTCTTACGCATGGACGGCACTTTTATGCACTAATTTCCCGGTGTTTGTCTAATGTGAAATGTTTGTTATATATGTCATGTTACATTGTTACATTATGTTATATTGTCATGTCATATTAAATTACGTTACGTTGTGTTTTGTTTGCTAGAAAAGTTACCCCTTTGTCACCCATCTCCTTAAATTATTAATAACTATACATAATTTTTTTTGCATGTAAACTGCTGTAAATGTAAATGAAAATGTACATTATTCCAAGCCTCTGTCTTTACCGTGGTAATGTCTGTCCTGTCGTGAATGTTGCGCAGTGGGTTCTACAGGAACATGATTCCGTCTCACTGTAAAGCGTTACTTGACTCGACGCGTCATTTGACTCAGGATCACCGGTGACACCAGCACCTTGGCCAGGAAATGTTCTAGGCCTAAGACACCTTTGCTTTTCACAGCAACCCCTCCATGCCATAGCTCCAGTGACGTCCTCGCAGTGCTGCAGTGCAGTGGATTCCTATGCACAGTGAAAACTGCTGAATCAATCTCAATCTGCCCGCATAAAAGCTTTCTCCACCCCGATACGCATGTCCCAAACTGCCTCCGTCAAACACCCGCACCTGTACAATTCCTTCAAACGGCACACAATCTCCAAACATATCCAGTTAAATTAACTTTTATATTCCATTTCTGCACAGTTTCTGTCATTTTCAACACTTTGCTATTCTAAAACGGCCCCCAGGCATCCTGTAAACTAAAACGCAGCATCAGAGAGAGGGTCTTTTTGTTGTTTATTTAAATGAAATTCCTGTCCATGTATATTCCGTCTTTTAGGCAAAAAGAGTCCAGTGCCGTCGGTTTTCTCCCAAAGCTGTGCTTCTCCACAAAGAAAAAGCTGCCCCCGGCCTGAAAGGGTTCCATACATGAAGAAGCCAGGAGAATGGTGCAGAAGTAAAAAGGGATGGCAGAGAAGAGAGAATACATTTTTTTCTTCTCCCCTTCTTGGCCCTGTGTTCAGTGATCCAGTACAGTGAGCACAAATGCTACTGTGCACCAGTGTAATATGCTCAAGAACCCAACCAGCTGGCTGAGCTGGCCTGCAGCTTTGGGGTATTTAAATAAAGGCATAGGTCTGTAAACAACATGACAAGGGAAGCTGTGTTTTTTAATGCATAGGCCAAAGGAAAAGGTTTGAAAGAAGGGCCAGCTGACGGCCGGCTGCCGGTGCTGGTTTTCCCCCTTGATTTCTGCTTTGTACAGTGTCAGATATCTGCAGAATGCGTCTGAGACGTGCCGGCTTCGTAATCCCAACGCGATCAAAGGGACCCTCTGAGATTTATGGTAATCGAGGCTAGCGGCGGCATCGTTACTGTCCACCGCCGTCTTTAGAACGGACCCCGGAAATCAGACAGCGTTTCGTTCAGCAAAGATCACCCAGATTTTCCTGCCGCCGGGTAAAAGGCGGAAACGCCCGCCGCAATTTGGCACATCTTAAATGAGATCCTGCAGTTGGGTTATTGCTGTTTTTATAAACATGCACTACAGCTGTGATAAATTAGAATAATTATAGTAGCATTTATATGTGTGGTGTGATTTGACTAATTAGGAGCACTACGATTATAAGGTAAAATACCATGTTGTGTGGTCTAAAAATAAACCCAATTTTAATTCAGTTCAGAACTTTTCTGAATTTTAACGTTTTTTTTAGTAATTCCTCTAGCTTAGAAAGCAGTATGACCATGACTGTAATAGTCAGCTGAGCAAAAGATAGCTACATAAAACTAGCGTCCAATAGTCCGTTTATTCCTCTGCATCGCAAAATTCATACTGTTTTCTTCATTTGAAGCTAACACTCTGCTAGCTTTTATGTCTTGCGTTTTATGCAGAAAATGTCTGAATGATATTGAATGATCTCTTAATAAGACTGAACAATGAGTTCAGCTCACAGTCCGCCCAGTGGGTTTATAGTCTTACGTGTATCGTATTGTAAGTAAGAATGTTATATTGTTACAGTTTATTTTTGCATTTAATTTAATGTTTTATTCTTGACACCCATGTTTGAAACTTGGAATGTGTCATATGGTATTTTTATTTGCTGCTGGAGCCACCAACACACTTCTGTGTTTTGTATACACAAATCATTTTAATGGATGAGTATTTTATTGTAACAGTTTAGGTTAGAAATATCGCTTATGAGTGTGTGGATACACGGAATGCTCTGTGTCACTTCTGTTAGCAATCACTTATCTTGAGTCATTTAAAGTTATATAATTCCCTGACTCTTTTTATTTTGGGCTTGATATTTGGATCACTGTCAGGTAATTTTTAGGCGGTTGGGTATAGCACGAGGTATCTGTATTGTACATACTGATTCAACGGTGCCTGTAGGAAATCTACTGGTTTTCCTTGAAGTATTCCAGAAGTAGCCATTTTCATTTGGATTCTTTTAATTAAAATTAGTGTTTTATTATTAATGTTATTGTTATTGTTATTATTATTATAGTGTTTGGGAAAATCTGTCTGCTGTGTGGCCAAGTCTCATTGTCTCCTCACATGAAAGTACCATCTTATTTGGTCAGCTTCACTGAAGGGAAACACTGTAATGTGTAGCTATTTCTAACATGTCTTCTGATATTTTTGATATGTATATGTCTATAGTTGTTTTTTGGTCATTTTCTGCAGAGCATGATATAAGAAACTCAAAATGTGTCTCTTTTTTTTGAGAAAATAGTTGCTTGGGGTGGGTGCTGTTTCACACACCTTAAACGTATGGCAGGAGGTTTCAGATGTACCTTCAGCTCGACAGCGTGGCATTAATTTCATCTTCCATGCCGTCTTATCAAAATATTTTGTTCGCAACTTTCGTCAAAATATTTCAGTGTAACCTTGGAATCTGTCAAAACATTT
Source organism: Petrocephalus schoutedeni (assembly GCA_026780765.1). Classification (NCBI taxonomy): domain Eukaryota; kingdom Metazoa; phylum Chordata; class Actinopteri; order Osteoglossiformes; family Mormyridae; genus Petrocephalus; species Petrocephalus schoutedeni. The sequence goes on from JAODKL010000017.1 coordinate 1,205,370, forward strand.
GGTTACTTTGAGTTCACCTGATGCTCGGTTGACAAAATGCTTCGCTTAAATATTCCGACGTCACAGTGGGTTGGAGATGTGGCGATTTTATTTAAGTAGAGGCTGACTTAAGCCCCATCCTACTCTTGCGGTTAAACTAAGCCTTTGTCCTTTTGACGTGGTTGTTCCTGATGAGTGCGACTGGGCCCCGAAAGGCTCATGACCCAGCTGGCTGGCGTCTGGCGGTGGAATCCCTTCAGAGACACCAGCCCAGCGACACCTACTAGTTGCACTCAGAATTCAATAACTATAATTAATCCTAGCTAATATATTTTGCGCAAAACAGACCAAGGGGAAGATACATTTTTCATTTGTTAAAATTATTATAATTTATTATGGATGTAGCATTTGTATTTGGAAAGTGTGAGTTAATGAGTACATCTCAGGCTTCTTAGGTCTCACTGGAGGCCTACATGCATGATAAATGGTGGGGCTGCAGAACTTCTCTGGCCCCAAAACGTCCCCGTACTGTCAGTCTGGAAGTTCCGACGGCAAGCCGCGGACTCGCGGCGGGCCGGATTCCGATACGCCTGAACCCGTGCTGGGCTTGCTCTCTTACAGACTCATCATTGTCTCCACATCGCTCTCTGCTAGGATTCTTCTGGTGCTGAATAAACACAGGTGAGTTCGCATTTTGACAGCGCTGAAATATCTCTATATTGTATAAACATTACATCACCTTTCCTATAAGCGTAACCTGGCAACGGGCCAGGTGTTGTTAGCGTTCCCTACATGCGGGTGGTGGACCCCACCAGCAGTTTCCATACCCAGAAGGACCCCGACTCTCGTGCAGCCGGGCAGATATAAATGAATTGGGTGAAATCACACACTCCGTGTAGCGTGACTCCCCAGCAAGGCCACCTTGCTTTTTTCCCCTGATATACAGTTTGTCTTTTGCGGCATGATAATCTGACACGGCGAGGGTGGGGGGGGTTTATTCAGGCTGAGTGGGAGTGCACTTCGATTGAAGGGGTTGCTTGCCAAGACTCCGAACAGCGACAGAGGGAAAGGCGAGAGGGAAGGAAACGTGAAAACTCACATCTTGAAGGTCTAGTTCCCAAAAGAATACAGAGTTTCCTTTGGATTCTGTTAATATACATTTTTATGTCTGGGACCAGTGTTTTAGTTTAAACATCATTCAATTTCTTTGTTAAGGTCATTATCCCGCCTCATTAATATATCACCATTTTAATGCATTGCTTTTAACAAGAAAGACTATTTTGTGTTTCTTAAAGTAAATGGCTACGTTTAGTCATTTTGCAGATTAATGCATGTTTATAAAAAAGTGAGCTCACCGATGATTTTTTATTTAGCTAATTACAAAATAAGCAATGAGGAAATAAATTGTATTGGTTCTGAAATAAGCAATGCAAATTTAACACAATCACAAATTTCCTTTTTTTCCTGTTATAAATATGTAAAAACTAATTCAAAATCTGACTGAGGTGCAATGGGTAAAATGAGAAAGTATGGGGCGTGAAAATGTTCTGAAGTTGTCGCTGTAATTCAAAGCTGACTAGCCTGTCAACATCAATCCTGAAAAGCTGCAGGAAATCCACAGCTAAATGCTAAAGGGTGTCTAGCTAACTGGTGATAAGATAAAATCTGCAATGTGGGACGGTGGAAGATTATCTAGGAAAAAAATTTGGACACTTGAAGGAGTGTAACATTAACACAATATACAAGTAGAAGCTTCTCACTGATGCAGGTGACTGATCTTGGTTGTGTGAGGTGTAAGTACAGCTAAAAACAGTGGAGTTTTTCCAGAATGTACCTCTCCATTATGCTTCGGGAAAGATGGAAACAGTCTACTTGATGACCAATATGTCTGGAATGGATTAACGTAATTTTTTTTTTAAGACCAGTGATTTATGGCTCTTTGAGACCAAGTGCGCTGACCATCTCACATACCTTACACATACAAAACACGTCCTGGGACCATGCGTAACCCACCTGAAAATTAGCCACAAAAGCAACGTGACTCATCTCCACATTCCGGCTACTTTCTCTCAAAGGAGTACAATGCACTCAAATGCTGAAGCTGGTCTGGCAGAGAAGCATTAAAACCAAAGTGGGGACCCCCAGTGGATTTGCATTAATCCAGTAATCTCATGCCCATAGCTAGTAAATCAATTACGCAATTAGACAAACTGTATTTCTTGTATTAACGCCATCATTCAAGAAAAAGAAAAACGTTTTTCTCCTCTTTGTGACCTCAAAGGCTTCTCTCACCTTCAGCCATTCCTTGTATTTTGTCTCTTTTCCCTGACTATTAAAAATGGAACAAGAACCGGCCCGCAAAATAAGTGTGAGAAAACCCGGCACGTTGACCCGCGACTTAACGCGCCATGACTGAGAGATTCTCTGTTTATTTGGAGTAGCTTAATATAAACCAGACTTTACTAATGTGAGCTTGGGTGCAATCTGGGCGAAGAGGATTTAGGCCTTGTGTTGTGTCTTTGTTACAAATGATGTGGCATAACTTACGAAAGAAGGCGCAGATGTAAATATAATCTCGGCTCACCCAGACTCCCTGCGCAGAGTTGCACACATCTGCAGTGCTTTTCTGACACCATTAAGTGATACTGTTTAATACTGTTATGGTTAGCCTGGCCCCAGCGCCAAGAAATTTACGAAAATGGATTTCAACTCTTCACATCTCTCGATATATAGCTCTAAGGACAGGATTTTGCTCCCGTGCCAGTCTGACATGATTTTTTATATATCCAGCAAAGAAGTGTACATTTTATGGAACAGATTATATTTTCTTAAGTTTCAAATGAT
>JAODKL010000017.1:1231069-1267817 GCA_026780765.1 Petrocephalus schoutedeni
GCATGGCAAACCAAGCCAACGGACTCAGACTGGGCTTTTCCTGGCAATAACTGACACAGCAACACGCCATTCATCCCCGTAGAGTCAGACGCATGTCTTCACTGACCCTTAATGTATGTTGGGAGACTAATCACGTCTGTGGGCCCTTGAGCGGGGCCCTTGACCCCCAGCCCCATGGGTGCCGCTGCAGGCGGCTGCCCTCCGCTGCCAAGCCTGTTCTCACCCGCATGTAGAGCTGGATGGGGTGGGTGAGAAGAGAAGGTCGCCGCAAGGTGATAAAGCATAAAAAATAATATGTCGGCATTATTAATCATTTATTAATCATTAAGATCCATCATATTTCATTTTGTTTTCCTTTGCAGGATACCCTTGTACAAACTTATATTACTTATATGAGATGTATATGAGATATATTTTGGGCAGTCTGGTCTCTTTCTCTAGAGCACAACCCTTCAAATCCAAGGAAATATCACCAGAATAAATGGCGTAAATAAGGAGACAAATATGGCATATTTTTTTTTAAATATAGTCCTCACTTTATTAACAGAGGCCAAATAAATTCATCGGGTTGTATTTACAAAGAAAGGCAATAAATATTTTATAATAGTCTTAAAAATTATTTCCGCATACATTTAAAAATCATAAATGTGACATATTGTTAGTAGCATCTTGTACACAATAGAGAATTGCCTCATGGCAGGTGAGTACATAACCCAGAATATTAACCATGAACCACCTGAACAATGGCTGTCACCAAGCCTCAAACCTTCTCTGGCGCCCATAACTCCACAATGTTCTTGTAATAACCAGCTCTGATACATTTATCCTCGAGGAAAACAAGAGACACAGGACCTGGCCTCACATAATACTATTTCATACTATTCTGTGGCGTTAAGTATAACTGATAATTCTCTGGTGGGGCGACACATGAAATAATTTCATCGACACATATGTCTAGAGTCCCGAAGGGTCTTTTTTGTCCCTTGGATTTGACTCATTCGTTGTGGATTCCCTAACAGTTTACTTTCCTTCCTAAACATGAAAGTGATCATCAAATGTAAGAAAGTACTTCTTATATGTCACTGGAACAGTAAGAAGATTCAGATACCACCAACAAGTCCTGCCTTTGGGTACCTACGTACATCTGAGGTAAGAGCTGTTTATACGTCAGTGAACTTAAGCTTCAGAGGGAATGCACTACAAAACAAGTCTGACCCATCGAATCGTTATGACACACGCTTGCGTGCTAGTTTAGCTAATATATGTTTATATATGTATGGGTTTCTATCTTAACTGGGGGAGGGGTTGGAAGAGTTAGCAGGACCCAAAACAGAAAAATAGAGCTACATAAATTCTGTGGGGACATTTATGTGTGTATGTTGGCAGTTTTAGCACTAACCCATACTTAAATCGTCATAATTGCAACAAACAAAAGATTTAGCAGGATTCGGGGAAACATGGAGATGGTTGAAATCACGTTCCAGTCCTGGTTACCAAGATCTTTTTCTTGCCGCAAACAAACAGGATTTTTTGGGCTCCGACAGTCTTAAGGTCAGTCCACTATTCCAGCAGTTACAAATACTTGCTCGCTTCAGATCCAGCCGTCTACTGAACGGAGGCCACTCGTGCACCCAGCACTGGGGCAGTCATGGCACATGGCGTCAGGGAGAATCCTACGCTGCACAAAAACTCAAACTTGAGAAAACGAACAGTGTACAGTTCATGGTGGCACTCCATCCAGGAAAGGCCACTTGTCAGAAAAGAGATAATGGCAGCCATGTTGGAATGCAGAGCCCTAATATAAAGTATTGCACTTAAAGCTAAGGGGTCACCTAACATGTCATTGATACATGCCACCTTATTTTGCTCCATTTTGGTCTCCGAAATGTTCAGCCTCTGTGGGAAGGAATCCATCCTTGGGGGTAAGGGGGGGGGGGTGAATCTGGAAGAATTTCTATTGAATTTTTGACTATGTGAGTCCCTCACTTCCTCCCCAACACAAGATAACATGCTCGCATCCTGTTACTACCGTGAAGTCATAGTAGCAAAACATTGTTGCGTAGTTTCCTCCTCAGTCTATCCAGTATAAATAAAATTCGACAAATAATTATTATTATATTAACCCAGAAACATCCAGCAGTTGGGAGATATAATGCTCCTCCAGTATAAAAATAAAACATCTTTTTTCTTTAAAGTCCGTGGTCGTCGTTTAAGTCTTTCGAGCGCGAGGCGGGAAGGCCCTTGGTCCCGGTCCCTTAGCTGCTCGCGGAGATGGGCTTTAAGCGCCGTGCCCTGCGCGTCCGTTTGGTGACCGTGGTGAAGCGGAACTCCTCCAGGGGGTCGAGCCTGCGATTGGGGTGGCGCTTCATGAAGTGCACCTCCTGCTGGGTCTGGGTGGTCTGCGAGCCTTTCTTGGGCCTACCCTTCCGGTTGAATCCCAGGTACCAGCCCTTGTACTTGGCCGAGACCAGCGCCGTGTAGTTGTTTTCCAGGAACTCCTCCACGAAGACGCACTCCTGGTTCCTCCCGTTGAGCTGCGGGCAAAACATGGACTGGTCAGACACGCAGTGCCCGGTGTCGGCTCTCCCACGCCTTCTACCCGCGGCTAATGCACGCGGGGGTGGGGTGGGGGGATGGCGTCGCGGGCCCCGAAACGCAGCGGCGCCATGACCTTTAAAGGATTTCAGCAGCATCACGACTGAGACATGAATGACCAGCCAATTTCACATGCATCCGAACATGATTAATCCAAGTTAATCTTACGCTAAAACTACTAATGAATGAAATGAGACTGTTCAAGCTTTTATGTTATTGTATATTGTAAATCGTATGTATGTTATTGGTCCTCATTTTGGTTGTTATTTGCTATTTATTGACATTTATATGTACACAAGCAAGTACTGTATTTCATGGCAAAAAAGGTTGAATCCTTTTGAATCCTTGAATCCAAATGTAGAGCCCATTGAGAAAGCATCTGAGCAGCATACCTCCCATCCCAACCCCCAAGCCTTAAAAACTGAAGTTGCTCTTGATACTTCGGTCTATGTCAAACAGTCTAGGAAAACTATGGAATGTGTCTTTCAGTGGAGGATAAAATGGTCACTATTCTGTTCTATTCAGAATGTGTTTATCGCTGGCTTAGCTACAGAGACAGGAACATGCCACATGTCACCTTGAGACTACTTGGCTGGAGCAGTAGCTCCTAATTTTAAAACGGATTATCTTTAATTGATGGGATCCTAAATATGTCGGCTGCATCCATTCTTAGTGACTGGTACTTTGTCCATCGTTTATGCACCCAAGTGTCACCAGAACATTGCACCAGTCACCAGAGTACTTAGTAAAATAAATACGGTTTATTACATGCTAATGATTTGTCAGTTAGAAAAACTGTAATAAACTACTTTAAATGGTGCCACCTGGTGTATGAGTGGTATAACTGCAATGACTTTTCAGAGTTCTCAGGTTCTTAAGAAGGTTCTTAAGGCTACACTAGCTGGTGTAGTTGATTGTTAATCCCCTTAAAATTCATTCAATCAGTTTAAGTGTAAGGATAAAACAGTTGTTCTTACTAACTAGAACATTTTTAGCAAGAAGATTTTTGCAGGTTAAGTCTGGCCTTTTAGTCATTTTAACAGAAAAGAAAACCAGAATTAAGAAAATAATTCCTTTATTTGTATCAGTCTCCACCATATCACTACTCTTTGCAAAAAAATGGAGCAATTCCTGGGTTCTGTGACCTGACTTTGCATAATTCTTGTGGTTCTGTCTTGAAATGTAAACACATCTTTCACAGATTACATAACTGATCCTCGCTGTTCCAACTGGAACAAAAATGTACAGGTTTGTCTGCAGTGCATCCTTTTGGAAAACCATGACAGCTTGTATAAATTTGTGAATACCAGTCTGAAGTGTCATCGTGAAAACATGTGCATGGGGTACATGCAAAGCAATCGGACTTAGCCGGTCTCAGAATAATTAATAGGTGTTGACCCTAAGCTAGCCCTTATTGAAACTCAGGCACGTTTCATTGAATATTCCAGGAGGTATTTAACAGTTTTTTTACTCAGAATCTTTGAATAGGTTACACGAAACTGGAAAGTATTTTGGTGTCTTGCCCAAAAACCACTTTACATCAAATGTTCAGTGTCTTAGCTGTAGTGGATAGTTTTAGAGCACCAGAAAACTTAGAATAATAATAACATTCTGATGCTATCAATGTTTTGTACTGTGATACTCTTCTCTTTTAGTGCTGAAATATCCAAATGCACCTTTACAGTGTCTAATAATCCTAGTTTATATCACCCATCTGCACTACGTCTGGGTAAAACTTCTAAATATTTACACGGGAACAAGCTTCATGTATGTAGCCAGTGTTTGATCTCTGTATGGGTCAAATGGGATTTCACTAAATAAAAACATGGCTCATCAGCGAAAACCTGAAGATACCCCCCCCCCCCAAATGATGTCCCAATGCCAGGGCCGGGGCGGCACACACCTTTCCCACAATCTTGCCGTTCTTTTTCATGCAGATGTAGTATTCGCTCTCTTTTCCTTTTATCCGAATGTGGCTCCCGAATGTCTCCGTCTCGACCACGAGGAGGGCTGGAAGGCAACGGGGAAGGAGTGTTACTTAACTCCACATGCGTGACAAACTGGCTCGCTATCAGAGCACAGGTTGCTTCTCTGTGATAGCGTGCTATTGGCATTGCCGGTTCAGATACCCAAAACAAAATGGTCAGTCTGGATTTAAATCGGCATGAAGGAATATTTCTTTACACAACATTGAGGAGACTCAAACGGAGCAGCCGACACTACGCATGAAACAGTACAGACAGGATGATAAGCATGGAGAATTCAGTGGTAATAGGGGGGCGAGGGGCTTTCATTCGCAAACATACCCCGAGGGTCTATCTCCTGCCACCCTCCACACCCCCCCCACACACACACTTGCTCATGCAAAAATCTGCCCAAACCCTGAGATAGCTTGTGCTGCAGATTAACTCGGTGTGCACTCGTTTACCAGGTCCTCACATCCTCGCTCAATCGATGACACACACAGAACAAGGTGGTACTTGAACGGAGGAAAGCTGTTAAGCAATTACGCAGATCAAAAGCAGAAACTGCACTACTGCAGAGGAAAGGCAAAAAACATAACATGAGTCGACTGACTCAGTAAGATATCTTGGCTCCGCCTCCTCAAACCAGAGTGGCTAGCCTGTACATTCACACAGTCTCCGACCTCCTGCTCCGCGACAAATACGGCGATACCCCTCCATTGGAGATATAAGTCAAGCTTGCTCATATTTCTGCTGGTATTTCCTGATCTTTATCTCTGCAATGTCATCATTGCTTAGATGCCGGTAGATCAGTCATGACTGAGGAAACATCATCTCCATAAGATTTTATTGATATAAAGCCATTACCTCTTTGCATACATAACCCCAAATTATTGTGCACAACAAATATTCACTTAAGCAATTTGAATTAAATACCTCTCTAAAGTCACTACAACAAAACTATCACCCCACTACCTGCTTTATAAACTAAAATAGATCCTTCCTTATGAACAACAAGGTCAACAGTTTAATACTGACAAGTTTGACACTGACTTATTGCAGTCATATACTTCGCTACGGATCCGGGAAAATGGGTGCAGGGAGGTTGAGCCCGGGTTGTAACTCTCAGCGACTTCCCAGGCCGCGCCGCTTTTTCAGGAGGGCCACGCCGCGATGCTGCAGAGGCCGGCCGACGGGGGCGGGCAGCGCAGACGTATGTTAATGAGCGCCGGTGCGGGAGGTGGGAGTGCTGTTGGCAGAAGTTATGGGAATGTCTGACTCTGCTTCAACTCAAGCCCTAACAAGCATGCGGGGGAGACAGCCCACCCTTCTGTGCCACTCTGCTGAACACACCGCCAGCCTGCAAGCCTGTAACACCTGGCGCCACTGAACACCCTAACATCCCAAGCACCTGTGACACCTGGCCCCCCTGAACACACTACCAGCTTAAGCACCTGTAACACCTGGTCTCACTGAACATTCCAGAATCCTGCAAAAAACTCATAGGCACGACGTGGACTGGCAACTCTGTAACTCCTGGCCATTCTGAGCACATCAGCCAACTGCAACACCGACCCCCCCCCCCCACCCCCAGGATCACGCCAGCAGCAGACAAAAATTACACACTTACAACAACACGTACACCTGGGATTCCAAAAATCACTGAGCTCAACATCTGGAATGTCCCAGAAATAAAGATATCCTATCAGCCCGGCCAATAAATTAATGTTGAATTATAAGAAAATGACTCGTGGAGGAAAAGTTTACATTAGAAGGTGAAATACCCAAAATCAGCTGTGAACGAGTGACAGGACACTGACTATATAGATGCCTACTAAGCCACTAATGTTTCTTCATCGATTACACATTCGTAAACATTTCATGAGCACAACACCCAGCTACTGTCCAGCTGTATTATTAAGGGCATGCTTGTAATTGCCAAATGACCACAAAGCCAAAATATCAACTGATAAATAAAGAACATTTTAAGGAATTTGCCTACAAGCTCTATAACAATTTCTCAGGGCAAGAGGTCGCTACTAATAATTTCTGCTAAAGACCAACATGGCAACCCACACTGAAGAGCTTTGGCAAAAGTACTATATTCTGAGAACTTTTACGGTAATATTGTCTTCAAAGCCACGCTCCTACAAATTTCTCCATAACTACCATTCATCTTTACTGACCTACATCACTCGCCATAACTAGTCCTACTCCGAAGCATCCTCACCCAGGTCCTGCTTGGTCAGGTGTAAGTGGGTTTTCGGAAACACGAGGTCCCTGCAGTGTTCCCTAGAGCACAAGAACACTCCCGTACCATACTTGCCCCCATCGTCCCCGTTGGCGTTGATCTTCTTCCCGAGGATCTGGACATGCTTCCCTGTGGTGCGGCTGTAGAGCTGGTAGATCCGAATCTGCTTGCGACTCAGGTCATCCGGGTTCCTCGTGTGGTTCTCGATGTAAACCCGGAAGTCAGCCGTGCTCTGCTGAGACTCCTGCAAGATTATACAAGACCGGAACCATAAATGTGTACAATTATGGCCCAGTAACACTTCAGTACGAGTATAAAAGTATCCCCTTCGGTCTAGCAGTTCCTCCAGCCCATCTGAAACACTGTTCCTCTGATTCTGATAGACAAACTTAAATTCCTATCTGGCAGTATTCCCTAAAACTGCCAAATCGTGACAAAGGGGTCACACAAAGCCCTGACAAACCTCCCCCCCGCACGCACTTGAAGTACCCCGACCTATAATACTGCGGTTAAACAGAGTATCAGTCTGAGGTTAACACCGAGCGACACGGCTCGATACAACCCATAAATCAGCCAGCCGCAGGACGCGGTGGCTGAGAACCACTAGCTGTAAAAACCAGCCCACTGAAACATCGCCGTCTGAGAGAATTCCTCTTTTACCCGCCTCGCACTCGCCTGCAGATCGACAGCTTTCCCCTGCACTGGCGTGGGACGCCGGTAGAGAGGCTGGGAACTTAGCGCGATGCCTAAGGAAAGTCGCTTTGGTGTGTCGGCCGAGCCATGTGCAGATGAGAAAGAGTAATGTGCATTTTTCACCTTCTGGAACCTCAAGCGCAAGCCGACATCCCCAGTTCCCCAGCTGTGCCGCGCCGTAACCGCTTGGTAATGGCATTTTATTCTGCTGCTCTCAAGTGGCTAATTAAATACACGTTACACACTCAGAGTCCATGTTATTTTAAGTTCGGCAAATTAATGACGTTTACCGAATCAGAGACAAAGTACACTCCCGCTCACAAAAAAAAAAAGGTCTTAGCATTGAGATGGGTAATACTTCTCAACTGTGGATGGAAGGTAAGGCGAACAAAACATGCAGGATACTGTGTTAGATATAAAGTTAAGTTATAAACTTTCCTATTATACATAAAACATATAAATGAAAAGGATTAGAATAAATATTGCAGGTTTCACAATTATCTAAGAGAAGCCAAACTTCCAAATAAGATGCAGAAACATGTCATGTGTTTAATGTGCATGTTTAGTGTGTGCGACTTACACCATGTCGATAATAGTATGCCATTTACATGTTTTCTTGTATTTGAAATCATGATGACTTCAGCCCGATCGCTTCAGAGTTCAGCCCTGAGTGGGAAGTAAGTGAAGTGATTGTCACCTCAACCATCTCAGAAGATTAAAAACAACCAGATCTTACTTTACATCAAATGTATTTATGTGTGTGTGTTGGGGGGGGGGGGGGTACTTTGGCCCAAAAATGTTTACCTCCAGAGCTTTACAGTATTCCAGGCACCCTGCCATTGTGGATTTAACAGTAAAGAATTGTTATATAAAATACTATTGTGAGATAAATGACTTAAAACATTAGTGTTTTAATTACTGGCCAAGTGATCCAAACCAGACTAAGCATGTGTTGTTAATTATGCCCTTTTTGTAAAATTAAAGTACACACACTTATATAACATTGTTTTGTCTTGTTTTCATTACCGGCCTGGTTAGTTTTACGCGCGTCTCGTTATTAGTCGAACGACCATGTTTGTTTGACCAATTAGTCCACATGTAGCAGAAGGGAAGAGCGCGTCTCTCTGTGAATTACACACCGTTTGAGTGCGTCACTAGCTAAATACCTTATAAAAATAACTTTGTGTAAACCTTGGAGCTTGTTCGGGTCTTAATATACCAGTCGTTTTCTCTCTTTGAAGAACTTCAAACAAACATGTATGCTGCACACACTTTTCTGCAAATTCATCATTTAAGAGGCTGGGGATTTTCCTCACGAAATACTGCGTTCACGCAAGATCTTGATGAAGGGCGCTAAAGTCAAATTTGTTGAATAACCCGTTGTGGAAATCGGCGCAAACAGTTACCTTGCATGCTCATAAAAAGGTGCGAAAATAAACATTCTGGAATTTAAAATCTATGCATGAGCCTAAAGACATCCCAGTAATGCAGCCAAGAGTATCGCAATAGTTTACGCCAGAATAATAAATATATTTATAATGAAGACAGCAGGAATCTCAGAAATGTATTCCACATTTCTTTAGTGATCATAAGTACAAATTAAATAATCGCTCATGGAGAAACTTTTGTATTTTTTAGATTAGTTTTTCCCATTAGTTTTTATATATGCCTATAGTATAACCACCACAATAGTAAAAATCTTAGACTGTTTTAAAAAGCTGCCTACCATTTAAAAAAAAATCAACAGATCGGAGCAATAAAATTAACTGACGACCCTTTCTCTATCAAAAGTTCAAGCTTAAAAATCTACGCGTTATTAATAGCGCGTTATACTCCTTGCTTTAAATGGTAGCCCACAAAACAATAAGTTGCGCAACCCGAAAGCGCCCGGCTTCCCCGCAAAAGCCCGGCTTCGCAGCTGCGCGATACCGCAGATCGCGCCGCAGTTAGGCGCCACTTCCCATTATGTTTAACGCACATTATCAGTGTAGCATTATAAAAAAGAATTGGCTCAGAAAAGCAGGTTTTTTTTTTACAAGTTGGATACTGCGCCATCATTAATCTGCGGCAAATTTAGAGGTTCCTTGATTATCTCGATACATGATCTTTACCCAAAAATCTCTATTTGCGGTCACGGATCTCGGCACTGCATTACAGCGCACATGTGGGCTGCCATCCTCAAACGGACGCGCATGCCGGTCTAACGCTCCCAGAAAGCCCGCAAAAGACAAACACGCAGAGCATTTCTGCCACAATGCAGAGAAAAAGTAACAGGTAACGAAAATCTTGCAATCTTGTCATCATTTCTGCATACCTAAATGCATAATATTTACATGACATGCATATCCACTCACGACTTGAAATAAAGTAGATTTTTCTTTTTATACGCAAAGCTTTTTATCCACATTATTTTAAACCGCACGCTGCATTAATTAGCGGCACGACTGTTTGATGCAGTTTAATGGGATCGTAAAAATAGGTCCTGTAGAAATCATAACTCGTAAGAAACTGTTAGAAACCCGTTTGTTCTTCATGTACTTCGGGACTGCGGGAAACCACGGGCGACAGCAGAACGCCGCGAATAGCGAGCGCGCCTACACCATTTACACAGTAATAATTAACTGTTTATTGTGGATACGCTACCAGATAGTTTGGGTTTTTGTTTAATTTCCCCCCCAAAATTTATTCTCAGCTCATCCGTGTGAAACATAAGCCGGAGAATAACATTATGCATGTTAATATCCCTACCTGTAGCTGGAAATAGAGGACCAGGAATTGTAAACACCTGGGGGAGAGAAAAACAGAATATAAATCACTACAGGAGGAAAAGTATGTACCTGGGCGGCAACTAAAAGCTAGGTTTTAGCGACTTCTATAGGCAAGAATGTAGGACCCAGGTAAAAGAAAAGGAATAAAAAAATGAAACCTTACACGTAGATGAACCTTGAAGGGAGAAGGCACATCTTGAGTTGTCCTAATACACCTGTTTCCACCGTTTTTTAAAAACCACAGGCAGATGCGTGGAGAAAAAGAAGCGCCGGCGTCCTTACAGAAAGTATCCCGCAGGAGACCTGCAGTCCCACCGAGCCGATAGATTAATGAAGTCACTCTGCACCACTATTTGCAACATTAGTGGCCGCCTTGAGTTTTTTTTTCTCTTTTTAATTGTCAGAGAGAAGCATCAGATCGTTCTCCCGGTCTTCTCACTCCGGTTAGCGCGAATCGAGGAGGGCGAGCTCGGGAAGTTTTTAATTTGTAAGCAGTGCTTTGTAGGTTCACCCTTGTTTTCTGTTTTTTAAAATCCAATGGGGGTCAGGCTGAAAGCGCGCTGCTCCAAAGATCACAGGAACTTCAATCCCGACTATACCTGCAGGGGACATCTAAAATGTACACCTTGCGTAGATCATTTTATAATCTTCAAGTCTATTGTTCAGTCGCAAGAGAACAAGAGGATTTTATAGCTGAACATGACTGGCGAATAGAAGAAGTCGCAAATACCTCGCTCTCAGCCGAAACTTGACTGTTATCCAAGAAAGGCAAATATAAAAACGTGCATTGAAAGTTGTAGCCCGGTCCTCCTTGCACGGGAGATGTAGTAATGCTTGTCAGTGAAGTGTCTGCGGCTTCGGATTTGGGCACTCAGAGGTTTTTTTTTTTTGTTAGTGGGTGGAAACTCGTCAGCGGTTTGCACCTGATAGGGTAATCTATGAAAGACCATCGGGTTTGAAGATTTTTTTTCCCTTGCCGGGATGATTATGCTCTGGGAGGAGGCAGGCGAGGGGGTTACAAATTGAGGGATTTGCTGTACATCAAATACATTCGGTATTTAATTTTCGAATGTGGATAATCTTTCGAAGACATGTCTGAGAAAAAGTAACTGCATGATTTTAGTTGTTTAAAAGTAAGCAGTATTTTTTATATTTAAAAAAGAAGTAATAATAATAATTAGTATTATTAATATTATACTTTTTTTATACTTATTTTGCTTTATTATGTTTGGATTAGTACGGACACTGGAATACCATCAGAACCTTTTTAAATTTGACAAAAAAAAACCTACATTCCTTTGCTTTGGCAAACTCTCTGCTGGAATCCGCTACGTTTGTGGATTCGACTCCGGCTTCCCAGACAGTATTGAAATGCAGGTTGTTGTCAGCCTTGATTTTTCAATAATGCGCTATAACTGATTCCGCATTTAAATGAAAGGGGGGTGTGAAAGTGTTTACAGGGGCCTCTGAACTCGCGGAGCAGTGGCCGCAGAAACCACCCACCGCTTTGTGCCATTGTGTGATTTACGTTTGTAGTACGATTCAAATTGTAATAGTTGTTTTTCTTGTTTGACCAAATAAAAAACAAAAGAATCAGGAAACGTATGTTGGGCTATCGAAAAGTATAGATAAATAGTAGTAAAAAATATACATAAAACTTGTAAAGGCGGATACTAAAACTTACCTAAATGACGCTTCACGGAATCCCACATGGTTATTACTTTAATTATCTCAAAATTACGATATATTTGTTTTTTTGTTTGTATATGTCGGTCAAATGTCCACTAACAGGTATCGTGGCAACACATATAACCAATAATCCTTGCAAATATCACAATGTATTTACCTTTAATTACGGGGAAATTACTGTCTTAGAAATACAAACAAATAATTACATTTGTCCGAACACCAAATGTACAAAGGCGAACGAAAATGATAAAAGTTAACGCATCACAGACGGCAATTGTAATACTGTCAGCACCGCTTTGACGGTCTTCACTTTCAAAACTCTGAAACGTGACGAAATATGAAATAATACCTTCGACAGAGAGGGAGGCTGCTTTGATGTATCCGCCCTCTTCACAAGCTTTGGACAAGAGACCAGACAGATTCCTCATGCTGTGCCCAAAAATAATATTAATTCATATACGATATTTTTTATTTTGTTCCTCACCCACCGAATATTATTTAACCCATGTGTTGTACTGGATGACCTCTTTATACAGAGGAGGTGGCTTTATCTGCTGGTGGCTGTATGGATGTGAAGGATATGATTCCAGATCAAAATTACTGATCGCAGTAAAGCCCAGACCCTTAGCAGCACAAATGCCCTAGCACAGTGTTTCCCAATCTGGGCAGATAGTCCACGTTTTTGCTCCCTCCCTACTGGGAGCTGGGAGGGAGCAAAAATGTGGAGTGTCTTGCTGGGAGCTGGGAGGGAGCAAAAATGTGGACCATCTGTGGGTCCCTGAGGACTGGGTTGGGTACTCTGCACTGCTCTTTGTTAGGGAGTGGGCGGGCCTGGGGAGTGTGCAAGGGCCATATCTGGTCACTGCAAATTAATTGGTCTCTCCTTGAATGCCGACCATTGGCTGTTGTAGTGGGGACTTAATGAGGCAGAGCATCATTTATAAAGCGCCCTGCGTCACGCCAGATCTGGTGAGACGGCACTCTGGGGCTCCCGCCGTCCTGCCCGGGGGTGGCCTCTTCATGCCTGTGGCAGCTTCCCGGGTTAAACGCGCCGACGGAGCTGACATCCTGTCACCTTCCAGGCCTTGGAGTCTCTGCGTTTCACTGTTAGCATTACGGTGTCCAATCGCGACTCTGCTAATGCCTGCTAATGGAAAACCTCCAGATCTGATTTGACAGCTCCTTTTATCATACGCCAGGCACCCTTTCACTGGGTCCCGCTAAAACGTATGAAAAACTGGCAGGAGTGGAAGCAGGGGACGCCACCCCAGTGCTGGAAGACATTACATTTTGGGGACTGGTGTATGGCTCACTGGATTAGGACCCTCTTCATGCAATAGGAAGGTTATCAGTTCAAATCCCAAAGCTCATCAGATGATTTCACAATTGGGCCCTTAAGCAAGGCTCATAACCCCCATTTGCTCCGGGGACTGTCTGACCCTGCTTTCTCAATTGTACATCACTTTAGATAAAAATCATTTGCCAAATAAAACACATTGTAATCATTTAAAAATTGGTGAAATGTATCATTAAGAAATATGTCTCCATGCCGTCCCCTTGGTTGCCAATGAGGTTTGCAGCCCATTGGCAGTTTCACAGCATGCTTTAGAAGAGTTTTATGGCAGGGGTGGGGTTCATAAGGTGCCGGTTTGGGGATTTTACCTGCAATGGCCAGCAGTTGGGGGAATTGCCACTCGCTACCGGAAGGACGTAGGAATCAGGAGGTGATTGGTGCAAACGGAGTGGCAGGAATGTGTAGAGAAGCCCATCCCTGCAACTCAACAATGACCTCTCCATCCAGAGGCAATCACGCAGTTGTTCAAAGGCTTATAAGGCTTTTAAACCTGACAAAAGTACTTAGCAGTTCCTTAAGGAAAGTCGCCCCCCGCCCCAACCCCACACTCCCTAACACGTCGGCTTGTACTTTCATCTTCGACGTGGACAGATCAAGCAGGGGGTAGGGAATCTGCTCTCTATTCGCGGCACTGGGTGTGGGATGGGATGGGCGAGGGCCTCGGGAAAGCGTGGCGGCCACGCGAAGGTGCCGGGCGTGCTTCCCCCAGTAACAGGCATCACACCCCACCCCATTTGTATGCCCCCCCCCCAGTGTGCCACACCCAGCCCTAGTGTCAGGCGATCACGGCCGGGTCACACTGAGGTCGTGATAGCCCTCGTGAAGAGGGTGACGGAGAGAGTGCGCAGAGGTGTGTCACGGTGAGCGGCCTTGATGCTAACCCCCAAGCCAGGAGCGACGCTAATTTTTACACATCAAGTGTAGATTTCTTGGAGTCGTTTTCTCTGAATTGAGGCCACCTGGAGGCTTTGAGAGGCTTTAGGGTGTGAGTGACGACTCATCGTTCTACTACCAATCAACACGTGTAACAATTCATGTAGCAATTAACTCATGGATAGTGCGGTTTGACTCGTAGGCTACTGTCCTGTGTAGATTACTTTGCCGTATTTTTCAAATGATGCACTAATCACAAAAAGTTAATACAGTAGTAAAACTCAGCCATTAGTAGCCATTACAGTGAAGTAAAATTGAAACTGATCAATACAATTTCATAGAAAACGCAGATTTCTAGCCTTCCTGGCAGACCTTGGATATGTGTCAGAATTTTCCTGGACGTCAGAGGAAAATCACTCGCACTAACGTACCTCTTAAAGTCAGTGATGACAAATGTGAGCAGAGTGTTCCCTGGCTTACTCCTGGTGGAATTGCTCGGACCTGCAGGTACCAGAGATCACATGATGTAATCGCTTACGCTGTCATCTTCACATAGCGGTACATGAAAAACACCCGCTTAATTGCAGTCTGTTTGATTGCGGTAATTAGAAAATAAGCAAACTATTTGTTTTAAATGTGGCAGAAAATTGTTCCAGGAGTTAATGAAGCTATGTTGTTTTTTGGGGGGGATTTTTCGGTACTTCTCAAATAACTCAGCATTCATTGTTAGCACCCACCCCTAACCCCAGGTCAGTGGTGTTTTTTTTTCTTGTTCTTGGAATCTGATATCACCTGAGACTAAAATTAGCCGGTAAATCAGACATGTACCGTCTATGGTGTACATTTAAGGACATTGCGCGCAACAAGTGGATCAAACCACTTGCAAAGGGGTCAACTTTGCATTCCAGGATTTTTACGGAAAACGTTGAGTGACGCGATAAGGCACAGTGACCCTAATAAAGAAGCGGGTGTTAAGAAAGAGGACCCCATTCACATGGACAAAATATTTGGGTGGCTATGAAGGTGCCCGAGTTTGTTATGGCAACCCAACCAAGGTAATCAGGCAAACCCCCCCACCCTGGCATGCACTTTTTGACACGGCATGGCTGAGAGAGATTGCAGGGCCCAGGCTAGGGCACTGGGAGTGGCTTAATGCCTCACATGGCCCTGCAGCTAGTCCCAACCTGCAGCTCCACTCAGCCTAATGGTTGAGTCCAATCCATTCCCTTGTCTAACACCTCTTTAGAGGAAGCTTGGCCTTTTGTTCTGACAATACACAAACGGCCATTCACACAGGGACCCTGTAATCAGTGAAATACTAACCCCTGGGCTTTTTAAAGAGGAAAAGAGAGAGAGAGCGAGAGAGAGATGGCAAGAGAGAGAGAGAGAGAGCAAAAAAAAAATCCATTCATGACCAATCTGCTTCTTAACTACCTGTCTGGCTTTTTAGCTACAGATGTTATTATTCCCCCCCCCCCCCCACGTTTGTGCACACTCCAGATGGAGGCAAAATTGAAGCTTGAAATCGGAACGCTCTGGAACATCCTCATGCAGTAAAATCCTCTGGTTGCCCGTGCATGTCTTTTGCCCCCCTCTCCTTTCATTTTTTTCTTTTTGTTTCCGTATATGAAAAAAAAAACACAGGAAAGCATAAAGCTGTAAGGGTATTGGCAAACAGGCACTGTTTATTTTAGGTGTTAATTGGCCCGGCCTTTTGGATTAGCCACTAATTGCCCCCTACACACTGGACTCTGGACTACACGAATTGAACGTGTCCTGTCCTCCTGAACAGCTGCGTGGGATCAAACTCAGGCATCTCCACGGGCTGCCTAACAAAGGGGGCGATAGGGTAAACAGAAGCTCACTTCCAGGGCACAAAGCCACCCGTGCAACTGTCATGTGGGTCGAGATGGCCAACCTAACGACAAGTGTGCGAAGCCCTGTATAGCTCCTGACTTGGGTGGACCACGGTGGGGGGTGAGTTTTAGCAGGGGGTGGAAGGCGGGCTGTGTGAAGTGAAGCCACATGACGGAAGGTGAGCCACCGAAAGCTACCTGATCCTCTGCCCTGCGACAGTCAATCAGTTATGGGCGCGTAATTAGTTTGTTAGGCAGAGAGACACAGAGGTCTTTGTGGGGGAGCATTCTGTCCCTGTTAACTGCATGCATCTGCTTGGTATTCCCCGCAACTGCTATCAGCATGACCTACCAATGAAGGTGCGTTTAACAAATGCAGAAACTGCAAAAAAAATGGCTTATCTATGCATTTAACGTACATGTAAATACTGTACTATAGTCTAGTGTAAAAAAAAATGTGTGATACTTTCATATGTACATACTTACAAATTGTCTTGAAGTTTTCTTGCATGTTGTATGTTATACTGGAGCACACCCACCAAGAGAGATTCCTTGCATGTTTAACATAGCCAATAAAGAACAATAAAGTAGCATTACTCACCAACACTAGTGTAAGTGTTGCATTTGTGTTCAGTTTAACACGTGACGCTTTAAAAAACACCTTTTTTACTGCCATTTAGATACCCTCGGTCGATATGGTTTATCTTTTACACTCTGCGATTTAAGACTGGGCTTCTTTGAGTGTTTATAAAACAGCGAGCAGCCCCACATGCAGACGGGGCACGTCGCCTTGGATTAGGAGGCGCTGAGGAAGTCACTGTATTCGTTTTCGGAGCGAAAGTGCAATCGATTGACCTTCATAGAAGGTCCCACTGCCAGCTGAATTGCGGCGAAGAAAAGAAACTCTCGTTGGACTAAGAATTGCCAAGGTCACCCTGAGCGAGAGGACTCGCTTCTTTAGGAGTCTGAAATGCATTTTTGCATTTAGCAGATGCGTTTGTCCAAAGCAACACACAGTCAAGAAAACAGGGTCAGAGGGGCTCCTCAGAGAAACTGACAGTAAGGGCTTTGCTCAGGGGGGGCGACAGTGTCGTCGCTCTGCCAGCCGTGGCATTTAAACAGACAATGGCCGGACTGCGGGCACAGCGTTCTAACCAACTGTCCCACAGGCCACACCAAGGCAAGCAAGTCCGCTTAAATACACTAGCCACAGTTGTATAATCCATAATCTGGGACTACCAACCAAATGTCTTCAGTTTAGGACAGTACCTGTGTGCTCCACATTCTGACTGGCTCAGAACAGAACACCCTGCCTCGTCAGCGTTAATCCAGATAGTTACACTTTAATGAGCTAACGCCATCAGGGTCATTGGCATGACAATACCCACTGGCCAAGAAGCACTCTGCAGAGAGAGAGAGCCCCGCACTGCCTACCTACCAAGGACCTATTAGGAGTGTAGATGCTCCCTTGGTGGCAATGATCTCAGATCTGTGGTCAGCTAGAGTGTGAAGGAGAAACAACGGATTCAACTTTTCTGAGCTCATGGGGGCTGGAAAGGGGATGGGGGGGGGGTAGTTTGGGGTGGCAAAGCCCACAAGGACCAGCTAATCAGTGCAGTACTTGTGGGACAAGGACGTGCGTTTGCTACGCTAACTACCTTCTCCTTGCAGCCCTTACACAGCAGCAAGCCCTCGGATTAATACATCTGGCTTTGTTGGACTCACAAAACTGAATTTGCCAGATCAAAGGACGCTGGTTTTTAGGTGGGGAAAAAAAAAAACCCCAATCTGTCTTGAAGGGTATTTCCAATAACCGGGCCAAACATGCTTGGCAGCACAAACCATGAATACCTATAGACAAAAGCGCAATATTAACTCTTGTGTTTCAAGCCTACAACCTTAAGGTTCTAGTCCTGGTGCCAAACTCTAACACCTACTGTCCCGCGTCTTGTTGTTTTTGTCCGTTTGCTTACAAATCGCCGACACTTAACCCCAATTGTCTTCGGCTGAAAAGAACGTCCGTAAGTGCGTGGTCAGTGCGAACGACAAGCAGTGATCACAGCGACGGACAGACAGCGAGCACAGGAGGCACAGAGTGCTTTTTAAACGGATAGCGAGGTAGATTTGCGCCTAGCCGGCCGTGTCTGGCCGACGGCAGCCTTCAGATGATAACTGAACAGTAATAACAGCGTGCGGCGTAAATTGCCGACTCCCGTGACACCTCTCACCTGAACACGAAACCCCAGCGCTGGGAAGAGTTTGTTTGTGGGCAGAGGTATGTGCCGTTCATCCTTGCCATAGTTAGCCACGAAGGTAATGGGCCCAGCGTGTTGCCGCTTGTCTGCGAGGGCACCCCTCCCGCGCCCCGCCGCCCCGCTTCCCCCGGCCGCCGCTGGTCCTCAGCACTGCCTCCTCCCTATTTACCGGATGCTTACGCGAAGGGATGACTAACCCTTTCTAACCTGATATCGAATGTCTGCCTTATATAAAAAAAAATTCCCTCTCATTTGTCTCCCTGCCGCAGAAAAGTCCCTCCCTTTCATTTTGAAAATAATAAAGTTCCTTAAATTGTTTATAAAGTCTTTTTTTATAAGGAGGAAAGACCAAATATGCTCAATGAATTTGATGGGAAAAATATGTAAGGTATTAATAAGGCTGTTACCTGTGAGTAATTTGCTGACAAATCTTGGCTTCCTCTTTGTGTAAAATAAACATAGCAATACGATCGCTATTTTCCCCCAGGCTAGCTTATTGGTCCCGACCCATTTCCGAGACTTTCCATAAATGCCTGAAATGACACGTCGATTTGGGGAATCTGACTGTATATGGGCAGCGTCGGCTTGTTTCCCCCAAACGACGAAACACGGCTTCCATTGGCCGGTACACGATAAAGCGTCTCGTCTCGCCGAGTCCGGCACCGCGAGAGGCTCGTGACGAAGGCCAGCACAGCCTTTGTCATCCAACAGCTACTGGGGGAAACTATGAAAATCATCTCTGAAAGGCGGTGTTTTGGCGGAGAGCCCAATGCACCATGGGAAACCCTGTTGTCCATGAGCTCGTGATACATGCGGTGTGGGATACACAGGAATGCCCGGGCTCAGTTTTGACCCAAATACGATCAAAGTAGCATAATAGACATCAAACTACCTGGCACTTGTTTTAGCTAACTTCGTACAATATTGTGCTACAACTGCACAAACACTGCAGCAAAAAAAAAATACTCACCAGACAATATGTGAGTGGCCTCTATAGAGTATCTATCTAATTCTATTGACGTAAAGGTTTTCTTCATTAGGATTATGAATATTTTTACTATTTTCTCATCTTGCGTTAGCGTTCTCCATTGAATAGCTAGCTATTTATTTGTATTCTTGTTGCCATTTCCATGGTATTTCTTCTCTGTCTTGCATTTGCGTCGTCTAGGGGAAGCATTTCGCTGCCATGTGTATACCTCGTGTATGGCTTGTACGTGACAAACTAGACTCGAAACTTGACCTGCCACAGCGACAGTGTGCCGTTTATTCCAAAGCATTTACCTGGATGAAGCGCCAGCCCCCGGAATGCCCCAGACAAGAGAGCGAGAACACGGAAGGGGGGAAAAAAGCCTCGCGTCCTCATAACACGGTGATATTTGAGAATGGCGCTTGGGCTCCGAGAAAATTGAGGAACATTTTGTGCGAGCTTAACCACGCTTTGTTACATGCGGTCCCAGCTGCACCGAAAAGCCCCCTTTTTCATCTAGGGGCCACAGAGGAAACGATGGCAGAGTCTCCCGCTCGCGAGTGGAAAAAACAGACTCTCGTGCTCATGACTAATATAGTGATTATTCTGCAAAGACACGACAGGAATTTAAGAGGGACAAAGACCACAGCTGCTTCAGGTTCTGTGAAAGAACAGGGACTCGCAGGAATGTTCTAGACACATTTTACAGAGACACTTAAGAAGTCTGTGCGATGCTTTCCGTTCCATCAGGGAGAGTTAAAAGAAAAAAAAAAAAACAGCGAAGGGAGGTCAAAGATACATGTGTGCGCGCTTCACACGCATTACCAGTTTGCGATTCATTTATCTTTAGCCCGGTGACTTATACGAGACATTTGGACGCGCAAAGCGTACATGAACATGGTTTTGCACAAACCTGTACACTGTCATTTTAAGCAATGTGCCGGCAGTTAAATGTCACTCGGGGGGGGGGGGCACAGCGGCCTTGGCAGCAGAAACACCTGCTCAGTGCAGGGGTGACCTCTGCAGATCCCACAGCGTCTGCAGCCACCCAGGCCACCCCCCTGATGAGCTAGCCAGTCTAAAGCAGAACTGCATTCTGGGAAAGGTATTTGCCTGGATCTGCGTAATGAGCTGCATGGGGCGCCGTTGGAGCACGCGTGACGTAAAATCGTTAAGAGCATAAGGCAGCCTCGATAAGGGCGTCGGCCAGCCAGATAAACAATAGTCATACAACGATAAATACATATCGTCCCCATAAGTGATATTTGCACCAGCTCAGAACATCGTGATAAATACGACACCTATGATTTGATGAAATAATGATAATGCATTTGGTTCTCAGTCCCAGACAGACTTGGAACATGAGAATTGCGCTGCGGGATTCATACACTGGTTCAACAGCACTTCAGTTCTCTGACAGTCTATGTTATTTTCAAGGGCTGGTTAACTTGTGATTCACTTCATTCCTGGGTTGATCCGTGTGGGTAAGAAAATGCCAAAATACAGGCCCGTTATCACAACTGTCAAAACAGCGTTTCTATTCTTTCTAGATTCCTCATATGATTTTCCTGAAACCCCAGCAAAGTGGATGGGAGAACAGATGACATGGCTGAATTTCTGGAGCAGGGCTGTAACCTTGGCCCCCAAACCTCCCTCTACCAATTTCAAAAATCACTAATCAAACTGTCATAAATGGTTAAACTCTGAGCTTTTCTTACAGGTGGACAGAGCAGGTTTGAGAGCATTGCCTCATTCGCAAACGCACAACAGTGCCATGAAGACAACAGAAAGACATGGTCGCACCACCAGACAGCTAAAATTTAATCCCAGAAGCTTTTCTTGAAGATGAGCTGATTATTACTGCCACCCAGTGGCCAATTAGCAAGTTTAATGAAACTTCTTCAAAAAGGAAACTTTAGGTACTTCATTTAATGTCACCTGACTTCATTTTTTACTGCATTTGCCTCTAGCTAGTATCAATTCATAAAATAAGTACAAAAGAGTATGCAATATAGAACATTCATGATTTCAGAAGCATTATTTTATGTTGAGTAGTCATTTTTATTTCCATATTATCTCATTGATTGTAAACGAAGCCTTATCCTCTGACGTTGGAGGTGATCCACCACCTGTAGGATCAGCTCACAGCTCATCTCTGGTTTCTCACACGCATCCTCCGTACTGACACGGTGTTTTCAAAACGATAACTATCACTTATCACCTTAACCCCACAGAGCAACCGTCCCAGGTGCGCAACGAAAAGCTGAGAAATAAATACGTCCTCCTCTTCCTCCACTACCAGGAGAATGTTTTGAAAGAACAAACGACTCCTCCGATTTCTCACGATTGCCTCGTGGGTAAGGTCATGACGAGTTTCCATTTTTCCTCCAGTGATCGGGTCGGGACTGCGTAACACAACAGTACATTTCAAATCCCATTAAAATCTCTTCTCCCCTCCCAATCACACACTTGCTGTTGCAGCACTGAGTGCACGGTCACCAATCTTTAAATGACAAACGAAATTATACGTCCCAAGGCTCCCGAGACCTGTTTATATCCCCTTGGCCAAGCCAAACTACCTCTACAATTTGGAAAGTGGCAGTGGCATCAGGATTGTACAGAGAACCCTAAAATTACACGGCAAATGTTTAATTTGCACCATCGAGTAAATAGATGTTGGAAATACCTGATGTCAGCTGAACGAATGTATGTATAGGCACAAGGCTAATTTATATTGCAAGTGAGGTGTATAATGGATATACAAACAGATACTACCTTCAAGAGACTGTGTGTGATTGGTCAGCTCAGTTGTGGGCATTTATTTATTGGATTCTGTACAGTCACATGACTCCACCCTGAATAAAATGATCCGTATGAGGATGCAGCAGTCGGCAGTTCCATTAGCATTTTACGGAGGGCTTCCTCTTTATTGCTCGTGAAGAACACAATTGGACAGGGAAACGAAACAGGGATGAAAATACATTTTATTGTGTTTCTTTTTTCGGGGATCTTAAAAAAAAAAAAATGGATGGATTTCTTTTTCATCCCACAATCCTTAAATGAACAACATAAAATATGGTTTAAGATGGTTCATAAATCAGTAATACAATGACATCCATATATCCATGACTCAAATGCACTGCTGGAGGTCAATGGATTATCATAATTAATAATAATAAAAAAAAAAACCTTATTTAAAATGAAAATTACAATCTTAAGGCTTCAGCCCCCAGAATTGGAGGAGATGCATTTCACTGAGAAGCTTCCAGTAGTCTGAACAATGAATTTTCAAGGGTTACAGTGGAATTGATGGGTCTGTAGGGCAAAATATGCAAACAACCTGCTCACTGACGTTCCGCTTCAGCATTTACCTACAGCTTCGCTCGTACCTTTTGTCTATAAACTAAACGGAGAGACAGAGCGGTGATCACCGAAACATAAGACTGCAAGAAATGTAAAGACTTTAAAAAAACGATTCAGGAACAGCATAATCATTAGTATCGCATTAAAGTCAAATGGTAAAACGAGACCAAAATCTAAGCAACAGAGTTCCATCGATTTCCCTCAAAAATCTCACAGAGTACACAAAAGCCATCAGTGCCCAGCGCTGAGCTGCCTGGGTTACAGATGGCAGAACGTTATAGCAACAAAAAGTATTTTAAATGGCTTGCAGAGGGTATACTGCTGAAATTCACCAAACACAGCTTGAACACAAAGGACTATCAGAAATAATGTCTTCAACCTGAATTTCTGAGTCTGAATGCTCAGTTTAGATAAAAGCTCATTGTGACTGAAGAAATACTGCACTGGCAGTGTGAAGTTTAATTCAGAACCATGTCAAACCAAGAATCCATATGATTTTTTAAAAAAAGCATCCTTAGTTTATGGCTTGCCAACGACACCGTAGAGAACAGAACTTCCATCAGATAGAACATAAACCGAATGGCAAGGGGCTTATTAACCTCACGGGTGACTAACCAGTCTACTTCTGACTCACAGGCGACTTAAAAAAAAAATATATATATATTAAAACATAAAACAGGATGACATAACATCTCCACTGGAAGTGCTAGGGTTTGATTACTTCTTCTCAGACTTCAGTGTCTGTACAAACGTCCAGAGTTCTTTGATTACCTACATGAGAGAGGAGAAGGAAGAGGAAGACAGAGACTAATTATAAAGCAGTCTTAATAACTAGCTGCATAGTTGTGAAGCATGACTCAGGTTCACAGCAAAAAAGTGTTACTACACACTGGCAGGGGAACAATGAACCCCCCTCTACATGGGAGGGGGGGGCCCCCGACACATACCAACAGCATGACCTACAGAACTGTGACATCTTAGCTCGGCGTTTGAACCAAAGCAAAGACTTTTCAGCACATTGTAGTTAAAAAATAAAAAAAATTTAAAAAAAAAACAGCTCAAGTGTTACTTTCAAGGTGGTTTTCATTTGCAAACAATGCATGTTAAAAAAAAAAAAAAAAAAGTCATGACGCGTTTAAGTGTGACCAGCCGCACATTTAACAAATGAGACACCTGCACATTGGTCGGTTAACTCCACTACGTGGTTGGGGGGGCGGTTTTAAAAAAAGTTAATTTGTACCTTTGAAACTCTGAGACTTTCCCAATTAGTCAGTTATGATCCCTTTAAATTCCATCACCTTTTGGAATTGTCAGTCTTAAGACTATCCTCTTCTCGTGTATATGTATATTTTATATGCCCAGTGAAATCATACTTGTAATTTTAAGACTCCCTGAGTAGCTAATATATTGTACTGTTTACAGAAGAGAATTCAAAATATTCATCACCACACTCCGTCAAGGACAAGCGCTATGTAATATCTGTAATAATCTTTATAAATCTTCACAGATCAAAGGTTTCCGTTGCCAAACGGGGGGGTGGGAGATGCCCGTCTGTCTCAGGGATGGGCTCTCTGAAACCTCACAGACTTCAAAAATGACCTTGAACTACAGTGCGATCCTGGTACGGTCTGCATACCACCACCAGCTATTTTATTAGGCTACAAAAGACACGCTTGTTAAAATGGCAAGTAAATCACTAAGAAATACAGTGTGTATTTATATTATATATATATACACACACACCCCCCAGTACCTATCTAAATGGGGACCATCCATTAATTTCTATGGGAAAAACCATACACCCTTAACTCCAACCCAGCCCTAACCTGAACCATAAGTAGCCAACCCAAATGCAGGACTTTTGGCATTTTTACTTTTTTGACTGCATCCCCAAATTTTTATAAAATTGAGGTTATGGGAAAATTGAGGTTATTCCCAAATGGGAACCTGAAAAAATGTGATCTGTGCAAATCCACACACACACACACACACACACACACACACCAATTCCATATTGTAAATTCATGAGTATTTCACATGAAGTTCTCTACCAAACCTTGAAAAATGTCAATGGAAGATAATTTTTTTCAAAACAGGCTTATGGAATCAACGACATCTACATCCGCCAAAGCACAGGCGATTTGTTTCATGTCAAAGAACGTTATACAACAGCTGCATTACAAATGTATTATCTTCAAGGACATAAAACCAACGGTGCCGGGCTTTGTTGGAGATCACATGCTCTTCCCAAGGTCATAAAGAATGGGGAGCAACTTACATTTTTATCCGAGATCTTAATACAGCTTCGGGCAAAATTTTCAAATTTCTGCTCAGTCTTTGGGAGAGGCTTCCCCTGGTGGGGGAGAGAGAGAATCACCCATAAGCACAGAGTCACTTTTAACAAGACAAGTAAATTAGCAGAAGTGAAAGGTTTACCAGGTAAGGAATCGTAACAACTGGTAATAAAGTTCACTTCTGTGACCCCGCCCACTGCCTCAGCCTACAAAAGCCAACTACAAAATCTTTGCTGGATACCTCGAACAAAAGTATATGCAGGAGGCATTACATTTAATTGTTTCACTCCTTGCCTCATATATAACATGAATTACAAGACACATTCTTAATCTTCCGAGCCACATTCAAAAGTGCGTTTGGGAAAGTCGAAATATTAAAATATATATTCATAAAAAATTGATAGTACGTGCAATATATGACAATGCAATAAAATCCAATACATTTTAACAAATGTTCAATTAAATACCCTTGGTGCTCAGCCTAATAAAAGAATCTAATATTTCAGAATGATTTCTGTGCTGCACCCAGTTTCTCTTCCACATTTACGCTAAGGGTCTCTTGTAAGAAAGACGGTGGAAAGGTTCTCTTTACTTCTTTGACGACCGTGGTCAGTTTGTCCTTCACGTCGCTCACTGACAGCGATTTCGGCGTCCCAGCCAGCGGATTCTCTTTACCTCCTTTGGGACACTGAAAGCAAGAAGCAGCATCCTTCGGTAAGATTCCACTTTCACGCATCACACGTTTAACAATTAACGTCGCGTGGCGTCAGCCAAACTGTCCAAGATATGCGAAAATTTTAAGGAACAAGGAGGGGAAAGTTTCTCCCACGCCCCCATTTTTTCTGCCAAACCTACCAAAAACAAAAATGTCCAGCCTGTGAAAGTGGAAAAGCCAGATTCAAGTGGGACATTCATGTGCCAATATTATCAAATTTTATGACAAAATCGGGAGGCAATCACTTCAAAACAATCATTAAAATGTGAACCTTAAATAATGAAAAATAATAAATCTGCAAACAGATCTGTGAACACGAGGACACTGACCATGCACAAACCATGAACAACAGACTAAAGGTCATGCCGGAACTGACCTGCTCTCTTAGGGCTACGAAGACTGCTTTAATGTAACCCAAAGAAAATACGGAATAAGATACAGGACTTTGTACGACCTCCGCCATGCTGTCTGGGAAATGTGCCGCTTAAGATGCTGGTTTTCTGACATCCGCATGAACAGCGGGGGAAATTTAGCAGAGCAGAGCTTCCAGTTAAACAAATTAGGCAGCTCTGGAGAAAAATGGCAGCCAGTACCTATAGAAGCCCCGGAATCAAATGACATCAAAAACTGAATCAGAGCCACAACACAGGAGGGAAGTCAATGGAAAGTGAACTCAAATCCTGACTGTCAAAAAGCTCAAATATTTAGGGCCTTAAAGTTCAGTGCCCCTGGACCATCACTGCACCCTAAATTAATGGCCCACAGGTTAGTTTCACAGGACAAAAAGAACACGGACCAGAAGATCCAAGGCGCCATCCAGACATCACCCCCCAAAACCCCATGACACCAATTTCCAGCCACGGAAAATGAGCACCAAGAAGTTATTCATATTATCTCCAAAGTCGGGGAGACAAAGCAGCAATTCTGACTTAAGAACACCTCCATAAACGTTACCAAAGCAACAGCTGCAACTGCCCAACAAAATAAGGTCCAATATTCATTTTCTAGACGTTATGTGGTTCTCCTTTAAGTACCTTTTGCCTGCATTCTCCAGGTGCTCCAATCAGCCCTGAGTAAACAGCTGGCGAGGGATTAAACCAGGGGGCATCAATTTCTCCCCCAATTACACCTTCTTTAACAAAAGCGTCAAGGCACAAATGATCATTTTATTATTCCCAGCTTCAGAGGCGGTCCTCAGCTTTCCGCTGAGCGCCAGAGCGAAGGGACACCTGGATCTTTGAAGGGGGAACGCTTAGCGCAGGCCAAGGTTAGGAGAGAATGAGGCAAGAGACCATCTGCTTCAAACAAGCTGGGCCAAGGAGAACGTCAACAGGGTGCATGCTGGGTAAAATCGGGGCCTACCGATTGCAGATGTTTACCACGTTCTTTACGTCGACGCCTCTAGTGGAACGTCCAGTAACTCAGCGCCCGCAAGAACGCAGCCGTGATGTTACTCCAACGTTTTAACGTCACGGCGAGTTGCGTCAGATATTTGTCCGCACCCCGAGGCGAAATCATCTTGGGTCACAGGGCCAAGACAAACACAAAACACACACACACACACACACACACACACACACACACGAGTGCAAACACAACTGTTTGTACTTGAAGGCCAGCTTGTAATCTGCCGTGATTGTAGGGTTCCACAGGCAGCCTGAAAGGCCCTTTTAACTGGGCGGGATGGAATTGGCCGACTACGAATAGGGTTTAACCCTCTACGACCAACCATGGTTCAGAAGGATCTTGAACTGACATTCAGAGACACGATAGCTGGTTGTATGGGAAGTGGCTGGAAATTCTGGTCCCCCTGATAAATGTCACCTCGGGCCTCCACGCCCAATTAAATTCTATTTAGTATTATGTAATTAAGGGCCCCTGTAAAGTGCTGGGCCCCCCTGAATCTGCCAGGCCATCCATGGGCCTATTTGAGCCCCAAGCCAGCTGATTTCTCAGGTAGTGGCCAGCCGTGCAAGCTGGTTATCTGGTGTCATAATTAAAAACGTCTCCATTACATAACCACATCATACTAGCGGAAATCTGACAGGTATATTAACTTCTGGGCGGTTTTTCCAACATGTTACGTCAGAGCACCAACCATGCGGGCCGAGATTTAAGGGAACGCAGATGTTTAGATGGTGCTTCACTTCCCGACGTCACGCTGACCAGGAAAAAAGAAAAGAAATAGATGTTGATGGTGCAAATCACAAATTAGAGGGAGAGAACACAATCAGAGCCACGCCCCCAGACATAGGTACCCATCCCACGTGTTTGTTAAAGATGGACAGCTGGAGATTTGACACACACACACACACACACACACACACACACACACACACACAGGCCAGATGCTAATTAAAGTCATCAAAATTTCCCAGGATGCATCCACCGACAACAGGACTCAGCACCCCCCCGACCAGCCCTCGACTTTACCCAAGCAGTCACGCTTAGGTAGGTGCACAGTGGATGCAATTTCAGGGGGCTGGGGGGCTCGACAAGTCCCTTTGTGGGACATACACTTGCTACTGTTTGTAGAGGTAAGCGGCTCTACAAACAAGGTCGAAGTGAAGGAAAAAAACATTTAGGAAACGTTTAATTTTTGCAGGAGTACAATTCTGATTTCTGAATGAGATGACCTGGTTTTAAATGACCAGCCGCACTGTAATTACACGCCTTCCCCCCGCCCCACACACACAGTAGAATGATGATTAAATAGCAACAGGTGTAATTAGATATAAATGAATATAAATAAAATTTTAATCTCTGCAAGTCCAGCTCAGGGGCCCGTTCAGACACACAGGTCCAGATGAGCCCAGACTGGAATCCTGTAAACTCCTGAATAGGACTCCAGCTTCAGACCTGGTAGTGGTAGCGGTGGAGGGGGGGTTGTTTCTGGGGGCTCATTCATCAGTGTAATAACTGTTGCTGGCCAAAAGGGGGCTCCCAAACCTCTGGGGCCCAACACAAATGTGCAGTTTGTGCGGTAGTAAACACCACCGCTGGGAGAGGAGGGGGTAGATTTAGCCCTCAGCTTTCAATTTATCACAAGCGAGCTGCTCTGGGGCACTCACCTCCAGCGGATCACTCTCATGGGGAAGGGGAGGACAGTGGGAGTCCAGCCAGGCTGCAGGGACTGAGCTACAATCAAAGAGATGGGTCACAAGCCACAGATCCAGAGGGTGGAGGTCACCAGTTCAAGCCCAGCCCAGAGGGGAGGCCCCAGAGGTCAGGTTTGTTTGTTTAGGGGACGAGGAGGAGAGTGCCATTGGAGGTTTCCATTTCACCTGCACGGTTATCAGCTAATTGCTGGCTGTAGAATCCAATTTAAGGATTCCAATTTAAAGCGTCTGTTCTCTACCATCGCTGTCAGTAGACAAAGTATACAAAGTATACAAAAATATACTGCTTCTCCAAGAAGTTTAAGCATTGAGCAGTGAGCCTTCTGCTTAAGGAAATGCACAGATTATTCAGGCTGTCAACAACTTTCAAGGCCCATCCCGAACTGCATTGTGGGAGTGCACTTGTAAACCTGACGGAATAGTACTGAGACCCCAAACGAGATTCGTAAAATTCTCCTCTCAAACAATTACCCACCAGCCTTCATCCAAACATACTATTTTAAAAATTTTAGGTCAAAATAAGTAAAAACCGTGAATTAAAAATGTGCTTTCTACAGGTATGGAGACTGAGTAATGCAGCCGGCTGAGAGCCTTTCTATGGAGAATCAGATAAACTCAGAGGAATTTAACATTTAACTCCCCCCTGCAATTTAAAGGCAAAGAAAAAGGACCCCCCCCAAATATCTGACAAAGCAAAAGCCACCATAAAACTGGACGCTATGCTCAAATTAAGCAGCCTCAGATACCGAGAGCCCCAATGAAACGGGGACCACGCTGATGTTTTAGCACCGCCCATAAAATCCAGAGGCTTTCCAGAGCACTAACGAGGGCGATGATTGTGATTTATGGCTGCTGGTGCTGGAATGACCACCGCCAGCATCTGAGCTCCTGCCGCAGGCCCCAGCCCCGGCCCCCGCCCCGTCTCGTCCTCCCCGAGCGAATGCCTACAAGCGCTGCCGATTCCGAGTAACCCCGGCTCCCGGAGGACAACGTTTCTGACTATGGAAACCAGACCAGCTGCGTTCGTTCCCCAAACCACTGGATTCGAGGATTTTAGCGACTGCTAATGGTACAAAGAAAAAGGGTAGATCAAAGAACACAAGGGGGGGGGGGGGAGCATCAAAATATCAAGCTGGCAGCAACTTAGCGACGCAATTGGCTGGGAGGGCGTGGCGCCAGACTGAACGTGAAACCCCGTACTTCAATACGAAACGTGCCCATGACCCAAAAAACCGGACACAACAGAAGATGCATCCGTGATGACAGAAGCTAGTCAATGAAGACCGAAAGAAAAACAAAATACTAACGTCACGCTTAGCATTTCAGATGCTGTTGAGGTTATCGCCATGGCTACAGATTAACACCTGTAGGCCGGGTAACTTCATGTTGCAAATTAACATCGCACCGTAATAAAAACAGAAAATGTACAAAGATGCTTATATTCAAATTGCATCCGACATGACGAGCAGGTCAGCAATGTCGGCATGACAGAGTTTAATGGAGATTTTTTACAAAACGGCAGCTACATGACATGCAGATTATGAAGCAGAGTCTTTGTGAGCGTCCAATTCCACAAAGATCGTCCCAAGGGGGTCACCTGCTGATGTGACACTGGATATTTTCAACCCCCCCGCCCCCACGATGCATAATAATGATGATGGAATAGAAATGTTGCTATTCACTTTGCAGTCAACGGGATTGTCTTGTAGCAGGTCGAGTTTAGCGACTTAAATCTATAACACCGGTCAGATTCTTTGCCTGGAAAAGCATCAGTTTAGTGTCTTCTGGTACAGGAAAACGCTGGTCACCCCTCACAATTACAAGCACTGTTCCACCGCACCAAGTACCGGACTTTTGATACTTCAAAAATACCAGAGGTGTATAGTATTTCAAGGTTGTTGGGTTTCCACTGGCATAAAAACCGTTACCGGCGCTGAATGACATTGCAATGTGAGGCAGGGTATTTTGTACTGAATTCAAGAAATGGCTGTAGTATATTACAGGACCGGGCAATGTGTGATATTAACACCAACACTGCATGTAATGCACATGCAATTCTTACATCACAAGGAATGCAATACTTAGCTAGGTTGAGATCTGGCTTTTCCATACCTTCATACTTGTACAGACATTACAGCGAAAGGGGTTTAGTTTCACTACAATGTTTTTACTTTGTCACAGGCAACAAAACTCAGCGAGCACGGCAATTTTTATGATTATTCCTTTTCATTATTATCTAGCATAAGTTTCATAAAATCAATTTAAAGTTTTCCTTCGCTGATTTTGCATGAACTCTGCATGCACTCACCAAGCCAATCATGATCATTTCCATCCTTGCAGTGTGAACCACTCATAGACGGGTTTGTGAGAAATGCATTTATTTTGAACCGTTTTTGTTTTACAATTACCCCAGTATTTATTATAATAAAATCATGTGATGTGTGAATTTTTTCCAATACCGTTCACCCATAGTAGATTATAGTACATACGCATTTCTTGTTATGCCGTCCAGATCTTCTTCTGATTCTTTATCGTGGTTTCCTGAGTTCGTAACTTTTTTCAAGATAGCAGCTGTATGGCGTTTCAGAGGCAGGCGATTTGCGTAACCAAAATCGACAATGAACACATTTGCAAATCCCACCTCTAAAGTACCGAAGTACCAGAAAGTACCCCAGGTGGTTAAGTACCTTAGGTAAGGGAACTTTCTGGTACTGGTACTTGACCCAAATCCAACAGAAAAGGAAAAGTACCATAAGAAAAGTACAGTACCAGGTGCAGTGGAAAACCCTATTATAGGGATC
Organism: Petrocephalus schoutedeni; assembly: GCA_026780765.1. NCBI lineage: Eukaryota > Metazoa > Chordata > Actinopteri > Osteoglossiformes > Mormyridae > Petrocephalus > Petrocephalus schoutedeni. Next base: position 1,262,627 of record JAODKL010000017.1, read on the forward strand.
TGAACATCAGCTCCCTGTTGGTCAGCGGAAACAAAGCGGATGATTTAGGTGCAGACCCCAGTGTAGGGGAGGCTGGCCTACCTTGGCTTGAGGCTTCGCCGCTGGGCCAGCAGACTTGCCCTGCGAGCTGTTCGGCTTTGATGCTACCTTGGGCTTCTTACCCTGAGCCTCTGCACTCTGTGAGGTAGAAGAGAGGCAGATTCAGGCCACTTGTAGTGGAGGCCTCACTGAAGATACCAAACTAATTCAACCATGCTCTGGAAATCCTCCATGGCTGGTATTGGGGGTGGTAAAGTATCATTTTACTGGGGCTCCCTGTGTCTGAAGGGGGATAAAATGGATTTGGGGAGCCTGTGTTTGTATCGCAAAGTTTCATTGAACATGCTTAACTTTTTGCTGTAGGTATACAAACTGCAGCAGGTGGCAGTATACCCCACACATTGAATGCATACAGATTTGTGAAGGTTTCCAAAGAAAAAAAAAAAAAACAAATTTCTGGGCTCAGATTTTTCTCCTGTGGGTCTCGGAACCACAGCTGCTGGCTTCCCCGACGATGGAAAAATCATAACATTTTAAAAATGACTGATTGGCACTGACTTGTGGACTCGATTCAGGGCTGTTTGAACCCCCCCGGGCTGCAGGAACAATGGTGGGGAGGGAAGATTAGTAAGGTCAGAAGATGGAGACAGCAGTGAGGGCAGATGGGGGGCTGGGGCGGAGGGGTTGGGGGGGGGGTGAAGAATAAATCAACACATGACACAAATACTCAGCTGTTATTTCTCCCCTAAGCGAGAATCGACAATAAAACAGGCAGGTATGCCCACAGCCCGGCTTTGATCTCTTACTGGCAAGTTTCCATGCACGATGCAGTGAGCACACAGACGCGCGCGCACACACACACACACACACACACACACACACACACGCGCGCCGTACATCTCTCCAACACGCAGACACACACACACACGCACACAGGTGCTGCCCGAAACTTCTCTGGCAGAGAACGAGGAACGAGTGGAGGGTGGGAGAGGTTACGGGGGGAGGGGGCGACACCGCTCTGGGTGCTTTTCCTCCGCTCCGTGCCTGAAGAGCATTTACCGACTGCTGGGACATACTTCTGGTCCCACTGCAGAGCCGGTACAACAGCAAGCGGCCAGATTACAGAGAAGAAATATAGTCATTACACGCGGGGCCCTGTGTTTTAGCCGTAACAAACCAGGTGGGAGCCACGGAGGAAGGAAAAACACAAGCTGGTCTGGCCTTTAAAGGGGCATGTCCAAAGACAGCGGGAACCACATGGGTTTGGGAAGGGGAGGGGGGCTTTTTAAAACAAAAAAAAACAGTGAAACCTGTATTAAAATAAGGGGAGTGATTCAGAAATGGCTTTGAGTGAACTGGGTTGGGTATTAACTAAAGTATTAACTAAAGTTTATTATGTCTTTTGGAAATAAAAATAAAACAAAATCAGTTCTAAGTGCTCGGTTGGGACAAAAACCCTAGGGGATATGTGATAGATATGGACAGACTGGGAGGGGGTTCACCAATATGACAGCGACAGTTACTGCCAATTTATTTCAAAGCCTGTGAAGCATCCCTTTAATTCTGAAAAGAACCTTTTTTAGCTAAACCCTGACACCTAGTGGCTATCGAAGGAGAAGCACGTTGTAGAACTTCATTGTACAACAATATTCAGATGGAGATGTGTTCCGAGGACCCCATTGTAACTTGAAAATATCGTAAGTTGAGACATGGCCTAGCCCAGCCAGGAGTCCTAAATAATGGTGATCAGTAAGGGGCAGTACACTGTAATATATTAATAATTTTACTGTAATAATGCTTTTTTCACTAAAATCTGGCTTTGAAAACACGAAAAACACAGAAGAACCGATAGTTGGTGAGAGAGGAATGTCACAAGGCAGGAGATGCGTACCTCCCCACAGCATCCCAAGGTATCGTACTGCATTCGCTGCTATGTTTGCCTGCCCTGGGCAACTTTAAGAATTCTTACAATTTTCTCATATCGCCATCGTCAACGTAAGATCAAAAAATCGTAAGTCGAACCATTGTAACTTGGGGACGATCTGTAGTGAAATCGTGTAAAAATAAATAAACACTAACTACAAACAACGACAAACAGGTTTCTTCTCCAACAGATTGTAAGGATGGGCATTGAGACAAATACAATTACCGTGTTTGGAGTTTTAACTGACGCATTTTTCAGCCTTTTCTCAGGTATCTCGTCCTCTTCATCATCGTCGTCGTCGTCGTCGTCTCTGAGGAAGAGTGCATGTCATTTATAAGCATTAAACGACATTCCAGACTTTGAAAAGCAAAACTTAAAATGCATATAGTCACCCCTGCAGATTTGTGAATTTGAATTTTGCAATTTCAGTTATTTGTGAGTTGGCCGCGAACAATTAAATGTGAATATTACTGAAGCTTGCCAAAATATCACCAAAACTCAAATGACACATAAGCCAAAGATGGCTATATAAAAGTACTGAAAGTTTCATCACAGAAAATATATTTTATATGTTATAGTATTTATATGTGTAAGTGCATACTATTTCTGTAAAGTCTTTTCTGAAGAAAGAAAAGAAAAATTGAAATAAAACTCAAATAAAATAAAACTCATCTTGGCTTGGGTACGCCGCACATTGTTGTCTTGGCAACCAGCCTCTCTCATGTTAGCCACCCATGTGCCCATAAAATCTCACGTTTCACACAGCAATTTTTAAACTTTTCAGTATGGCTAATTTAGCATTTTATAGGAGTATTATTCGTGATTTTTTTCTGCCCCTAACTCATGAATGTACAGCATACTAATGTGTTGGTACAGTACAGTAAACATGCATATAAATTATCCATTCACACATCCATAAGAACAGTCTGAACGTCAAAAGGCATACTCATCGTCATCCTCGTCGTCGTCATCCTCATCGTCATCCTCGTCATCCTCATCCAGCTTCATTTTTTTCTGCGGGGGGAGGGATCAAAGAACTCGGTGCAGACAGAACGCAAGGCTTTACACCAATCCCCTCCCAGCACGAGATGCAGCGGAAAGATCCCAGGGCCGCAAAGCGCGCTGAACACGGCGGTTAAGCCGCGGACACAGAGGAAACGGGGAGACGCTTTACGCGGGCAGGCAAGTAGCGTCTCTCTCGTCAGGTGGGTCTACTTAGCTTTGCCTTCCCGTGCCACAAGCTAAGAAAAACACTCGAAAACTGTCTGGTAAAACCGCAACAAAATGCTAATAGTGCCAGTGAAGTTTGTGCATTCCCACACGGTGAAAAGGTACACAGGAAAGTACAAAAAAAAAAATTAAAAAAGGATATTTACCCAATATAGAAGTTACTCACTGCAGAGATGAAAGGAGCTACTCATTCTACGGTCAACTGACTCAACACAAAGCAAAGGAAGCAGAACGGCACACGGTGCCACGTTAATAACAGAACTGAGGGAACAACGGCTGTGAGCACGTGGTTCCGCACCGTGTCACTGACCGGCGAGACCAAGCCAGGAGGTGAAGCCTTACCGGCATCGGGACCTTCCCAGAACTTGAAGGCCTCTTCATAGGCGACGTGTTATTTTCCTCCTCGTCATCTTCGTCCTCTTCATCATCAGATTCCTTCACACCTTATATTCCAAACGAGGAGAATTAAAATCACATGCATCCCCCACCACCAGCATTCAGAGGGACAAAGACAGCTGGGGACTTATGGTGCAATAACATGCAAATGAGGGGCGGGGTTACGGTTGCTCAGTCTTATTTCACCAACTCTCCTTCGTTTATCTCTAACACAGCCTTTACGGGGCTAGAAGACTCAGAGTTAGTAGAAACATGGCGAGAAATTACGCCTTTCTGCTACTCCCTCAAAGTATTCCTAAAAGCAACAAGAACTTTCTGGCAAAGCATTCTGGGAAAAGCAAAAGCACACAAACACTGCAGAACCCTCCTTGCAAGTAAAACCTGATACAAATACATGAGTTTTCTGTTCCTGTTATCATGGCACCGACCATGATATGAGAACAGCACAGTATATAGGGCAGAACTGAAAATGTGCCAGAAAGGACGCATCTGCTCTAAGAGATAAACCAGAACAACCGAAATAACATCAACTTACTGACAAAGTGCTGGCCGCTGATGTAGACCGGGCCGGGGCCAGACTTGAGCCGAAATGTGACAGGGGGCGTGACCTCGAACCCCCCCAAATTCAGCTGAAGGCATGCAGGAAGAGAAGGGGAGACTCGCATTAGCTCAGGCCAGTTTGGTCAGTGTGATCGATAGTGTGAAATCGTAGGTGACGACTTCATGACATCAGCATCCCAGCAACGTCGTTCACAGCTTCCACCAGAACCCACGGAACCATACAGATGTCTAAAGGTGAACCAACGATACATCCAGAAAACCAAACCATGGATGGATGGATGGATGGATGGATGGATGAATGGATGGATGGATGGATAGCAGAGCACCCAACATTCAGCCTATCACGCATCATATATGAGAACCCAGAAAACCCAACCTCCAAATATGCAGACATGAAAAATACTGACCAACACCTTAAAAGAAGTAACAGCATTTTTGAAACTCAACTTTCTTACAATTTAGGCTATGCTTCAAATGGCAAAATAACCATGATTTCACCATGAAGACTCCTACCCTTCGCTTAACACACCATGCATGGAATAATGAATGCGTGCATCTTAAGCCCATATCCAATTTCATGCCAGTCTGCAGTTTATTAAAAAGATAATTACTGTATTTTTATGCCCCACCATGGGGGAAAACACTCATTCCCCCACTGTGCAATCTGAATCACTGGCGCTTACAGAAATTAAACCAGGCTTCTTACAGTCAGCCACCTCCTGAGATCAGTAACCTCTGTGCACCAGTTAAAAAAAAGACAATGGGGATGGGTTGTGGTCCAGCTGGCCGGCTGGTTGCCATGGTCACACAGGTCACCCACCATCAACATTTCTCCTGGAATGAACCTACATCAGGCAGGCCTGCTGTATTGACCTTTTCACGAAACGCTTGCCTCCACTCGGCAGGCCTGCTGTATAGACCTTTTCACGAAACGCTTGCCTCCACTCGGCAGGCCTGCTGTATAGACCTTTTCACGAAACGCTTGCCTCCACTCGGCAGGCCTGCTGTATAGACCTTTTCACGAAACGCTTGCCTCCACTC
>JAODKL010000017.1:1267822-1279326 GCA_026780765.1 Petrocephalus schoutedeni
GGCCATATGGGGCACATATAGGCATACAGACTGACCTAACACACAAGGCCATATGAGGCACATACAGGCATACAGACTGACCTAACACACAAGGCCATATGGGGCACATACAGGCATACAGACTGACCTAACACACAAGGCCATATGGGGCACATATAGGCATACAGACCGGCCTAACACACAAGGCCATATGGGGCACATATAGGCATACAGACTGACCTAACACACAAGGCCATATGGGGCACATATAGGCATACAGACTGACCTAACACACAAGGCCATATGAGGCACATACAGGCATACAGACCGGCCTAAGACACAAGGCCATATGAGGCACATACAGGCATACAGACCGGCCTAAGACACAAGGCCGTATGGGGCAATAAGACAACTAACAAAGGATGCGCTTAACACTTAAAAAGACAAGGTGATCAAATGAATGATTCCTCAAAAAAACAATACAAAAGCAACCTGGCGTGGTTGGGCTGCAGACATGTTGACATCAAGAACCACAGATCCATTGTGGAAAGTCCCACTGACTTTAAATGTCAGCTATAGAGCCCAGTGCACATGGTGCTTTGGAAATAAAAACATACATGCGAGAGGCCCCATGCTAGCTCCCCGGGTCAAACCTCAGCGCTACCGTTTTGAGCGACAGCTGGTGCTCCGTCTCGTCATCGTCGTCCGCTTCGATCTTGTACTCCTTCTTGTCCGCCTTCAGCTCGCAACCTTGGCAAGACAGCAAGTTTGAGAGCAGAGCTATTTCTGCAGGTCACTATTCACGAATATGGAAGCCAGAATTTCAAAAATGTGTGAAACAAGACATGGGTTTACAAAATACTGAAACATAAGGAAATTGACAAGGCGCGTTAATAATATCTTACATTCTGCTAATGCCATCCTTCACTTACATAAACAGGACATCATAATTATAATACAATTGTGCCCATCTACCGGACACAGACATACAGACACACGCGTGTCCTTGATGCCGGGGATATAAATACACCTTCGATTAGGCTCCCCTCACCACAATACTCTGGTACTCGACCGGGGTAATCTCAAATCTTGCACCTGTCATTTAACTAGCAAAGCAGGAATTTCTTGCAACAAAAGCCCAATTGCAACAAAAATGCACGTTGACTTTTACAATCATAATACCCCTAATATAAATAATACAGTAATAACAGAAAAACGCATTCAGCATATCGTAGCTACTGGAGGTGTTGGACAGTGAATTATAAATGCACGATACAGGATTAGCTATCAAATGCTCTTCTTGTGTTAATTTCGCTGGCCGATCGTTAGCTGCACGCAGATACAGATATAAAGAGGTGGATGTAGCATCTGATAGATAACACCGGGGAGTGCGGATGTCTTTTCCCGTATTCGGCCGCAGAGCTGGGCTGGGATCCGGCTCGGAAAGCGCGCTGACGGCGCCGCCCTCCACCCGTAAGGCATCCGTCGGAAAGCGCGCACGCACGTCGCGGCTCCGCTCACCGAACAGATACATCTGCGGTCTGCAAATGTCCGCGCTGCCGTCCTCCGCCATGTTCGCAGCACGGGCTGCCGGGCCGCGGGGGCGGAAATGCGCGGCGCGGGCGGAATGACAGGCGCGCCCGCGAATGAGCGCGTCCGCACGGCGGGGGCGACGGCGGCGCGGCCCTATGGAGCCGGAGCACGGCCCGGCGGAAGGGGAAGCCCGTCCCGGCCCGGGCTGCTGCTCTGCGCTGCGGACACAATGCGATGCCCGGCGCGGATGGTGCGCGCTTTCGCACCTGTGACCTGCATCCGATCGGGACGTTTGCGCACTATTGCACGGCTTTGTTTAAAATATAACATAAATTGCGTACATATGCAATTTACTAAAAGTTATAAAATGCAAAGTATTAAAAGTACATCTGACACATGCTAAAATTGGAAGTACTGTACAAAAACATGAATATAATTGGTTAAAGTAATAAAGTTAATTTATTGAAGTAGCAAAGTAAGTTACTTCCTTTGCAAGATAACGTTCTATTTCCTCAATAATGAATCATTTTCATGTTATTCCATTATGCTACATGTCAGGGGCCTTCTGCAATCTGCACACCCACATCTTTGACGAAAAAAAAAAGAATAGTTTTCATTTTGAAGTCCCAGCAGCTGACAGAAACACGGTTAATCATTTCGCCCTCGATGTATCGGGGATATTTTTTATTACTATTTTTCTGCTCTTATTGGAAATGTGATACTGTAGCACGGTAGGGGAGAGGCCATATTAACATGTAGGAACAGCTGTAATCACGCAATTTTCGCAGTTTTTTTCAGTATTTCATTACAAGACCTCGGTATGTGGGAATGGCGGGCAGAGTTGTGCGTCGCTGATGATGCTGATGGTGGGGGCACAATTACAAGTCAGCATATCCCACACACCCATTTGAAGTGGCTAATTAATAAATAAAACAGATTATCTCTACAAAAGTACTTTAGCTGGTCTCTTTTCAGCAGGGTGACAAAGATTGCCTTCGTGCAGAATAGCTGACCATAATGCCGCTTGAATGTGGTACTGATCGAGAATGCGGACCCCTGGTGTAAATTTGGACCTAATTTTGATTAGTATAAAATGGGAGTGCATCCAACTCTAATACATCGGTGTCATTTTTGTTCTTTTGTTAAGGTTTACGTGTTTAAAGGCCTGTAGTTTTCGTATCAGACTAATGAAATTGAATTGCGCCTGTTAGTTTAAAGTCATCCGACAGGGGGAGCCACTTGACAACTTTTCCCGACGTTTTTCTTTTTTACGGAAAATTTGGTAAAGGAGAAAATCATTGTGGCTAGTTGCCTAACCAATGTATTGTGAAATACTCTCTTGGTATATAGAACACGTACATCACGTACCCGTTTATATGTCTGTACTGAGTGTTTACATTGAACAGCAGATAAATTGGTGCCATTTGATTATACGTCACAAGAATGTCGTGATTTATAACTAGGCCATACATTTTAAGTATTTTACGTTTATACTCTCTTAAATAGCTCTAACCTCTAAAAACAAACAGTAAAACCAGGCTTTATACGAGTTTTTACTAAGAGCAAATTCCATAATGCCATATGTAGTTTAATTGCTTGGTTAATAATTCACTCTACTTCTCCAAAGTCAGTTACATGACGTCTAGTTTAGTAACCTGTTGTAGCATATTTTCGTTTTAGATACTATTTAAAAAAAAACATATCGCCACCCTGAGAAAGCAGCATTTCAAAATGCAGTGATGATGCTCATTTAGATTCCTTTAAGGCTCGTTGTTCACGTTCACTAAGACGGTGTGAAACATTGCTTGATGTGAGTAATGTTTTGCACTGATAATCGGCATGCAGGTCCACGGTAAGTGGGCGTCCCTTTGCTTTAAAAACCCAACGCGAAAAAACGCGATCGGCGCTTTAAAAGCTGGATGACCCATATCCGCCGAGGATGCTTAGCGAAGCAGATGCTGGTGTTATGAAATGTCCAGAGGAGCGGCCGGGGAGCGTGAAGCTCTTAAGGCTTTTATGTTCACCGCTACAGCTTGCCTGCCTTTGGTGCGGGCAATAACCTGAGCCGCCACCTGTCACCGGGCCGTCAGCGTGGGGAGGGGGGCGGAGGGGGCCGCCCCTGGCTGATTCACCTCCGCTGGTTGCAGATCCAAAACCAAAGGGTGGTGCTCTCTTGTCGGACTAGGGAAAGTTCCTGGGATAGTTATTAATCGTTAGGTTCGGCTGCTTTTCGGTCAGTCTGCAACCATTAAACAGTTAACCCATAACCCATGTGTGGAGACCAGCCCCGCATTCTTGAATGGGTCTAATATAGGCCTATATAGCCCAGAGTTTATTCTGTGTTTTAGGTCGTTCCAATGACTGTTGTTGATAAGGCAGAATTTAAAACTGGCACAAACTCACCAATGGCTCTTTCACCCATGCCACCAACTATGCATGTACCTTCACCTTTGTTTATGTAAAAGCTTTCATGGACACATTGCACATTTATATATAAACACTGGTATAATTCATTATCATTAATGGAATGATGTTCATAATGACCTTTGCAATGTACTGATTTTATGTCTCATATATGGAGTGTGTGTGTGTGTATATATATATATATATATATATATGCACACAGAGAATATATATGCACACATATATGTATATGGTCCAATCTATTGCAGTTAAACATGCGTTTCCTATTGGTGTTTACTTGCAGGCACCCCAATACTCCCAGTTAATTTGTATGGGACTTAAATCATTTGATTTAACCTCAGTTGCAATGAAAAGACTCAGACCATGCCAAACTGGAATAAATTAAGTGTGGGTTAAATCGGGTGACCATATTTTGCTTCGCAGAAAGAAAGAAGACACCAACAGCAGGACTCAAAGAGAGGCATCAAAGCGACAGAAAGTATTCTGACATGATACCGCGACATTCCGTTCATTTCAGACATTTTTGGGTCGCGAGAGAGAGGGCGTGTGGTCACGCGAGGGTTAAGCATCATAAGCAGTGTAAATTCGACAGCACCGGTACCTTCTGTTCCGCAAGTGGATCGCACGTTTAATTTACATTCGTACTTCCTGTGCGGTGGAATTTCTCTAGATAGGAGATCCCCCCCCCCAAGAATACGATTAATGGACACCACCAAACAGATCTTAAAGCACCTGTAGCAAAGCACAAAGCGCCGTTTTGTAAACAAGGCTAAGGAGGAATTCTGGCGAAACGGGCCAGGTCACGTCGGCATGGCGGCCGAGACAGGCGGATGAGCGATGGCTGATAGCTGCCGGAGGAAATGGGGGCAGAGGTGGGCGTCATCTGGAGCTCTGCCCGGCACTGAAAGGATCCCAGCCAGCCGCGACACCCCAGCCGATGAGGTAAAACACGGCCTCGCCCAGTCGAGAGGGCTGTGCTGTTTACGACAGGCATTCTTAGTCAGATTCCTCAATATCCAGGGGCAAGAAGCCGCTGAGAATTTGTGCAATAGTCGGGAGACTGCAAATCTGAATTATATCTGGAATTTTAATGACAATTTAGAAGGCACTTAGCTAACATGCAAAGATTTATACTGAATAAATGTGATATATTCAGGGTGAATTTTTTAGCTGTTATGTTTGGAATATTGCAAATATCCTTAAACTCAGCAGTGTAATCCAAGAGCAGATTTGTTTTATGCGATTTTTGAAATGCTCCAAGAAAAAAGAAATCATAACAGAAAATTTCAAAAATTATCAAAAAGTTAGCTGTCTGTCCAAGCTTTTCTGTTCACCTCGAAACATATTGGTAATATTGATTTCCTTACCTTTTCGGTGTGTTTTATTAAACTTGTCTAACTGTGCTCCCACTACGGCACACCCAGGATATCGATGAAGAACCTTATTCTGGCTTCACGCCCCTCGGCTGATTAAGAAAACTGTCTGGACTGCTAGTTTCATGCCAGCTCTGCTGGAGATTGAGCTGTGTATGACTCAGACGGGCTTTTCTGAAGACGACTATCTGGTCCAGGAACAGGGTGGAAGTGAATGGTCTAGGGGCCCTTTCAGAACCACACAGTTAGCTAGTTAGCTAGTCACATGTGGGTTTCCTTCCATTTTGGTTCATTGTTGTTAATAGTTTCTTATATTGAATAAATACGAGAAATATAATGAGGTAGAGGGGTGGCACAGTGGTGAGCACTGTCGCCTTACCCCCTCCAGGACCTGGGTTCGAGTCTCCACCATGGCTCCATGTGTGTGGAGTTTGCATGTTCTCCCCATGTTGTTGTGGGGTTTTCTACGGGCACTCCGGTTTCCCCCAACAGTCCAAAAATATGCTGAGGTTAATCAGCATTGCCAGATTGCCCATAGGTACACTTCTGTGACTGTGCCCCTGCCGTGGGTCAGCACTCTGTCCTGAGTCCTTCACTGCCGTGTGCCTGTAGCCTCCAGGATAGACAGCCTCCCTGGACAGCATAAGCGGTTACGTAAAGTGGACAGATAATGAGGTGTATTGCCCTTTAAGAGCATAAACGCCCCTGCCGTCGTAAGAGTATCGTCATAAATCGCTCTCGCACCCAGACCGCGGAGATTGATCACTCCTGTCCAGCACGCCGTTCTGAGTGACTCGGTGGCCGAGTCGTTCTGAATAAGTGTGACAGGCGGAGGAAACCTCTCAGCGGCCGCCAGCCCACCACCTTCCCTGTGTGTCCTGCTGAAATCATTCCTCGGTCTGTAAGCCATTTAGAAGCTGTCACGCTTTTAAGAAAGATTGATGGCTTTACTGCTATATGCAGCCATATGTCACAATATGTATTCTGTTACCGCCGTTACCTTGCAGATACTGAACTTCTGTATTTCCACAGAATGCATCAATCAATACAAATGCTTTTTCTGTTTTTTTTTTTTTTGCTCACAGCAACTATAATTGCTCTGATGTACTTTTAATAAGTTGTACCTATGGAAACTCTACATTGATAGGACAAGGGCTATACTTTATAAAGAGCACCCAAGTGATCATGCCTCATATCCCACAGCAAAGACTACAGGAAGGAATTAACCAAAAGGGGGCTTTAACCTTGTGTGAGCTGCAAATTTTAAGCTACAGATCAGCTCTAACCTCTAATCTTTTCGCTAATATTTTCTTGATCCATTTATTGCTTGTGCAGAAAAATTGCAATGCTATTATAACAGAAGTGGGGAAAACGGATCGATCACCTGGGGCTGACTGATAAATTTACATAAGTTAGCTCTGATTTAATCTTTTTCAATGAAATAATATAAAACGGTCAACTCTATTGCTCAGTGTCCCAATCGCTCCCAAATTCGAAGGGTGTCTCAGTCGCAAACAACTAAATTTAAAATATAAACCCGCGGTTTTGTTCAGAAACCAGTTCAAGACATATGAGTACCATAATCCTACCAATATGCTACCTTAAAACCACAAGAAAACATAGGAGAGCCCATCTCCTTTATTTATATATCATAAAATATGGCAGGTCTGTTCTTCTGCGTAAGATACAATGGTAGTTGAGAACAGTAGACTTGCGATGAGGTTATAGTCAACATAAAATGATCCAGTGGGACATAATATAAACTTAAAAATACAAAAACAATAATCAAAAATTAAAATTAATTCGTAAGGCATGCTAATGTGATGAGAGACTTCAAAGTCCATATATTAATCTTTATTTAAAAGTGAATAAATATTTTCCTTTTTATATGCGGAAGTTCTAGGTAAGTGAAAATGCAAAAAGCATGAGTTGTAAAACATTTGTTCTGGCAGTCAACTGAAAGTATAAAATGTCCATTCTTCTCAGATTTAAATAGTCTGTTAAACATTGAAGGCCTTTGAGGTTGGATATTACAAAAAGAAAAGGTTCAATTAATTTGCACAAGGTAATTAATTAATCGGCGTATTTCAAGTACTACCGTAACAGCATTGTGTTCACATTAGAAAACGTTACCGATATGCAAGTACGCGAGAGTTGGTGGAAGTCAGCTGTCCCTTAGAGAAAGCAAATGGGGGCGTTTAGCCAGGAGAAAGGGCCTCTGATTGGCTCACCCGGTTGTTTGTTTTTAGACCCACAACTGGCTGAGGTAAACCTCCGTACTTCCTACTGGCGTCTGCCATGCGATGCTGATTAGCACTGATGAGCGTGAAGCCTCATTTCGTTGGTTGAAAGCTTCTGCACGCACTGCTCTTGAACAAGCTCCTCTCTCCCTTCACCCTGTCCCCCCCCCCCCCCCCGGAGAGATCGGCCCAGATAGAGATGTTTTCCGACATCCAGCTATGGCGTTTCTGTTATGACTAACCGTGATGGCCCTTACGTTAAGCTGGGACAATAAGGTGTTTACGCACTCTAATGTGTGGCATCAGGGACTCCTCTTTGTAAACAACATCACAGCTCCCCCTTCTCTTCCCACAGAGCTCCTGCAAGAGCTCTTACAGAACGGTACAGCAAGTAACCACGGTGATGTAGCCTGGTACGAGTCTTCGGGAACTGTGTTTTTTTTCACAAATCCCAGTTACCATCTTGGCTGGTCAAAATGGGTCAAGACATCCATGAGACTTTCCGATAAGGCTCCGATCTACCTCGATTACTTTGTGTTTGTATATAAGGAGACACACAGAGTGTTTCTCTCAAAACAACACTAGAGTGTTTTTTTTTTTTAAACTGTTACATCACCTTACGACTGTGTGTGGGGTAGGAAACACCTATAATATCTTTCTTCTGGGACACCACCAAAAAAATAAAGTGAATACAATAGGGCTTTGATAAGATACCAGAGTTCTATATGTAAAAAAACCTTAGATGGTTTGTCACGGTGAATCCGGCGTGACTCTGTAGAAAAAGCCAAAAATGTCTGTAAACCGCACAAAGGTTTCAGAGATGACCGCGTCCAGACGGCTGTTGACTTTACTGGCAGTTCCAAGCACACACAAAATAATATCATGCATTGTACACGCCTCCAATAAAAAAACGAAAGCTCAAGGAATCAAACAAGACACTTTGCAGTGGGCCAGAGTTAGTATTTCAGTCTTCTGCAGAGTGTTGACTGACAGGGGGCGGGGCTCGGTGACGGCATCTATTGGACGTGTCAAATTTCCCTGGTGATGAGGACAAAGCTCCTCCCTCGGCTAGACAGACCGCTGAAGGAAGAGTAAAAATGTCGTGTCAAGGTCATGTGTCAATACAGTCGGCAGATTCAGGCGTGGATAGAGACGCGGGTGTGAGTACAGAGGTTTGACTAGGAGACTTTCTCTACTACGTCCATTTTAATAGATCCCGACACAGCACAACATTTCCGCTCCAGATCCGCCATACACTTTACAAGGAAAAAAAAACGGGCATTGCAGGGAATACACAGACGATTAAATGACAATGTGTCGTCCATCTGTAAACGTCAGCACCTCTTTTTAACCCCGACGCGGGAGAATAACACCCCCCCCACCCCCGAATAAACATGCGACACGTGGCACTGTGTCAGCTCCAGTCCGTTACGTCTCTGAAGCAGCGGGAAAAGGCCAGACCGGGACACGCGTCCAAGACACGTCGTTACACGGGCGTCTCCTGCGTGCGCCAGTGACGCCCTACCGTTTCTGCCAAAAGAAGACCCCCCCCATCACCCCCCCACTTGGTGTGTCCCCCTCTCTGCTGCCGCCTGGGTCAGACCACCGACGCGACAGAGGTGACGGACGTCACCTTATTGTCCTCCGCCCAGGGCTGCAGGTTCTGCAGGGCGTAGAGGGATGAGTTGTGCAGGCACAGAGGGTCCTGCTGCAGGGGCTGGCTCAAGGTTTTCTGGAAAGCTTCCTGCTGGAGCTGTAGCATCAGCCGATTGGCTTGCTGCCTCTCTGCCTCCCGTTCTTCTGCTGTCTGCCTCCTAGTGGTGGGAGGGGGAAAAACAAACAAAATCATTTTCGTTTTTTTCTGTCCTGAATGCAGAACAGCATAAAAAAACATTGTTAGAATAATGTAATAATGTAAAGAAATCCCTGTTAGAAATTCCAATACACTGTAAGTGCCATTGATATCACCTCTGTCTTTTTCAAATATTTGCCTTTAAGGTAGATATTATATTTGTACTTCTGCAGTTTTAAAAAGAGGAAACAGAAAATCTAAACAAAAAACTGAACGTGAACTTAAAAACAAATCTTGTTTTTTAAATAGGAATAGGAATAGTGTGGGCTGGTTAAAAAAAATTACAGCTTATCTGAATTTAATGTAGAATTTAAGCATATGTACGGGCCATGAAAAATGAATCCTCTAGTACTATGCATAATTTGTGTCCTACAGCAAAAGTTTTCCACCTTAACTTGTTTTTAATTATCAATTCAATTTCCAAGCTGAATTCTGAATGGCATTATTCTGAGGAATTGGTAAATACGTACAATGTAACATTTTATCAGAATGTCCAAATACTCTGGGATCAAAACAAACAAAACAGAGGATGTTCCTACATCTGGACAAAAAAAGTGTAAAGGTCAGACATTTAAGCCCGACACCCTCTTCGTCTGAGAAAACAAACAGAAACGGCCTTCTTTCCTAGCAGAGCCTCGCTTGTAAATCTGATGGAATAAAAGCCTCATTATAATTCAATTGTCTGCCCCTTTATTTTAAAAGGACGGTCCGCTGAGTGTATTAGGCTTATGTTTCTTCGGTGATCAGTGTGTTCCATTATTCAAACCTCTGCATCAGTATTGCTTTGGACAGCAAGGCCAAGCAGACCTTTTAAGAGCTGGAACATTTTTCGCTGGGTCAAGATTTTTTTTAATATTAAAAAAACGAGCCAAGCAAACAATATTATTGTTTCATGACCATTAGGCCCTCAGTGAATTTTTAAGGGGGATAATCTAATCGTGCTCTTGTCTCTGTAAGAAGTATTTGGAATCACGGCAAGTAAAACCTCTCCCGTTATTGAGTGAGCGATCGAGATTCTGCACATCTTGACTAATAACCCAATAATTATTATAAGTGTATAACTTAGTTGTTATTCTATTCATTATTGATTAAACATTCATTATTAACAGCATGATTGATTTTGCTCAAAGTCACACTAAAATATAATATGCAAAAATTGCTGCATGTTTGTTTGATACACTTAATTGCCAACAGAACCGCTTCATGGGTTGATGGGTTCCATGTTCAGAGGAGCCTCTCTGCACAGCCCTGTTGTCCTGAGCTTATTTTTGCACTTGCGGCCTCCCTGTTAGCTTCAACGAATCCATTCTCCTCTGACGTCTCTCATTAACTAGGGGTTTTTTCCCCAAAGAAATGCCATTGAAACCTAAACAAAAAACTGAACGTAAGCTAAAAAACAAGTCATGTATTTTAAATTGGAAAAAACTGCATAAAAATAGGAGGGCTGGTCAAAAACGTTACAGCCGATGACACGAATGCCACGGATTTAGTCTCGCTTTGATTATAAACAGATCCTGGCGCATAGGGATTTAATGTAGTATTTAAGCACAGGCACTGGCCTTGAAAACCGGAAACCTGTACTGCTAAGCCTGCCTTGTGTCCTACACCGAAAAAGGCTGATTGTATTTTGTTCATCGCGAATTCTCTGTAAACCCTAGACAGCGGTATGTGTGAAAATCGAAGGAGGGTGACTCCTTCTGCGATGCTGGAACCACCGTGTCTGGCAGCAACAACAATACCACATTCAGAATCACTTAGATCGAGTGTCTGGGCCGCCCTAATACACAGCTGAATGGTAACTGAAGCTCTTGACCCAGACTGCTGTATATATTTATTTGCAGCAGACTGCAGGGTCAGACTTAGCATTAGCAAGTAGGTGAGCATAATAAACTGAATGTATACATACTTTATGTTGATACTAATGCTGGAACAATACATTATTATTGCAAGCAATTAAAATGTTAAATTATTGCTATTGTTTTAAATCCACAGTGTAATTAATAATATTATAGATAATTTTTAATAATTATTAAAAAGGAATCAACGTGGCGTTTTGTTAACCACATAGCAATTCATATAAAGTTATCCAATTTTTATATGGTC
>JAODKL010000017.1:1285177-1298802 GCA_026780765.1 Petrocephalus schoutedeni
TTGTAGACGTATCTGTTTATTTTTGTCAATTGAATTTTCGTCCTGATTCTGTTTCAAATCAAATTAATCATGTTATCTATTTACTGAAAATCTAATTCAATTCATTAGCCAATACTAAACAGCCGACTACCGAGTGAAAAGCCCAACTTACTGTATTCTAACATGAGACGGCAAGCTTTAATAAATGACTTTAGTAGTATAAACTTGCAAGCGGTCCAAAATGCCTAAAAAGCAGGTGTACAGTTTCAGCACTCTAAAAGATGCTCAAATACCTTTGTTCATCACGTCCGTTAATCCCAGTCGGTGATTTTATCCGTGCTGTGACATTTGCGGTAAATTTCACAACAGCAATCTAATATGTAAGAAGAGCCCATTTCAAGATGTTTTCTCCCCTTTGCTCGATGCTTTTCGGGGCTATGTGCTTATTTCGCATTGTAACCGTGCCAAAACAATGCTGTTGTTTACTATAGATTGCATTTGGAATCGTTTAGACTTCATTTTACAGTATTTAGATTATCTGATATGTACAGTTAAAAACTCAAATTTTCTTTTAATATGTAATATTCCCTGTGACACTGACCAGGATAACGAGCCGAAATAGGGATGGATGGATGTCAATATTCGATTCACATTAAGCGGGCTAAAAAAATTCCCATCGTTAGGAAAAGCGCCTCCACCAAGTTTTTTTTTACTATACAGACCATGAGCTTAAAGTCTTCGGTGTTTGTATAATATAGTTACGCTAGTGCACTGTGGAGCGGATATCGGTTACCGATTCTGTTACCGATTCTCTTTCAGCGGCTCATTTATGATAAACGTACGGCCCTTTGTGGCTATGAATATACTTCATAAGTATATTTACATGAGAGCTTTTTCAGCTGACATATCAATCCCTTCCATCAATAATTAATGAGAACCCTAGTTTTCAGAATATTAAACGAGAAGAAATCCATACTGTTCCCAGTTTTTACCTCTGTAAATATGTGTGACGTCAGTTTAGAGTCTTACTCATATTGCACAGACCGGAGTGATTTTAAGATCATTCATAAGGTGAGAACAAAAGGACTCTCAATGACTCCAATGGGTTCGCTCTGACGGATGTCTCCATAAACTAATTATGACTTTTTTATCGATTTTCTGTTTTTAATTGAGAATAATGATACATTATTAAGCTCACGCTTTCAGTACAACAAAATAGAGCTCCAAATAGGGTTTTAATTGTATCATCATTATTATACAAAAAGTACCCTTATGTAATTTATACTGTTAATATTGTATATAATGTATAGAATGTTAATATTTATTTATATTGGACAAAATTGCGGTGCAAGAGGGAAAAGCATTAAAGAAAATGATTAATATGTCTTGTGTAAGTGACAATAGTGTTAATTATATTTAATTGAAATACTATGTATTTATTCTTGTTGCCGCTGCCGTCTGTGCCATAATTATTCATGATTATAGGTTATTTGGGTTTAAGTGATGATGATTACACTTTAATATTTAACTTTACACTTTATTTATTTAACTTTATTTAACTTTATTTATTTATTACAAAAGCTCTTATACAACACAGTTTTAACACAAAGTTTCAATAAATGTAATTTATTAATGAGAGTAATATATTACATTAATCCTCACTAAAATTTCTGAGATTTACATGATATTCATGTAATAATAGAATATAATCAGTCACTCCACATTACATAAACCTCGTCATTCGAACAACAATTGAAATCTCATTAATGAAGCTTTAAAATTGATATTTTCAGAGAAACGTTGTTTTAGGATGGCCATGCTAAGCACTGGGAGAGCTGCGTAAGGCACGCAGATCTGGGACTAGTCACTGATGTTGAACCGATTAAATTATCCATTGAGAATGCGCAGTCCATCGGTTGTTACCCATTACAAAACGCGTGCCATGGTACTGGCACCGCGCTATTCACCTTTCCGCACTGCAACTTTCAGGCAAGGAAGTACCCGAAAGTCTGGGCTCACCCTTGGATTTCATTTATACGTATTTTGCAAAGATTATAGCGCGAATAAAATCACCGTCTGCTACTGAATTTGTATGAGACGCGGCGGCTGGTGACTGTTTATGCCGACAGTACGCGTCCCTGGGCCCAGATTAGATCAGAACCTCTCCTCAGTAGACAGTAACGTACACCGAAGTCCTTTTTAATTTCGCTACAGACTGTATGTTTGACATCTGAGCGCTGGAGTCCC
The DNA here is from genome assembly GCA_026780765.1 of Petrocephalus schoutedeni. NCBI lineage: Eukaryota > Metazoa > Chordata > Actinopteri > Osteoglossiformes > Mormyridae > Petrocephalus > Petrocephalus schoutedeni. The sequence continues at coordinate 1,287,404 of JAODKL010000017.1, forward strand.
GGCTCGCTGCCCGTGGCTCGTACCTCGATGACTGGCCTCTCCCAGGTCAGTGGCAATAGAAAAAAACGCCAGTGTCCGCACAGTCATAACAAGATCAGCACACAGATAGCAGCTGGAGGAAACGTAGCCAAAACGGACAACCTCACACTATACAGGGAAGGAAGCAATGTCTTTATATATCTTTAATAATCTGCCATATCACTAGTAAAATAAGAAATATTAAACATACTACAAACAATCAAAATATTACTGCTCTACTACTATGACATTATTATTGTTGTTGTTATAATTATTGACTATTTATTATTATTATTATTATTATTGTACATGCATACATAATGTAATGCACTGTAATCCTGGTAATATTGTTTCCAATAAATCAGTGGACGTCTTTAATTTTAAAAAAAAGACAGAAAAAAAGTCGGCCTACTCCCGATATTTTTGATTGAACCGTTCTAACGCAGTGTATTGTACTGGAAATGCTCAGTTACACACTTGTAGCTTGACCAAGCAAAAACGAGGTAAATATGCTCTAAAAACAATTCCACGACCCGGAAGGTAAAATTCGACTCACAGTGCCGTTAAAGAACTCGACGTTGGCTTTGGAAAAAAAAACAACTGCACGCAATCGACGGTTCTTCGCGCTATAAGCTATAAGCCAAAACATTTTATTATCCATAGCATGCCCGCTACCTTCAATCTTAATAGAGTAATTAGTTTTAATAGATGTTAAAATCCGACACCACGTGTTCATAAAATCCTGAATGACGCAAAGACCACAACTATTATTACCTGGTGTTGTTGTTATACTAACTGCATGTGTTAATAGATGAAGTAGCATTGTTTTGTTCATAAACTGGGCCTAAGATCAGATACACGTCGTTTGAGTAAAATGTACCATTCTATGTATATCTGTTGTCAGTAGAGCTGTCTTTAAATGCATTAACTAGATTAAAAGGGCCATTTGACAGCTAGCACTACCTTAATAGCACCGTCTCTTATCTTACATTAAAGGAGTTTTGTTAAATATACAGGCCTACAAGGAAAACCTCTGCATTGGAATCTGCTCTCGCGTGAGCCCATTTTTAAAACCCGCATCTAGGAGAAGAAAAAAATATTAATATGCAATTATAAAAATACCGAAATAGCAACACAACTTTTTTTGCAGTTGTAGTTTATTTTGAATTCTGTTATTAAATTTTAAAAAGTATGGACATTCGTCCAAGGAAAATAAAATATAGCTATTTTTTTGTTAATAACCTAGCCATCATAAAAAAACTAAACAGAGACGCGGTTTGTTAAAAACAGTAAAGCAAAATTTACGTTATTCTCTGCAAATAAGTACGCTAATGCAATTCATTTGTACCTCTTAATTTGATCGTTCCGTAATAATGAAATATTTACTTGGATCGAAATTATGTCCGCGATGGCACAATAACAGCCGATGTAATTCATTTAAAAAAAAAGATTTTAAGGCGCTTTATTTTGCATAGAAAACACACTTGAAAAAAATACACGTCTATCGAGGCTTGCTGTCTGGTTAGACTGACGAATCCGACTTGTACACTCCTGATTTAATCTAGAATGCTTCCTCGCAACCCTATCTACTGTCATAAGCGGTAAACATTTTGATTCGTAAGGCGTTGTTGTTTATTTAAAATATACTTCCACAGGATGACTCTCTGAAAGGACACTTTTAAGGCGGAATAAGGAGCTACTTATTAATCAATTTGTATGATATTTCGACTTTAGGCTAAATAACCATAACAATTTAAAATTTCACTTTATTCGAAGTGAAGCTGGCAGTGAGATAATCGGTACAATTAGATTTCCGCACAGGCGAATTAGCGGGAATTGTACGCTACTTATGTGAGCGATAACTGTTGCCACTGAAATCCGGACCGTGATTGTAAGCAATGCTGCTTAATCACCGTTTCTGACCCACAGATATAAATATGAGACCTTCTTACCCGTCAGCCTGTCCTTTGCGAATCTCCTACTGCTCTCCATCCAGGGAAACGTAAAGTTCGCCACGTTGCCCATGCTGGGGACGGTGGGCACGGTGGGCATGCCCGCCGAGATGCCCGGCGGATGCGTCGCGGGAGGCGGATGGGGCGTCGGCGGCATGGGTCTGTGGGCCGGAACCCGAATCACCCCGCCGGAATTCCCCGAGTTCACGTTGACGTTCATGTTCATGCTGACGTTCATGTTCATGTTGACGTTGTAGGAGCCAGCGAGTCCGGCTGCCATGGAGCAGGCGGGATTGTATACGCCGTTGTAGCCGTTCGCGTAGACATTGGAGGCCAGCTGATAGTCCGTCTCGCTGGTTCGGTTCGGCAGCATGCAGCTGCTGGGCTGCTCCGTATTGTTCAGAATTTGATCTATTCCAAAACTAATGGGTTCGTGCGGCTGATGCGTCTGATTCGCTTCCTCTATCCCAGTATGTTCCATTGTTTGTTTGTTTTATGCCTCTGTTACCTCCTTGGGGTTACAGTAAACAAGTATTTACTCAGTGCGGTGCTCAGGCCAGGCAATTTTTTTTTAAAGAAATCCACACACTAAAGAGCTGGGAATGGTGAGCGGCCCACCTGAGTCCATGCGATGTCCAGAAAACGAAGCGATTCTGCAGAAGCACGGTAATTAATCCATCGCGATGAGGTCTCGAACTGGGGCCCTGGAATTGCGATATCCATTATCTACATGCATTGCTGCAGATGAGACTGATCACGCACTTCTGAGAAAAAAAAAACCCACACAAAAAAATACTGGCAAACCACTATTAAAGAACGCTTTAAAAAATCAACATCTGGAAACTGAAGAGTTGCCAAGTGTCTATATAGCCAAATGCAGCCGTGTTTTCTACGATCGCTGCGCTACAGAGAAAAAGGGACGCCGTTTGTCGTGCATCCCCATGAAAACCGTGTGATAATACGAAATATAGCAGTTATAAGCAAGTATATATTAATTTTTGAAAGCTGGGCTTTCTTCGCTTTAGCGCTTGTCGGAGTGATTTTGCGCAGGTGAGACTCTGCCGCTGCCAAAACCCCGGGATTCACCCATTCATTGGCTATTGAATTTCCAGAGAGGCAGGCTCTTTTAATTCGCCCTCACTTCTTAAAGACACAGTTCTCTTTTACCCCCCTCTCTCGTCTTTGACTTTTACATTTTACAAGCGATTTTTTTTTTTTTGCAACGCTGTCATCAAATAGATGAACTGTCACCCAAGAATGAAATGATCAGCTTTTTATTAGCATGCCTATTTCGCTCGCGGATTTTTTTTTGGTACATGTGTTCTCTCGCCAGTAGGCCTATAAAATTACTAAATAACATAAACGCATAAACGTGAACGCTTAATAAGCGTGCCTTTGTATGAAAAGACTGGAGCCGTGTATTGATTCAGCTGCATTTTAATATCACCACTCAATCACGATTTATCTCGCAGTGACAACAAGGAATTACCTTTATCCTTTCCGTTTTACACCACGTAACGTTATAAACATGTCGGGAAATTATTTCGCACGACACGTTGAAACACGCAATATAACGTCACGGAAGCCATGAAAAATGTTTGTATGTGATTGTCAGAGTTAAGGACTATAGTTGTAATGGTTGATTTGAATCGCACCCGAATTTCCGATATCAAGGGTTAAAACCCCCTTTCCCGGCGTTATGAATGCACCTAGTTCACCTTCACTCTAGCGAAGGAATACAGTATTACCCGCTAATAATATCATTTATAACATCCTATAATTTCGATGCCATAAACTAATTTGCATTCTAATATACTTATTCGGCAATTCCTAATTATACGGTAGGCTTGTATGTCCGATGCTCTGCGGTTAACCCACGTATGCAATTAAGTTAGTTTTTCGACAATTATAATACCATAGTTAAACATTTACCGTAAAATATTGACATAATTACTAATAGCTATAACAGTATCTCACCATATAGGTGTACCTCGCTCTTTTCAGTACGTTTATGCGTTTAATAAAATTTTCTTTGCTCTGCTCATTTTTGGTTGCCAGAATAACTTGTTTTTTATCATTCTTTCTTTTACACCGGTACCATTGCAGTAAAGCGCTTCAGTCTTTATTTGGAATTATACGCATCTTTTATTTAACATTTAATCTACCACGCTCTATTCGATCCGTTTAGGGAAACAATATGGTTATATAACACATTTAAATAACCAGCTTGCAATTTATTGACGATATTTCGCACAGCAACGCTTAAATCACGAAAACCAAAATTTAAAAAAGAGAAAACTGCGATTTGTCTTAGTGGTACGGCCAGCAGCGATGCTGATTGGCACAAATAATTTAACCTTTCTTTGCCTGCAGCAAGACTTGGGATTGCTCAGTTTCAATTCAATAAAAATGAAAAATGGCTTATAATAAAACCGCAACACGGGGAAAACGAATTTAATATATCATCGTTTTATTACGCACTTATTTCAGCTTTTGCGAGAATGAAAATAATTCTCAGTTGCTCAGGGTGGCTAGGGGAAGGATAAAAATCAATTGTGTGTATTCGAATCTATATCAATAATGAATGGTGACGCATATTTCAGCGTGACGGGGAATTTGTGTATAAAACATTCACGTGTCTTACATTTAACCGATCTGAAAGAAAATGCATTGTGAATGCGAAAACCGTGGACTTACACCACAGCACGATATCTTTTCAATGTTAAAATATGTTCCCGTAACGCTGGAGCTAATATTAAATTGTTATAGTTATAATTAACGGGTTGGAAAAGATGAGCGTATTTAACAGAGGCGTTTGCAGAAAGGTTTAATAATTACAGATAATCATGCAACCTTATTCTTCACGGATGGATTCGAAATGTATTTTAACTTATTACGGGGACTCGTATAACAATTTATTATCATTTGCTAATTCTCGGCAGGGCCGTGAGCGCTCTGAAAATAATGTGGATGTTATTCAAGAACCTCACCACAAATTAGTCGATCAAACTCATGAAAATAAAATCGCGCAGGACTATTATACGGATCTTTGATTTACCACTTCAACAAGAGAACACTAAACGAAGTCAAGTACGGTCGCCATTAAATACGAATCGGCAGCAATTAAAATTATTTCCGTTTTGAAATTAGAAATGATCATTCCACTGTCTCTGTTTGGATCGCGTTACCACATTCTCCTAAATTAGGAGGTCTTATACTGACCACACAACGGCCCTTATAGTAATTTTCTGTGCTAATTCCATTGATCGTTATTGTTTCTTTTCTTTAACGAGTTGTCTTTGTCAAGAGCAATACTAAGACCTAATCCAATCCAACAATTAGACAAAAATGTTATGAACTAATTAGTTTATATGTTAATTATTTCAAACACTAAGTAGCAATATTAGAATTGCACCTGGCAGCTCGCGCCTACCTAACCCTTGTTTCATTTAATTACACGCAATTAACTCTTGCTGTTAAAATTAAACTAATTAATATAAAATCAAAACATGGTTATAAAGCATTCTAATGTAGCATCTTCAACAATGATACGCTCAAGGCAATGAAGTTGGTTTATTACTTTTTTTAAATCATTTAATATTCTGTAATAATCTATAAGACTGTGATATTTCACCGTTATCTCATAAGCCATCCGATACAACGTGAACTATGTCCATGGTAGTTACAGCTTACCAAAACGTCACAAATAACAATAAACGGCAACAGGGCAGTTTAATTTGGCAATCGTGCCACAAGTAGCTGGAAATCAATAAATATGATATTTATTTGCGCATTTTCTGAATATTTAATGGCACGGTACATTCTATGAAGCAGGTTACTTCAGAGGCACAGTTAAATGATGGTATTCTTGTGGTAGGCCTGCCCATGTGTTTTTAAAACCCGTGCTGTGATTTTAAGTTTGTGCGTAAGTTAAAATTGCGCTTTCCCGTCTATTAAGATATACACGAGTTTCATTTATTTCCCATTCTCATAAACGTAATGCGCCTTTTTTGCGACGCGGTACCCCTCCCTAATCCCTCCCGTTAATTTGTAATATGAAAGCCTTTAGCTGGTTGCCCAGAGGCGCTGTCTAAGTTGGGCTCCAGCGTGTATCGAAGCCCGTGATGAATCGGTACCCCGAGGCGGAGCTGCTCTTCTGGGTAATAAAGTACGGGCAAAGCAGAGACAATGGGAATTTGTCACAGTTTTCCCCGAGTCGTTTGCGACCCGCCGCCCTCTCGCGTGTTCGATGTTCTTAGAGGGATTAGAAAGGAGCCACCATATGTTTGCACAAAAAAAGAGCAATAAAGATGCATTCAAAGCAAAGTCACCCGTCAGACCTGAAGAAAACGGTCCGTGTCGACACTGCTTTAGAGGTACGATAAGGACGATGACAAAGCATTTCAAAACATGCCATCCATTTTTTTACCGAATTATATAAATATTTAGAAGAGTCGTGTGCTCTATCACAACTGTTTTTTTTTGTCTTCAAATAATCACGCTGTAAGTTCGGAGTTCCCCTTACTAGTATTTGAAAATGAATGAAGACTGCACTTGGATCAGTTTGTAAAGCTAAAACTCCCAGGAAGAAATGTGAAAATATTACATGTTGGTGTAAGTGTGTAATGACATTATATGCTGTATATAAGGAAATCTGCCACGTGCCACCCATAAGTGCAACTTGAAGGCATCATCGCGGTGCGTGACGTCGCTACGGCCATATAATAATATGATGCGGGCTATACTAAAATGAAATTTCATTTTGTTATGCTGTTTATTGTCACTGGAATAACTTCCATACAGTCGATACACACTAAACATTATCATACATGTGGCATTGAAGTTCAAATGAAACATATGCATTTACATGAGTCCTTTTTTTCTGCGGACTATAAACATTGCCATTTCGGTAACGTTAATTGACTCAGCTGTCAGAAACCGAAGCGTCGGGATTGTTTAAAAAACAGAACCTTTCGAAGAAAAACACGCGGATTGACATAACTCATCCTGCCTCCTGCCCTTTGCTACATCTGTTCCAAAGCCTCCCACACTAGGATATCGTGATTACGCTGATGAGCCTGTCATCCCTGCCCATTTTCATTCACAAGCCCCTCTGCCTGTTGTTCTTTCTGAGGTAATTAGGTTGAATTCAACCTAGATAGAATTACATTATTCTGCATTTCGACCAACAGTCCTTGACTTTCTAGCTCCCCGGGGATAACCTGGCGCCTCCTGCCTCCATCAGACGGCTTTAGCTGGACGATACACTCGGAAAACGCTGAGTAGCAGACACGAGAGCCGAAAGGCAGTGCCATGCGGGCCTGAAATTCGCCAATCGAAACATAAATAGAGCACACTAGAGAACACGGCAGTTTAAACTCTCTAATCCCGCGTGTGATAATGGAAGAGCGAGCTGAGATTATGTATCTATTTATTTGTGTTTGTTTACACAATGTTATCGTTCCTCACCAAAGCCAAGTCCACGGACGTTATTTTCTTAACATTATGTGGATACATTTGGACTCAGCCCTCATTTTTTTAAAGAAATTTATGTTTGTAAATACTGTCACTAAATATTTCGCCGCGAAGAAGTTACTCGTACCTACAATTTAAAAGTAACGGGGTTTTACCCTGAAACAAAAAAATATTTTTAAAAATTTATATTTTTTAATTGTTAGTTTATTAGTGGTAAAACTCCTTCATCATCTATCCATCCATCCATCCATCCATCCCGCCACCATCCAACCGCTAACCCTGGACAGGGTGCGGGGGAAGTTGTTATACTGATATTAAATGTACATTAATTTCTTTAGAAGAATGTCTTTTTATTAGCCACTATGTTAGGTGTATTGCCTGATAAGGAATATCACGCTTTACCCGTTATCATGGTCATTAGGGGCTTCCCTTAATTTGACTGTAAATGTTACCAGTGAGATGCTGCCTTATATCCAATGCGTTTATTGTTCATTGTTTCGCAATAATATAGAAATAGCCTATAAATAATTTGATCCAGCATGTGAACGCAGGAATATAAAAAAAAACATTTGTCTAAAATGCCCAATAACATAGCAGTTTCAAAGTAAAGTCGATTGGAAATTCTTTGGCAATTTCCTCACAATTAGCGAAATAAAGAAAAAAATGCATGAAGTAACGCAATAAAACGTATTTCATATAAAAGCATAACTGCAATCCACCTAAACCAGGAATGGCGTTTATTATGGAGCTCGGAGATCTAGTTTTCTTATGACAAGTTTTCTTGCTCTGCGGCAGGGGAACAAAATTCTCCCAAAAGCAATACCCTATTGTAGGCTACACATCTTTCCTTATGTCCGGCACATGCCATATTTCATATATATTTTTCTCAGAAATATAAGTACATGAATTGGTCATTGTCGAGGGCTGACATATATTTTAATTTTTTACGTTTTGTGCTGCCTTTGAAGAATCAGAACCTTGAAAATTATAAAGTATTCATAGACAAACTCAGACATTTTTTTTATGTATTACATATTCACAATGAATATGGACACATATGAAACCTTTTCAGCCAATGGAACATCATGCGCTTCTTTCGTTTGTTTGCATTTAGGGTAACATACCGCAGGACTGTGTATTAATTGGCGACGTGGTTGCGAGCCCAAGTCTTCCAACTCAACGAGTGCATCCCTACATCCGCTCCGTGACACATTAAAACGCAGAAACTTGGTATACTTAGAATAGTATACTAAGTATAGTATACTTAGTATACTATGTATATGGATACTTCTTACGTCATCAGTTGGCTTGCGCTTGTTTCACCTTATTAAAGTTACTAGTGTGAAATTCTCCTAGATTTTTTTAGCAACTGCAGTAAAACTGTAACGAATGTGACTTTTCTCACTATTCATTAACTACGTGGCTTTGCGTTTTATTTAGGATCCTTTAAGTTATTCTGACGAATAAATACCTTAAGGTAAATATAGAAGGCCGAATTTAAATGTTCGTGAACATATTATGTTAATTTTCTTAGGTTTCCCCAAATTTATTTGACTACATTTATTTGACGGATCAGTAACTGTTTATGTTACGATTAGACGTCTGATTGTAGGCCATGTGAAATTTGTACCATTTCAGACGTATTACGCAAGTCCATTCATTGATTTTAGATTATAAAAAGTATTTGCGTGTGCATTTATTTATGTTAATAAAATTATTCTGCATAGTAGGATTAATGTAAGGCACAGAGAGCTGCAATAAAGGCTGTCTGTTATGAAGAAATTTTACAAGCGAAAGCTCATGTCATGAATCAAAGTCGAGATCACAGAATTTGTTTTTTCAGTCCTGAATAAATGAATGGCGGTCATGTATGTCCCCACCACTGTTTAGTACTGCTAGTATTTGTGAGCTTTAATTGCAGATTGTATCTACAATTTGTAATGCTGCGGCAATTTGCCGCTCTATCTTTTCTAGAGTCTGCAGTTGTAAACACGTCTCTCATTGAAGTTCTGAGATGTAATTAAGCGTATTATTGGCTTTGCGCTGTTTACACAGTGAACAGAGCGAGCAGTAATTAAATTTCCTCCTCCGCATTGTGCCGCCACCAGCCGGCTGTCAGTTCGCCACCATGTGCGGCGTCTCAGCGGCGTGGCCCGGGGGCATTTTTAGAAAGGAACCTTCTGCCAGCCTTGGAGTCCACTGGCAGCTTCCGAGGGATGGCATCTGCAGCAAAACGCCAGGAAATAGTTAAGGCGCTATGGACCAGTATTTTTCCATTACTGACTCTGGACGTCGTTTTATATTGACGCCACTATGACGTGACTGGACGTTTGAATTCTCCGGAAAGTTATCTTCTGAAATGTATGGCCTTACGTGCTTATCTGAGGCATAAAACATCATCATCATCATCATCAACAACAACAACAACAATAATATGAATAATTGAAAAAGTAATTATAGATAAGTAACAGATAGAGACAGTAACTCATTTTAGGTAGACCTATATGTTGTTTATGCACTATTACTGTTATGGAAGTGTATGGTAAGTTTCAATCAATTCACAGAGACTGACAATGTAACAGCCTTTCACCTCTTTATATGAACAATTATCTATATTTTTTGAATGAAACTAATTTTGGTTTTTGTTTCTTGTCACAATTAATATGGAGTGTGCTATATATAATGTATGTATGTTTGTATTACACAGAATGTATGTTGAATATATAGCATACTAAACACAAACGTGTACAGTAGACTACAGTATACAGAATGCATGTACAAGTGTATTGTACGCCATACAGAGAATATGTATGCATGTAGTGCAGAGTTCATGTTGAGTATGGAACACCCTATAGATTAATGTCATGGAAAGATTGCTCATATATGGTAGCTTAAGATAGAATAGAACTGTATTGATAAACATAACAGTATAAGATTTAATTATATATCTGTATAATGTATTTTAAATTGTTTATAAATCATATAATTAATTTTTGTCATTAGAATTTCCATATTATACATGCATTACATTGAGAGGCTTCTTTCTCCCATTTTATAAACCATAGACATGAGTGTAGTAACAGTAAGAGAAGCCGTTTGTGTGGGTGGGCGAGTGGAGTAATTATAGTCTGACGCTTGGTAGTCTGTAGGAAGGTGAAACAAAAAGTGCTTTTGTGTGCGTTGTGATGAAAGCGTTTTTGACTTCTTAGAAATTATGAATCACATGTGCACTGTTAAAAAAAACAGAAGCAAATGAAGATAGAGATGTAAGAATTATGGAAGGTAAGGGAGCCTGTATGGGGTGTGAGAGTCTCTATTGTACAAGCAGCTTATAGACACAAACGTGTGTGTGGGTGTGCATTCATCTGCTAGTGTGGTTGTGATATTCCTTGAATGTTTCGCCATATGTTTGGATGTTTGGATGCTCGGCCGTGCATTTTGGTTTGTGCTGATACTTTAGCACGAGACAGCTCATTTGTGCATGTGTGCGTGTGTGTGTGTGTGTGTGTGTGTGTGTGTGTGGTGTGCATTTGTTTGTATAGTAGAGACATTTAAGAGACAAAAGAGACAAAAACTAGAGAGAACGGGGGAGAGAGAGAGCAGTAGGGAGGACACCGCGTCATGATGGACAGCTTACTAGCCCAAGGGCACATTATTATTACAAAACCCTGCCTCTGTCTTCCAGTTGCTGTCTTTGTCCTGCTAGTTGCACTGCAGGCAGGGGTTTATGCATAAGAGCGGGAAAGCAACTGGCAGCCTAATATCTCATGAGCTTTCCTGGCCCTGCCAGTGAGGAAGTAACCCCAAAGACCGATGGGGAGGCAATTAAACAGACGACACTTGATGGAAGAGGACAAGGCCGGAGCGGCGCCCATCAACCAAACGCATTAAAGAGGCGCGGGAGCGCAAATTGGTGTTTTAGGTCACGTTTCTCTTCACGTGAAATCAAAGATG
>JAODKL010000017.1:1302960-1313988 GCA_026780765.1 Petrocephalus schoutedeni
CCCCCCCCCCCCCCCCCCCCCCCCACCCCACCCCCCTGCTCTGCCTGCCCACGTCCTGCCTTTCCTGGGGAAAAGCATGTTTTTTTAAAGGTGGAAATGCCACATTTTTCGGGCTGTTTGTTCGTTTTACAGAATCAGAATTATTGTTTATTTCCCGCCACATAGTTCTACGTACGAGGAATTTACTGTGGGGCGTGCTGCACAACAAGCAAGGACACTTCAGGCTTTATAATATATTTAATAATTACTCATTTACTATATTATTAATTTCCAGTTAATTATTATTAATTTGTAATACATTTATTGTGGAGGTGCTGGCCTGGTAGTTTTGCACTTAGCTTTGTTACTGTTTTGTCACATTAAAATGACAGTACGCATGTGCCAATTTCCCATAATTCTTCTCCGTAATACCATAACAGCAAAGCCAGGCACTTTAAAATATTTATTGCAATACAACTGAACACAATGCTCTTTTTGATTAAAAAATTATGATATATATATATATATATATATATATATGTGTGTGTGTGTGTGTGTATTACTTTTAAAATTTAGTGCAATTAAATAAAAACATTACTTACTACTTCATCCACATATACCCACACAAAATTAAAACAAAAAAATTATGACTAATTATAATATATAAGCGTATGTAAATATCATGCAAGGAAACAATGATTAAAGAACGTTAAATATAGCTGTTTTCCAGATTTGGAAACATTTCTCTTTTAAAAATCATATCGTATTTCACCCGGCTTTTCCAATGTTTCTGTCTGCCGTCTGAGTTTATTAACGAACTCACCCGGCACGTAAAACGAGTCACGTGGCGCTCTTCAGATCCTTTGTGACAGCACAGCTCTCTGCTTTTCCTCCAGACAAAAGGGCCTCGCTAAAGAGATGAAAGTTTGTGAATTCTGCTGCAAAGCTATCTCACGTTACCGGAGAGGTCAAATCGCTCAAAATGAGGGACGTGCGATGGCTTCAGGAAGCCGCACCACTGCTAAAACACAGGACTCTCTCCTATACATCCTTACTTTTTCACCTTAGTAATTTTCTTGCTTTAAATTGACTGTTAAAACAGCTTAGTTGATAATAAAACTTCCTCTTCAATGTGGAAGCCCTCAAGAACTCTGTCTCCTGAGCGGTGTTATAATACTGACAGCTAAGTCAAACAAATATATATTATCTAAATCCTTAGTGTCAACCCCTCGTTCACTCTGCGAGGTGCTATTCCATCTAAAAACAAAGTCACCCTTAAAGAAGAATCATAACAATGTGTTAAAGGCCTCATAGCAACCACAAGCTGACAGTGAAAGGGGCTTTTCATTAACGTTAACATGTGGCAAGCCGGCCAATGCATTTTTAGATTTATACAAACCAAGAAGTTATTTTTGTCTGCCCAAGTGTATTAGCTATGTACTTACTCAGTATTTAAGATTGCATGTAGATTTGTGATTCGCAGTGGCAATAGTGCTTCGGGATTATCTTTTCAAAGTAAGGATGTTGGGAATGATGGAAGTTGGTGAATTGTACAAAATAATTTTGACGAGTCTGACAGGTGTGAGTAATATCAGTGCTGCTGAGACAAGCCGGCTGTTCCCAGATCAGTGCCAGCCGTGTGCGATACACGCGATACGCGATAGATCGGAGCCTTATTGCGACGGTGCTGCGCTGAGTTTTTGCAGGGGATTCTTCCCAGAAGAGCCCTTGGAGAGACCCTCTGGTCGCCAGGGGCGGAGGATCAGTCTCCCAAAGAGCGGCGACTGACGGGAAACCGGATCTCCCACATCTGTGCCCGGTCTCCATGCCCAAAATTCCAGGCTACTGTAACCGGAGGACGGCACGGACCCGCTGTTCAATGCGAGCGCGCACTCGTTCTCCATAAAAGTGTCAGGAAAAGAAATATCGGGATTAGCGCGGATGAAACGCCGGGCATTTCAACAGGTTCCGTGAAGCTCGCAGACATCTGTGAGGGACTCTCCCTCCCTCCTCTTCCAGAAGGAAAAGACATTAGTTCCCAAAACAAGCAAACTGATTCAGAAATTTCTCTAATTCAGTAAATCCGTGGTGAATACTTTTTTGTAAACTTTTTATGTAGTTTACTTTTAAGTGGCATTTTGATCTCAAGGAATCACGTGAAATCGAATTCTGTACTAAACAAGGGGAACCACGCCTTTGACAGTAAACCGGTTTCAGAAATGAGTGTTTTCTGGTGTATCCATCATTTTGGACTGGTCTACAGATGCAGAAACCCACAGATAAGCAAACTAGAGGATATGATAAAAATATATAGATATAATCAACAACAGCAGGTCATGCAGTCTGGAGGGTCTGCAGAGACCTGCCTAGGGGGCTGGATTTGGTCAGTCATCATGTGGGGCTCTCCTGGAGGAGAAGAGGGCCATCAGGTGCGAGCTCAGGTTATGTAATGGCTCTGGGGAGGGTCTGGAGACTGTCTGTGCCATCAGACTGGGGAGGCCCCGGACTCCCACAATACTTTGCCTCCTTGCTGATCTTGCTAGCCTCAGCGTGACGGCGGAAATTAAAACGATTGAACCTCAAACTATAACAAATTCATTTATATGGAGGACAAATATGTTTTTAAAACCCATTAGATGTAAAGGTATACCATATGTAGTAAAAGAGATTTATGTGCCTCTAAGCTCATAAGTGGGTCTTGAGGTTTTTTTTTTTTCTGATTTGTTACTGGCTGACGCGTGTCACATGGTTACCGCCCATCATGCGAGGCCTGTGCAGCTCACTTCAAAGCAGCCCACTTGCCATTGTGGCACATCTGTGCGACTCGAGCGCCCTTTCAGAGGCGGCACTGGAGCATTACCTTCAGCGCACGTGTTCGGACTGATTGCAGGTGCTCTGGAAAGAGCAAGTTCAGGCCCAGAAGAAAGTAAATCCCACCCGGGCCCGAATGAAACCCGACTCTGCTGGGCCCGCAGTCGCGACGTTGTGATGATGAAAGGCCCTGGCTCCACGTCCCACTAGTGGCCTGACCGCTGGGCCCTCCTGGACACCGGCCTTTCCTCGTGATCGGTGGCTCAGACAGAGAATGGGGAGGGAGGAATCCAGGAGCTGGCGGGGGGGTCAGTCGTAGAGATTAACTTTTAATTTTCCGGTTGGATCAGAAAAAATTCAAAATAAAGGTGGACAGCTAAATATTTTCCTCTGCAATGACTGTTGTGAAATTTTTTCTACAAACGTTTGCTCTTATAGAAATGCACTGCACCCGAAAGAGAGGTTCAGAATCACAAGAGAATAAATTGCAGGGGGAAAAAAGAAATCAATGTTTCAGAAAGAATGACAGTTGGGAAAAGAAGCTGTTGAGATCTTATATCGAACTCCTCAGTGATATGTATGGCAATAAAGAGAAATTTTGGAAGACCCTGCAGAGATCTATTTTTTAGATCCAGATTTTTGTGTGAGATATTCTGAAAAAACACAGGTCCCTGTACAATTTTCCTTCTCCCTTGGGACAATATAATTTCTAGAGGAGGAAAGCTTTGTTCATTTATTATTCAGTGGACCCGTTAAATCCAAAATATTGACTAATCCTTCCGATGAGACAGCGTAAAATCAGCACAAGAAGCAGGTTGTCTTTGGCTGAGGCTGACGATGCCTTGGCAGGGAGTATGAGGGCTAATCCAAGAAGCTTTGTCAAGATGAGTTACAGCTTTGATTTAATTCCAGGCAGCATAAACCAAAAATATCTTTCGACTAAAAAAAAAATCACCGTCAATGAGGCCTGATGGCAACAGGATCCAACCGAGTCTGATCAGGGCCAGGCTAACGAACCGTGGGGACTTTCGCAATTCCGGTTTCGTAATTCCACGTCTGCACAAGCCACCCTTTAAGCAGACCTAGCGATTAATGAGGCAGCAGGTACCTCCAGCAGATCGTAACCTAATTTTACGTTGCTTAAAGAGCGGATGTGGAGCGGGTAAGTAGCTATGATAGATGAAGGGCCTGCAGTAATCCCACCCCCACTACCAGCACCTTTCCCTTCGGGGATGCCGTGGTGTCGATTACCCCCACCGTGATATCACAGACGTCGTGTTCCTGTCACCTCTAAGTGAGATCCGTGTCTCCAGCATCAATAATACATGGGCCCAGTTGTTCGGGCCTGGGTTTTGAGTAAGCATGTGTGTCTGGATGAGTGCAGCAATTAAGGTAGTTTTACTGGGGGCGGGGCACTGCATGGCCTTAAGGCATGGGGCATCCTGAGCTGGACTGTGGTGACCGCTGTGGCAGGTGGTGCGGTGAACAAAGGCGAGGGTGGGGGTCTACGGGGGTGTCCATCGGGAACGTGACGTCGGCAGCGCTGATGTCATTGTACCGACACGCCACGAACAATCCATCATGTTTATAAAATGAAACGACAAGAGCAGACAACGATTAAAAAGGGCTAACAGTTTTTTTTTGTGAACATCTTGGAAAAGTATATAACCTATAGGAGCTGTCACCTATCCAAGCTGCTTAATCGCTTATCCAGGACTGGGTCACATGGAGCATGGAGCTTATCCAAGAGAGAAAAGGACACAAGGATGTGATGACCTGTAACAGCCAGTGGCCACTTATTTTGGTTCATAATTTCTCTTTTATGAAATTCTTATTGTAAATGGAACAACAGTCCAGGAACTGAACAGACTCTCCATTAAACTTTAAAAAAATCTACATTATATATTTACATTTCTTTTGTAAATGCTTCTATTCAAAATACTGTGCAATTGTGAATGGTGGGCCAGTCGATCCCTGGAGCAGTTGGGGGGTTTAGGTCTCAAGGGCCCAACAGTGACATCACTCTGCCCGTCATGGGATTTCAACCAACAACCTTCTGATCACCAGCACAGATTCCAAACCTGCAGAAGCATACACCACCCCCAGCAAAGCGCCCCCTATGGATGGAATTCTGCTAAACAGCGGCACGGGTGAGGTCTCATGGGGGGGGGGGCGCTGTGGCGGATTATGCATGATCACCAGTAATCGGGAGCCCTCAGTTACAATTGCCCATTGAGGGGGGGCATAGTAGTTTTACAGTGAGCCCCCTGCTGTGATTGGCCCGAAGGAGGTGCCCCCTCCCTCCCACCACCTATGCTAGTGCGGCCCTATGTATAGGCCCTGATGGTACCTTCTTGAATTAACAACTGTTTCATCAGCGGTCGAGTCCAGCGGCTCAGAACGGTAGTCAGAGATGGACCCCAATGTGCTGCGTGCCGCTGTCCATTAAACACAGTGTAGGTGCGTTTATGCATTATTATATACTAAGATATAGATTATACTCCATCATCTTGATTGCCGCTTTTCATTCACTAGCTTTCCGCAATCTCAATTTAGAATGATAATTACCCCAGTGGCTTAATTTGCATTGTAATAATTGTGTGCTTAAAATTCAAACAAGCAGCTATGAAAGCGAAGTGCAAATATCTTGTAAAACAAGACGACGGCGATTGTCTTGTCTGTGTCATAAAAGTGATTGGGTTATCAAGACTTTCAAGCCACCCCCCCCCCATTCTTATTACATGCTTAGGTGGAACAAGAGCCGTGTGCTAAGAATCAGGCTTAATTGCACAGCCTCGCATCGCAGGACTTCTGCGAACATTTAATCTTTGAGATGAGTGAAGATCTACCAACAGATCCCTCAGGGCCACCGACGATGACAGCAGAGCCATCAAAATAGTCCCAATATTGCATTAGAAGGGAATTTGTGCCGAGAATGAGAAGGTACTCGAGGGTGAGATCGTGGATGTGTTATTTCTGCGGTGAGGTACAAATGTTTGTTTGTGAAACTGTTTATCCAGCGCAGATGGTGGCGATTCTCAGAAATCTATGAGTGAATTCAGGGCCTGGAACGAAATGAATGCACAGGCACTAAATAATTAAATCAGTTCTCAATACTGTTATATTTTCAGTTGCGAGTATAATTTATTCTTGTATGTTAATTGCATAGGACCAGAGTTGGGATTTACGTCTTCCATTTTGTTGACAATTGTTCTTATCATTTTATTTATTCATTTTTTCGCTGCAGGGGTCTTTCGATAAAATAATAAATGAAAAAACAAAACTTAAGTTGCCAGCTGGGCAATTCATTTAGGAGGTGTAGAAAAAAAAAGTGCCAGACCAGTGAAGCTGTACATCAGTCAGCAAAACTGCCCACCCCACCCCCCACCCCCCCCCCCCACAATTCCAGCCACTTCATAGTAAAGAGACAGACCAGTTTCCACCACCATCTGCTAGAAGTCTACCTAAACTTGAATCTCAAAGACCGGGGGTTTGACCTTTAGGAACATACAGTGTGACCTGCATGATATCAAGTCATTAAACAGGGGGTGAGGCTTCTGTATAAATCACACTGACATCTGTGGGAGTTACCCTGAGACCCAGGGAACCATTATGGCGCACTGTGGTTTACTGGTGGCCCTATACACCCGTGCCACACGGACCTCAGAGACACTCGTCATTGCCCGGCCATAAATCCAAAATGGCTGTCAATAGCGATCGGGGCGCCATCCAAAGCGACAGCAGTGGGCAGGCACCGAGCCGGATGCTTCTTATCTGTCACCTGTTACTCCGTGTCACTCTCCTATCATCCGTTTTTCCTACCGCTCCGGCTGACATTGCTCAGAGGCAGTAGTCAAGCATTTAATTACAGAAAAAAAAGTTATTGTGAAGTATTTTCACCAAAAGGCATGTTTTTTTGTTCTGTTTTTTTTTTCTTTCAATTTATACTGTAGCACGTAACAAGAAATAATAGTCCGTTCCTTTTTAATATTTATGTTGTGTTATCCCCTCTGGAATGCCTTCTGGCTCCATAATAATGAACATACATTATATGCATGGCATTCTTTTTGAGAATATGACTAATGCATTGAAAACTTCTTGTGTTTAAATAGAATTGTTCTGAATTCTATAATCACATGACCCTGACCATGATAAGCGGTTGGAAGATGGATGGATTCTGCAATATTTTCAAATTAGTTTCAATAGTTTCTTCAACAGTTTCTTCAGATTAAGGAAGGGCTGTTAATTTATATTATGTAATACATGTTTTTCTGGTCTGAAGCGGTGGTCTCTTTAGCATTTTGCTCCTGGGTCCTTGTGCCCCGATCTCACAGCAAGCTCCTACTGAATAAGCTGTTCTGTATGGCTGGGTGGCAGGGTATATTTCTCCTATGCATGCCTCTATCAGTCACACATGCCCATAAGTGTCATTTCATCATTGCGCTTTGATTGTTTTATACCATGTGTACCTCTTTAATATGCATTAATAGCCATTACCTCAGCAGTTAATTGTGCTTGATTTCAAATTGTCAGAACTTCTGGCAATATCCAAAGTGACACTCACGGGTGAGCTGGGATAGGATGGTGAGGAAGGCACCAAGTCATTATGCCTAACTTCATTATCCATCATGTCCTATTAAAGTGGCAACAGAAAAGGCTATCTGGTAGAGTGTGTAACTGATTCTTTGTCTCCCTGTAGTGTCATAGTGTCATAGTGGCTAATTTTCTCCACATCTAAACAATGCAATAAAAGACAAGTAGTGATTAAGCAGGCTTTAGCACCAACTAATTAAAGTACCATAATAATAAGAGCAGCTGGAAGCAATGCATCTTGGGAAATCTGCTTGTAATCGTTCTCTCGTTTTTCCTCAGTTTCATTTCCTATTGGCGCTAATAGCTTGTTGTTTTATCTTTATCCGTATAATTTGCCGGAAAATGCGCAATGCGGCTAATAAAGAAATACCACTATAACCGAGAAATAAAAAGTGGGCTGTGTGTTGCATCATCCCTAGAGCGACTTGGGGTAACGCGACCAAACGTATGCCCAAAACAAATTCTGCTTGCTAATTACGTGTTTATTTTTAACAGAGAGATGCGAGCCTGAGGTTTCAGCTTGGAAAAAGTATTAATTCCGAATCCTCGCAAAAACCAAAAGGCACACTATCCAGTCATCTCGGGTTGAATGAGGTTGTCTCTGTGTTAAACAGGATGTAGCCACTCCAGTGAGTAATGGTGTTATATTTTTTATTTAAATGTATGTCAAACAAGCAGAGTAATATCATATAAATCTGAAGTAACCCAAGCCGATTAACAGAAAGGTGGATGTCTAACACTGTGGCCTGGTTGTAGGTGTCTGTTTGTGGCTTCTGTTTCCCAGCATGCAACGGGGCAGCATGGGAGCAGGAAGGCCTGCTTGTGTTTGTTTGGCCAGCTCCAGGTCTCAGTGTGCTGTCAGAGTGACGTGTCCAGCTGGCTGCTTTCTGCTGCTAAATTCAACTGTTCGATACATACACGCTGCAGGTATTGATCCGCCCGGGTATTTTCGGTCTGGGGGCAGCAGCTCATGTTTCACCCCCCACAGGCTGGCGGGACCCATCCATGGAAATCTCTGATGTAGATGGATAGACCAGGGGGGCCACACCAGAGCAGGCACATGGTTTGGTGGGGGGGGCACCAATAAATTATAATAAATCATATATTTTAATAAATGCCAATTTTATATATACTAATTCAAAATATTATTGTTGCATTTTAATATTGTAATACATAATATTGTTGCACTGCAACTAATCTTTGATTCAGATGCTGTTCACATTCACCTGTAATGCAGGCTACTTCAAAACGACCGCGCACATATTTCTTTCTGGAGGAAATGTGCAAATTTCCACGGCAGCGCGTAACACAGGAGGGCCGATGGTAAATTGATTGAAACATCCTAACCGGCAGGCAGCATTTTCGAGGTCCCCGGTCGCAGAGAGCGCAATGCATTACACCCATTAGGGATACGGGGTAATTTACTACGCCGAGCGGCACTTGACCATAACGATCGTCTATCTGTCGAAAGTCCACTTCCATCAGAATCAAACCCTCCCAAGTCACAACTTCTGCCTGAACGAGCCGGATTAATTTGAAACCGGAGACGTTCCCGAGAAGCTGGTGCCGCGTCGGGGACGCGGGGCGCGTAACCGTCGCCACCCCCCGGTAGATGTTAATGAAGCAGCGAGAACGCGCCTATTTTACCCGCCCAGGGTAAAACCGAAATGCTATGCAGATCTGTAACATTAATACTTACTTGTTTTTTTCTGTCGCTGGTTTGCAGTACAATTAATCTACAATCTTAGTGACATAATCATTTTACCATTTAATATGTCAAGATCAAACAGGACCAGATCTGAAACATCCCTTTCTGAAATTTTCCATAAAATATTGTACTTATAACACAAATATAGCGTCCTATATAATCTTCCTGTCATATTTCTCAGGATAATCCGGATAACTAGTGGGGCAATATATTTACATTTATATTTAAACTTATTTTACATTTATTATACACTTTTGTTCGTCATAAACATACATGTTGTCAAGGGGACGACTAGGTATAAGTGCAGCTGTCCTGTATGTATCTAGAATTTATGAATCAAAGATTAAGTGCAGAACAACAAGGTTATATATTAGCATTTCAAGATGCGATAATAATATGTCAGCAGCGACAATAATAGGTGTTTTAAAAAGTCTCAAATTTCCAGTCTCAGTTGTGTGTGGTGTGAATACTGTGTAAACTGTGAAATACTGTGTAAACTTCCCACATTGGTGAAAGACCCAGAGGAAAATTGAAATAGGGGCTTTTACAAGGCGGAGTTAGAGTGAACATCGCACTTCAAATGGGACAGCGAGGGCAGAAGTGGAGATGTCACAGGAGAAGAGCTCACGCAAGATGGCAGCCATCAAGAGCTGACTGGAGCAGGAAAGTGGGAGGAGAATGGTACTTAAATCTGTAATTGATCATTAAAAAGCGGGTCTAACCACAGGAGACGAGGTCCCCACCTTTTGGCCGGGACCTCCGCGGTAACGCTATACACATCAGAGAGACGGTGCCATTGATTCAGCACTTACCCCTCGTCCCTGGCCCGCGTCCCACATGAGTGCTTATCATACCCGGGGCCTTCTATGCAGCATGGCCCTCAAAGTTCGCGATTGATTTCCAGAACTTCCAGAAGGTGTGGGAAGTGCCGGGGCGGGCCGGGGAGGAGGTGGGGGGCGGTCCGCCTTTGGGCCGGAGGGCCGGGACAGAAGGGGGTGGCAGATGGCTATTCGTGTAAGACTCTCCCGTTCAGATGACTGTTTATGGAGCTGGGAGGACACCGATACGCTGAAAGGGCATCGGCGCCACTTTGTCATGTGTCTCCTAAAGTGTCCCTGTCACCGGCGATTAGCATCATTAGCGGCGCCGCTGAAGTCGCTATTCGGTGGCGTTACGCACTGCTCACTGAATCCGTCCCCTCGCTCCTCGTCCAGTTATGAAAGCTGATGCATTCAAGACCTTATTTTCCCTACTGTCGGAACATTAGAACATATGAAAATTTGCAGTAACGCAATAAAAGTACGATTTTCTTCTGTTGTCCAGAAAATTCATCTTGCTGGATGTCTAGATGAACACCGCTTTGGTTCCCAAACCTCTCCTCAGGGGCACTTCAGCCAGTCCATGTATTTATTCAATGTCACCATTAATTAAACTAATTTAATAACTCAGGGTATTGATTAGGCAAGCAAGGTGTGCTATTGCTTGTGTAGAAAAATACATAGGTGTATTAGATGGTTGCTGCAAATACTGGGCTGACCTTAGGAGATGTCCCAACACACTCTGACTGACATACAGCAATATAGTTTTATGGGACCATGAAGATCATTTAGACATCATTTCCTTTGGCGAGAACTTTTGCACAGTCCTGTAATTGAAAAGTGATGCTTCAGTCAAAACTGCGAGAATGGAATAATTTGATGGATAATGACTTTTATGTCATGAGCATTCTTCCCCATCATAGGGCATTTACCGGTGTACATGATCCTAGGAATACACCACTGTGATGGACCTGAAACAAGGAACGTGGCATTTAAAAACAGTCGTGTGTTTAACACTCACAGTATATTTGTTGACTTGACACTTCACCTGTAGCCTGTCACTAATAGAAAATGACATTTAACGTCACAGCATTAGTGGGAGACATAAAGACATTTATC
>JAODKL010000017.1:1327889-1339568 GCA_026780765.1 Petrocephalus schoutedeni
GGGCGGGTGGGGCAAATGAAAGACAGCCAACTCAACTTCACCAAAAAGGAAACAGGAAAAAAATGAAGGAAACAAGTTTCTGGGCGACAAAGCCCGGAAGTGGGCTGTTCTTGAGAGGCAAAGCAGATTCGTGCCATATTGTCGGTAATTAGCCACATGTGATAGGACGAGCTCGTCACCTGACTCCGGCCCACATCAGGTACAGCCACACCCCCACTAGTCCCCCACTAGTCCATCCACCCATCTTCCTTACTTACCCAACACAGGGTCCCGGTGGGCACACAGTCACACACTATGGGGGATTTTGGGTTGCCATGTTTTTGGACCGCAGGGGATGCAATCCTCATGGTGGTGGGGATGTACGTTCGTTTCGAAATCGACTTGACTGCTGCCCCCTAGATGATATGACTTTGTTTTATGTTTATTTTGACATCCGGCGGGGCCCCCGCTGACACAGCCTGCTGTCGCTCCTTACAGAAACACTTTAATGGGCTCTGGGACTGGGCCTCGCGCTTATGAAAACATTAAGAAAAAGATTTATGAAGGATATATATTTTGAAATTATTATTTGGCAACTCTATTGCTGTTTTCTTAGGTGGACGGAGCATTTCCCAGCGGATGTGAAAACCATGAAGAGACCCTCGCAGCTCCAGCTGATGCAATCCCAGCCGCCGTGTGCACTAAATAGCACCCAGGATGCGTCTCTGATGGACCCTGCGAAGCTGTAGTGAAGTGACTTGCATTGTTTTCTCTCCCGGGAAGAAGTGGAACAGAAAAGATGGTGGATAGAACAGGGGTCTATCCATCCATCCATCCATCCATGACAACTTACCCAGGGGTCTGTGAGCCTCAGGTTTGGGGTATAAAGTTAGCAGATGCCTATAAACCAAAGAAAGCAATTTCCGCCACAAGTTTTGAAAGATTTAAAGGGGATCAAAACGGGCGTCGGACAGGCAATAATCAGGCAATAATCAGGCAATAATCATACGCCAGGGTAGGCATCAGGGCCTGAGCGGGATTATCGGCAGACGAGAGAATGCCTGTTATAAGGAGAAAGAATTGGGAACATGTGATTCCACCCCCCTCTCCCTGAGATGCCCACACCCCATCTCACGCAATGTTATTTTTTTGCATGTTGAAACGTAGCAGTCTTTAAATCATGCATGCACTTATTGCAAGGAATAGGCCCTTCGCAACAATAACATTACAGTCTAAAAATGCATTTTAAACTATTTAAAATGATTTACTAATGAACAAATTTTAGTTCTGGTCAAGTGCAATTATGCAGTTTTTTTTGGCATTAAACAGCAAATTAAACAGAAAAAAACAATAATAACGTTTTATTGTTATAATATATATTAATTCATAGTTTCACACAAGGTATTTTTAGATGCACTTAAAATAATTTTATTTAAAAATTCTGTTTAAATAGTTTCCCGGATTTACACTTTTCTGTTTTGTCTGAAAGAAAGAAAGACTTGGGCACCGTTCCTTCTCTTTAATGCGCCGTATAAATCATCTTCATTGTTTCTTCTCTTATCTAATTACTGCCCGTGGCTTGCTGCATGGAACAAAAATGCTTCGTCCCTTGAAAAGAAACAGACGCGTTTCTTACCGTATAAACGGGCCAATTAAAATAGAGGCCGAAGAATCGTCTGTAAAAGAATTACTCAAGCCCGAGTCCCTCTTGAAACTGACCAATTACGGCAACAAAGTGGTTTTTCAAAATGTTAATTCCTCCCTCCCCCCTGCAAATCAAATCACGGGTCATGAAACGAAACTTGAAAGCGCAAATGACAGGACACGTCAGACGTAAGTAAATTACCCGCCGGGTAACAGGGTTTCGACGTCTCCATTTCCCAGTTTTTCAGCATTTTCCTGCGATTTTGAGAGCTTTTCGGTGTAATAAAATATCACTTTTTGTACATTTGTGCATTTAACACTCGTTGCCCCCTTGTCTCTCCCTGATAATCGCATTTCTGCCGTGCGCCTGCATCCGCAAGAAAGCACTCTGCTCCATTTCCGCCTCCGCGACACAGGGCCATGGGAGCACAGCGAGGGGAACATGTCCGATGGCGCCGCTTCCTGATGTCACCATCCGAAGAGCGGCCTGTCTCACGGGGACGCTCCCCTAGCCTCCTAATGCCTGGTAATCTCAACCACGATGCTCACAGCTCCTGAAAAACCTCGGCCATCGCGTCGGTCCTCCCTGCAGCAGGTGGCACTGTGCATTGCAGTAAACCTCTAACCCTTTGCCTAATCCAGTTTGGCTCTCATTCTGAAGGTTATGGGCCTCCAGGTGCTGTGTCTGGAAGTTTTCGGTAATGTGAAGAGGGACATTTAAGACAAAAGTCTAGCTGAAAGAAGGTGGTCCTGGGTTCCATGGGCACATGGTGTGCAGTGCGGCATAATTATCTAGAGACTGAGGTTCGAATTATTTGTCTAAGTGGGAGAGTGTCACACACACACACAGTTGTTCCTATCCCCCATAGTGGGTGTGACTGGGTCTCCCAGCTTCAGAGCTAAAGGTTGTTAGTGGCAAACTTCATACGTATGAAATAAACACCAAATGAAACCTCACATTTGGATAACCTTCCGTGCTGTTTTATGAAGTTGATTAATTGTCATGTTATACACACCTCAGCACAGCACAACAACAAAGCACAACAACCCATATGTGACATTATTGCCTTTTCATTGGATTCTGCAGTCTCCTGAACAGCATGGAAAACTATCAGGTTTATTAGTTATAAAGCGGGGAAAATGGACAATGGATCTTGAGAGAGTCACTTTAACCCCGGTGAAGGTCTACAAGTTTTTTTTGAATCGAGGGTCCAGATGTGAGTTTTGTCATATGTCACCCCCCATCACCACCACCACCCCTCCCCCACTGAAAGCGACAGTTGTCGCTCCCACCTTCCCTGGTCCCCGCTGACTTGAGTGCCATTGACCCTGACGACAGTCTGTGCTCACTTACGGAGGACGTTTAACAGCTCCGAAACGATTATCATATTCGGGACCATAATTCAATTAGGAGCTGCCCATTAAAGGCAAGCCAGCTACTACAGGTTAGGGAGCCTCAATCCTTTTTCCACATCTAAAGGTTTTAAATAGGAATTAAGCAATAAAAACAGTCAACAGCAATTTCCACTACAGGACCAATGTGAACAACGCACAGTCTCTGTTTATTGTTACTGCTTTTAAGACTTTAGCCCTACAAGTGGACAGGGTACCAAGAGTAGTATTACCTGGCATATACACCAAACTCACAACAACCCAGTACTGGATGGGCGATTATACTAGATGGATGGATGCATGGATGGATGGATGGGTAACTGGTTTTAAACTAATCTCATTATTTTTAAATGTTGTGTAGGGGTGGGGGCCAAGCGAAAAGCGATAGTTTCGCTATTTGCGCTAAAAGCGCGGAAGGTGTAAGTAACACCGTAAAGCAGGGACTCCGAGTGCGGGTGAAGTATTAAGAAAAAGGTATAAAAAAGCACCCGGTTGCTGCAGTGAAAGCCGAGCCGCCTGGGTCAGGCCGCCGTGTTGATGCTCCGCGTCCGCAAACAGACGGTCCGCCTCGGGAGGCTACCAGCATGCGACCGGGGGCAGATAAAGGCGCTTTATATTTTTGTCAGCTCATATTGACCCACATTATATATTTTCCCGTTTTCCCAGAACCGTTATACTATCTAGCATTTTTTCATAACACTGTGAAATGTGCAGGAATTGTAAACAGCGTCTGGATCTCGATTTATCTTTTCGGCAGAAAAATATATCATCTTTTTTTTTTCGAGCGCATACTTTCCTTTCACCAGCATCAATATTTTAAAATAACTTGCTTTGTTTGTTTTGAAGGAATCGAATTACCAAATATCGGGAAAGTAACTGGGAATATCTCGCTGCCGGTGAAGTTGATTTACGTAGTAAGTTGGGAAGATAAGGAGTTTTCGGATATCACGGTATATTCTTTTTAGTAAAATATGGGGGGAAAATATGTACCAACAAGTTCAGTTAATGTAAAACTACGAAACTAAAACAATCTAATTTAAATAAATTGTAATCCGGTCGTAGTAATCAGTTACAGAAATAAAATTTACCACCATAACTGTAATTTTTCCCTAATATTATTCCAACATATTCATGAATGAAGAGAATCGTTTTTGGATGAAGAAGGAAATTGTTTATACAATGCATCAGTGAGCACATTTTACAAACAAGCATTGCAGTTAAAGTCTGACTGTATGACTTTCAAATTTAATCGCAATGCCTTTTAATCTGTCAGACAGCTATTCCCTTACATACTACATAAACTCCAGACATGTATGGATGGGCGGTAAAAATGGTAATTTGTTGGCGATTTGTGATTAACAACTTTATTTCTTCAGCGAGTTGCAGAGACAGCTTCACACAGAAGAAGACAAATCTTCTTCAAAAATAAATAATTTGGCCTCATGTCTGGCAAGACAGCCACAACCTTTTATTTTCTCTAAACTGGTCATTTATCAATTAAAAAAAAAAACTATTTTGCCCTGGCTCACATAATTAACAACCGCGTGGAAGAATATGGTTTCTTTATTGCTTTGTGACCAAGGTAGACAGAGACATTTTTCAGCTACTGTCATTTTAATGAGAAGAGCCGAGATCCATAATCTAAATGCCAGCGAGCCGGGAGAGGGGGCCAATGAAAATGACGGGGAATAATAGTGGAATTTCTGCCCCCTGGTGCCCAGAGTTTGTAAGTACAAGAAGAGAAAACCTTTTCGTTTTACCTCGTAAGCAAATGTTCCAATCAAATAAAGACTTCAAAACAGATGTAATTTCTTCTGTTTTAGTACAGATATTAGTGCTCCTATTTGTCTGATATCTTCTGTTAGCTTATGCCATAATAAGTACCTTTCTATACATTTTCAAAACTAATGTTACACAACTTAATCCTGATACCACCAAATACTGAAAAAACCCACTTAGTGCACAGAAGAAGGTGCTTTATAAGTAAATCTCTTAAGGAGTCACTTATGGCACATAAACAGTCAATATATCTGCATTGATCTCTCAAGTGTACATTTAGCATGTATTGACTAATAAGCATTAAAAGGCTTCCGCAGATGTTCTCTTCTCCTTTAAAACTGATATCATTCATGGCCGGTATTGCTATTGAATAAGTGAGTTTTGATTTCACATGTTAGACTTTCAGGATTGAGCTCACATTGCACACTCCATCACAATGCATATCTTAATCCAATAATGCCATTTCATTTATCCTTAAAGACAACGTGCATGGGGTTTTATTTTCCAATAGTAATAGTAATTCTCTCAGAAGTCATTCAGTTTTTGCATTTCTTTAGATGGAAAAATTATTCTTATTATGAAATTATTATTATTCTACCCAGTTCATGTTTTTCCCAGTTCAGTTTTCCAGTTCATATTATTCTACCCAGTTCAGGTTTTTGCTGGTTGCCAGTTAACATACACATATAAAGGTATACTTTTCTTTCTTTATATACCTCCTTTCAGGCATTATAAAATAAAGTACCATTTGCCTCTCATCAAGAAAGAAATGTTCCCCTTCCTGCCTGCCAGGTCAAACAGCAGAGCTGGTAATACGACTCTACATATTGAGACATCCATTAATCGAGGTCTTCTTTTGGTGACCCTTGACCCCATGTGACCCCCGAACATAATGTTACCGGCCGGGGCAAAACGGCTCCCATTCCCGCTCTCCAGTGGGGTCCGCGGGATCCGTGGCGTTCCCCTCGGAAAAGGGCCATTAAGGCGATTTGGCGAGAATGGAAAGAGTAACAGGGGACGAGTTTATTCAGTGCAACACGGCCATCGAGGAGGGCACTCGCGCTAATATTGAGTTACACCATTGTGAAAAATGAATCATCTTGTTATTGGGTAATTTTCGCAGCGGCTTGGTGTTAACAAAATCCCAGGTCTTTTAAGTCGAGCCGCGCTTCACAGCCGGCCCCAGGCTACTGCTTTTCTCGCTGTTTCTTTAAGTCGGGGCTGTGCCATTTTACCTGGAGAGCTTTTGTTTTGATACCTCAGCAAACCATCGGCCAGCAGAATACATTAGGGGACCGATTAATGCTCGATAAACGGCCCTGCACCGGTGCATCGTGCAACGTTATACTGGCAAGCTTTGCCGGCGCTAGACAAATTGCGGGTTTGCTTTTTGGATACCCAGCGCCGAGAGGACCTGAAAGGAAACACCTGATTGTGTTCCTGTCTGCCCTTTAAGAAGTTGTCACCTTTCTGACTGATTATGAACAATTTCCTTCTCTGTTGGAATCCTAGCTAAATAGATTGAATTCTGATTGATTTCCACCTCGGAAAGCGGAGAGATTTAAAGTCTTTTTTAATTGGGTATTTGGTGTGCGCTGATCCAAACGGCATCCGCTTCCCAGGGGATCTTTTATGGGCCAATAATGCCGGTGTGCTGCACTCCCGCCTGCCGTCTCTCCTGGCAAGGCCATAACCCTGCATTTGCTTTGAGTGCTTTTCTATTATGCATCGATAGTGGAGCATCAATCAATAGGAAGAAACACAAACCCCTGCAAAACCAAATTCTAAAGTGTAAAATACCTCTTAATCCCGGGGCTTTCAAACAACTTAACCTGTGTGCTTTTTATTCTAGCAGCCGGGCCCGATCCTTAAGGACGACAAGATGCCCCAGCCTTCAGGACATGGGAGGCTAATGCCAGACGTGCCAGGAACACAGCAAACTTTCTGGGCCGTCCTCTGCCATTTAGAGTTAGGGCAAATGGACTTTGCAGAAATCTCGTGATCCGACAGGACTTTGTTGGAAATAGGGAATGTTTTATTTTCTATGAAATATTCTCAAATATATTACATTTCATAATAAAAACGTTGGGAATTAAATCGTTTTGCTGTCTGTCTTAAAACTGTGTTGATATTTATACCCAAAAGCTACTTTATTAGGTATGCCTGCTTAGTATCGAGTAGGACCGTCAGGTGTCTACGGGAATGCCTGAATATTTTTGAGTGCAGGATACCTCCGGAAACGTGGAGGAACGTTTGCTCCATGATGTTTTTTGGCGCTTGAAGCCTTCTGGATGGCTTTAAGGAGTCTGGCCATTCCCCTCTGCCCGCTCTCTGTAAACTCAAGGCACTCGTACAAGAAAATCCCAGGATGATAGCTGTCACTGAAGTGTCTGGAACCATCACATCTGTTATATTAAAGCTGACTGTAATTATATTTATATAATTTATATAATATGCATGTCCTATTGCTTTGTGGTGGGATTACACTCTCTATGATATTCCGGTGTTTTATTATTAGATATTCTACATATCTAATAATATACCAGCACTCTGTAGTGATTATTGTAGTATTGTCTAATACTTGAAGGCCTAGTTGCCGGGAATAATGCTCAGTGGTACAGACCAGGCCAACATAAATGTTAGATGCAAAATACATGCTGTTTTTGCATAATGCTTTTCCCTTACATTCCTGATGTAATTCCTACTGGATCATATATAGTAGCGATTTTCAATCTGGTCCTCAGGGGGCCCCGGACAGCCCACGTTTTTTGATCCCTCCCAGTTCCTGGAAAGGAGCAAAAATGTGGACTGTCTGGCAAGGAGCTGGGAGGGAGCAAAAACGTGGACCACCTGGAGGTCTCAGAGGACCCGACTGAAAAGCTAGACTGCCTGCATTTAAGATTTAAGACTTAAGTCAGGAAAGCCAGTTGTGATGAACAAATGAACAAATAAAGATATATCTATGCATTTCTCCTCTTCCCTATAATAGAAATCCAGCTGTCATAACACATAAGAAAAAGATCTGCCATTTGGAATGAAGCTGAGTACCAATATTACATTGACATAACGTGTGTTTGGCTGCTTCTGAGATCTGAAAAGCAGGTATCAGAGTCTCCCGTTTTTGCGTTTTTAATACGAATATCCGCTCGCCTCGCCTCCGTAGTCTTCGTCGTCTTCGTCGTCCGAGAGGCTGTGACTTCTGGGGTCCTGCTGCTGCTGGTGCTCCCGTGTGGAATCTGCAATATCGACCTGCTGCGTT
Organism: Petrocephalus schoutedeni; assembly: GCA_026780765.1. Classification (NCBI taxonomy): domain Eukaryota; kingdom Metazoa; phylum Chordata; class Actinopteri; order Osteoglossiformes; family Mormyridae; genus Petrocephalus; species Petrocephalus schoutedeni. The sequence continues at coordinate 1,335,943 of JAODKL010000017.1, forward strand.
ACCACAGTGATAGAGCACAGCGATACAGCGAAAGAGCACAGCGATACAGCGATACAGCACCGCGATACAGCGATACAGCACCGCGATACAGCGATACAGCACAGCAATACAGCACCGCGATACAGCACCACGATACAGTGATACAGCACAGCGATACAGCACCGCGATACAGCACCACGATACAGTGAAACAGCACAGCGATACAGCACAGCGATACAGCACCGCGATACAGCACCACGATACAGTGATACAGCACAGCGATACAGCACAGCAATACAGCGATACAGCACAGCGATCGATTCACAGCCTGCCTCACTTTCTTGCCAAACTGTTACACAGGAGGTGTAGTATTTAAGGACAGTGACATGTTGCCTGCGGTTGCTAGTCCAAAGTGCTAATGATCCTGTGTATGGCACTTAACCCCCTATTCTCCAGCAAAACAGCCAAATGAATGGGCACAGACTATCAGTGAGTTTAGACAGATGGGTTAGCTGAGCTACTTCATGCAAGCTGCATGTTTCTGCAGGGCGTCTTAAAACATTCGGTGAAGAGGCGGCTCCCAAAAGAAGGGCACTTCACTTCGAGTGGCTCTCACGATTATTAACGCCCACCTAATTTAGGTGCTATTCAGAACGTTCCGGAATTATCTGAATTCATACCTCCACGCTCTTAAGAAACGCTCACTGCAGACTTACAGTTTTATACAAGGCATCCACCTATTTCCCGTGCCGGTCGCAGGAAGCACAGGGCACATGATACAGACGTTTTAGGACCACCGATGTTCCACCGGGTGCTGGCGTAAGGGTACAGCGCTAGCAAATGAATAACTTTATTAATAAGGCTCTGCAAAGCAAGACGGCTAGCAGCGGCAACAAAGTACACAAATAACAGCAATGGTGTCAGCAATACGGCGGGAGGTAAAAGAACACGGATTTAGCATTAGCTATGGGATCTTTTATAAAAGGCTAAATAATGTTTGGGTTTAAGTCCATCATGACCATGCCGCTTAAACAAATCAATGGCTATTTGCACTAAGTGCCCCTAAAAGTGCTTCTGAAACATACGCATTCCCACTCTTTCTTATTTGCTCCCATTTCCTGAAAGCAAATACATATAACCGGAAAAAAACAAAAAACATAAATAGAAAAATTAAACTGCTTTCTTTCCACTGCATCCCTCTCTTCCGCGAGGGGAGATAAAACGAAGCCTAAATGTCCCTCTGTCTGCCCGAGAGTCACCTTTCACATCGCCCAGCCCAACAGACAACTAATAGTCCCAATTCCGGGAAAACCGAAGAAAAAAATCCTATCCCTCCAGTAGTTGGAAGAAGCGGGAAGCCCCAGAGGAGCAGAAAGCGGGGATCGACAGAAGACGTCCAGGATTCCGCCTGCCACATAATACACACACCCAGCCCTTGCCTGTCTAATCTACCATCGTCTTCCATCTCCCCTGACTGTCTGTCAACACTAATGCACCTTTCCAATTCGGAGAGGGAAAAAAAAAAACACAGGGGCCTGAGGCAGAGTAAGGTTATCTCCGTGAAATTTCTCGGAATGCCAAGTTCACCTTTGCTCGAGTTCAGATGATATGGCCCGATAAGGGGATCGATTGGCGTTCACCGTTAATACGAATGCCATCCCTCCACATCGTAGACTATCGGGGGCTACGGTTAATGTATTTGTTTGTACGGACTGCCTCCATCGGTTGACTAAAATGCCCAGTTGTGGCCACTTATGTCCGAACGCCCCTTTCGCGGAAAAGCTTTAGTTATGAGGGAGAGCGACAGCAGAGGAAATCAGAAATATCACCGCTGTCCGTTTGTGCCGATTTAAAGACGAGTGGATGATGTTCAGGCAGAGATGTACCTGGCCGCTGTCTTCCACACCGTTATGTTTAATTCAGAGCTTTTATTTCAGTGTCAGTTTGAGGCAAACTTCAAAACAGCAGCCTTTAGCCTTTTTGCTAATTGCCCCATCTAAGTTAAAAATCCAGCCCCCTGGGGAGGTTCTGAAGAAGATCTCCATTAACTGGGCGAGCGGCCCATTTGCTGAGGGAGGGGCCTCGCCCCTCTGGCCCCTGGCCTTCACTTATACACTCCCCGAATTGTGTGAGGAGCCACTTCCTGCCATTAGGCCCGGCGGACACACCTCTATCCAGAACCTGCAGTCGGGCCGAGGCGGACACCTTCCCGAACGGAGTCCTGGCGGTGCACGTGTATACCCCCTGGTCCGCCCGCCGGATGGTCTGGATCTGGAGCCAGCCGGTCTGTTCAAAGCGGTGGGGGCCTCCATGAGCCTGGTGTTTGGGCAGGAGATGGGAACAGGGAGCCCCTTTTAGCGACAGACTTGTGTCTGTACAGGCGATGCTGAGAAGTGTCACGTGACATAGGTGTGCTTGTAGTGCTCCTTAAAAGGGCGTCTAAATGTCAATCTAAATGTCATGCTAACTGCATGAATCTACGCAAATAGAAAACAGAGTATATTGTACCTGCACCACCATGTTGGAGTCATCGGCAGGCAGGAAGACACCGTTCCCCTCCTTCCTCCATTCGATTACAGCCATTGGGTAAGATAGGACCTCACAGCCGAAGATGATGTCACTTCCTTCCGTACCGATGACATCACGCGGAGGAGTGACAATAACTGGCTCTGGAGGAAGGACAACAAACATTCTGCATTCATTAGTTCAACTGCAAAATGATTCCAGTACCTCTGAGATCAGGAGCCTGGGACTGTATTATTACAGACACAGATGTATAAACTTATACAAATCAAATGTTTAACATACAGTATTTGAAGTAAATTGAGTTTATTGAAACATAGCTCAGGATAAATATACAGTAGTCTGTATCCAGCCTGGACTTGTTCTCTGGGCCAGCAAACTTTGTCACCCAGCAAAATACATTGTGGGGACCCCAGAATCCAGGACATATGTGTAATCCCAGCCCTGATTTTGTCTTAATAAGTCATTTAAAAGGGAAGTTGACCTGCAGAAGAAATTCCTGATTCCACCATACCGTACTAGACTAAATAATTCACAAAACATTAACAGCGTTTTTTTAAGTAAATTACTATAGTTTTCAAGTCCACAGGAATGGCGAGACCATCGTCAGCCGAGGTCAGACGGGTGTCCCCGTCATGAGAACCTGCAGAGACGGACCAATCAGCTTCCCATGGCTCGGGTAGGACGCTTCATATTTGCCCAGCATTTACATTCATTCCTGTCTAATGGCATGAGCAGAGGATGAAGCCTTTGTGTTTGCTCACACCTCCTACACCGCAGGAATCCTCCCCCGAGCAGAACTAACATCCACTTCTTATCTGACGACAGCTGTAGGAAAAATAATAATCTAAAGCTGAAGGCTATAGTGGCGTGATTGGGGGGGGGGGCGGCAGAGCTTCGCAGGACTTACCCTGCAAAAAAGCGCTATAAGTCCTGGATGTTCTAAAAGACACAACGGCACACTCTGTGCAGCTTGTTTCCAGGTACCCTCTCCTCGCTGCCTGTTTCTGCTGATGATGGCAAAGATCATCATTAACGGTTACTTTTAAACAATCATCTCGTTAAGGAAAACTGCTGAAGTCAATCGCTCCATTACTCTGGGGGGGGGGGGGGGGGTTAGGGTG
>JAODKL010000017.1:1340105-1352950 GCA_026780765.1 Petrocephalus schoutedeni
GGGGGGGGGGGGTTTGGTTGGGGGTGGGAGTACAGTGAAAATAAATCCAAAACCACAAAGAAGTGGCCATTGCCCCCCCCCAAGCTCTACTTTTGCAGCAAGGTACCTAATTAAAGGTACATTAATTAATAAAGTGACAGTATTTCCTTAGTAATTTCCTTCCTGTACCTTAAATTACACTCAGAGATGTGAGTTAAGTAGTCAGCGTGCCGCTGTGTAGTGAATATCATAGAGTCCTTGCTAGTGAGCGTGAGATTGGGAGTTATGGAGACAGACTTACTGGCCTTGCAGGGCCCGTGGTGAGCCACCGAGAGCTGGGCGTCACTGCCTCGCCGGTACCAGGCGGCACGGAGCTGGCACATGTTCCGGTAGGTTCTCTGATCAGATCCACACAGCATCTCCTGCCGACTGCACACGCACTGGGCCCTGGGCGTCTCGCCGGAGATGGGGTCCCGCGGAGGAGAGCGGCAACGCAGGCCCTCTGCGCAGCGGCCGTAGAAGGTTCCGGAAGCGGCGTCCGGGTCGCACAGCTGCCCCTCGCCATTGCCGCACTCCCAGCAGCAGCCGCAGGCGTCCCGCGTCCTCCCGGCCGGGCAGCTCGGCCCCGGAAGGCACCGCTCTGGTCCGCATTCTGGGCAGCCGCCCTGCTGAGGCGTGGCCCGCTGCCAATCCATGTGCCGGAACCCGCGGGCAGGCCGAGCCTCCGCCAGCGGGGCCAGTAACAGCACCAGCAGCGCCGCCACGTTCCCCGTCGACAGCATGTCTACTGACACACCAAATCCAGGACAGTCAGGGGCCACGGCTCGCAAAGGTCCAACGCGATAAGACCGCCGAAGCTGTTTCCTGTGGACTGTCCTCCCACCAGGTCTGAGACTACGGGTCCTGCAAGGGAGTCTGCCTGAGACTCCCCAGAAGATGATTCTCAGCAGTCTTCCGTTAAATCCTAGGCTGTCCGTTGGCTTCTTTGCTCAAGCATTTTTTGGCTGCCCCCCCCTTTATACCTGCCCCCCCCCCCCCAAGAAAGTCAGGCGTCGTTACCAGGGGCAGGGAAGATCCCACAAGGGACGCCTGGACGACAGAGCCTCCCAAAGAATTAACCCAAGTTTAAATTGTGGGGTGTCAATGACAGCGCTGCCTGGGAGGAGCCAAAAGACTGTGCCATCCAATGAGAACCGGGCAGCATTTGACCTGCTGGTCTTTTTGGGCTGTGAGGATCCCTTTAATAAACAAATGGCCTCCTGCTGACCTAGTTGACAGCCACACTTTTATATTACCCTAGAATGGGTAACTGGGTCCCACCTCCATTTTCACATGTTTTGTGTCGAGCTTTCAATGCTATGAGATGCCTTTACAACTTAAAGGACAAATCGTGCCTGATTCTTGTAGGGGCAGTGCCATTGTGATTTTGAGATTTTGTGTCAACCAACCAGTTGAGTTCTTTGTGACTGTGACTCTTTATACTCAACTAGTTGGTTGAAACAATATTGGTCTGGATTTATACTTTCTGGACCTGAACTTTCCACCTCTGGCTGCAGACTCAACAAATGTCTTACCACTAACTGACCTCATACTTAGTTCCGGACTCAATATTAGAACCAGCCATTGGCTAAGTTAAATATTCCGGCACTGGTAATTTTAAACAGATGCCTTGGGGTGAAATACTGTTTTGTTCATATCTGCTATTCCTTTATATTCACGTTTATCATCTGCTCTGTCTCAGGAAACATCTCCCTTGTTTGAGGTTCATCTGGCCAACATTAAACAGGCACCCCAAGCACTCGCAGCCAGGATGCCGTGGTTTCTGCCATCTCATCCCGTTGTCCATTTGTTCCGCTAAATTGAACGCAAATATATGGCCGTGATTGAATTAATAAATACTTACTGGGCGGCAGTAAAAGAGAAACAGGTAGCTGATTGGCGGTTTGACATCCGGAGTATCTGTTGATGCTGATGAGTCTATGGTTAATGGTGTTGGGGGCTCAGAAGTTTTCCAAAACCAAAACTAACGGGGGGTGGATCCCATTGTTTATTGTAAACTATGCGTCGTCAGTACTGATTAAGAGTACTATGCTGATGTCATTGGCCCTCCGCAGCCTAATCAGTGGCCTTTATTGGGTTTAATGGCTGTGGGCCGTCATGAAGACCATTCAGATGAAAATGAACAAAGCTCCAGGTACCCCATAAGTTTAGGAGCCCCCCCTCTGACAAACAATCACGGGAAGCAGTCCAGGATCCGGGGACCGTCCCGTTTGCAGCAGGTCGGCCTTTTGTCACGCAAAAGTGCCTAATGGGGCCTCACCGGGCAGGCAAATGTGCCCGCCCCCCAAATACCACCCCCCTCTGAGACACCCCACACACATATGCATGCAAAAGCAAACAGGCATAGCGGGACCCCCCCCCCCCACATTCCCTGCTAAACTGCAACTCTTACCTTTTACCTTCTGGGATGAGCTCTGCTGTCATTCCGAGTTGTACCTGAAAGTGTGCTGCGTGTCAGTTGGGAGTGACATTCACAGGGATGCTAGCACTGGGGTATGAGAGTGAAGCCGGTGAGGAGGTACCCACCCCGCCCCCACTGTGCATGTGTGACATTATTCCCAAAACAGTAAAGGTGTGTAATGCTGGCGGCAGAGTGAATTCCAGGGATACATCCCAGGTGTGAGTTCTTAATTCCTCTAAACATCAGATACAAAATTATGCTTTTATGAGCCATTTGCACTAGTTTATTTACATTGGAGTGCTTCTTTTCACATATCCTGTCTTCCCTGCTTTGATATGCATATATATATATATATATATATATATATATATATATACATACACACACACACAGTTGAGAGTGCAGATTGTGGTCCGACTGCAAGGCCAGGCCATGTACCAGGCACCATTTGCACTGTAATTGCACTCTATAAATACTCATTATTTGTCTTTGATGTGTATGTGTTATTTACTCCGATATGCCACTCTGCTGCCTCCTTCATTGTCCATTCTAAACAGTCCATCATTGTTTACTTTTATGTTGTGTGTCACTGTTGATAACATGCCCCCCCGCACACACACTCTCTGTCTATGACCTTTATCTAGTGTTATTCACACCGCCGTATGCAGTGTACTGATATGGTTGGTGTGACCATAAAGCTTCACTTGACTTGATTTCAGGAGCTTCTGGGCCTCGCTCAAAGGCCCAATGGAAATGTGACTATTGTCCAATCACAGGCACAGTGACCGAATCTGCTGTAGGTCAGCTGTGGTTTCCATCTCCCAGTGTTTTGAGAGAATCAAGGCTGGAGACGGATGGATTCTTACCTGCTCTGGAGATCTCACATGACCTCCATGGGTGCCCAACTTCCGCAATCAGACACATAGGGACAGAAGTATTTTTGCAAAACCAAGAACATTAAAAACCCTTAAAATCACTAGGCACATGGATGAGATGAAAAGTGCCACCTGCAAGGGGCGCCTTGGCAGTCTGGAGCTCAGAAGCTCTCAGGAGGACTATGGCCGTCGCTTTGCGGGTCTGTGGTTATAGATGTGACGGAGCTGGTTTTACCCTCGAGGCCTCAAGAGACATGCCGTCCCCCATCACCAACGATCAGCGGGCCGGATGAGACAGCCATTTTCAGATCCACGTGGCGTCTCCTCTGCAAAGCTTATTGGCCGTCATTTACTAGATGAGAGCATCTCTGTCTCGCCCTGGCTAACACGACTCGCACGCCGAGTTAAGACTCAGTGTTCTCGGTGCTGAATGGGGCAAAATTAGACGTGCTGATTCATGACTTCTCCCCCACGACTCACAAAGAAAGCAGGGGAAAAAAATGTCTGGATAAAATTACCAGCATTTCTGTTAAATCACATGACCTGCAGGCCGGTATCAGGATTGTCACAACACACGGCACGGATCAGGGAGCTCCTTAGACAGTCAGCCTGCCTATCACCAAATCAAGTGGCCGGTTCCCACCGAGAGCTGTGTTCACATACCGCAGAGATTATTGGCCATTATCTACCCATAAGCCAGTTGATGTAATAGGGGCAAAGGGCGATGTAATAAAGAACAGCTTTGAAGGTGAAGATTACTCTCTCTCAGCCACAGAAACACCCTTAGCTGAGGCCACGCTCGGTTGGTTCTGCGCTCTTGAGTCCTCTCGCCATGAGGCTTTTATCGCCCTGGACCCGTCCCCGTCTAAAACATCGAGATCGACGGCCCCTCTCTCTGCTTGTCTTCTTTTTGTCTTTCTGTATGAAATGGCTCCTTTATGACAGGAAAACAGGGTCGTTTATTAAACGCATGCGGGTTGAGTGGAGCGGACTGCCCGACCAGACATCAATTTCTCTGAAAGGAAGCCACCCCCCCCCCCCCCCCCAGCCCGCTGTAAACAGAACGATGAGGTAGCCATGCTGGAGCCACCGGAATGATGATTATTTTATTACGCTGGCGGAGAGTGGAAATCGTACGTGGAGATAATTCAAAGCAGGATACGTTAAAAGCGATGAACGGAGCGTAAGCGTTTGAATGCCCCATGCGCTGCGCTAAGTGTTAACAGGGGAGAGATTTGCCTGGCCACAGAGGCCCTTCTCAGTGGCCACTGATACCATAAAGGCCGTGATTCATCGCATCGAAATAAATGCCCTTAAAGGCCCTTTTACTGCCTCTCGCATCGGGCGACTCGGGGACGTCGGCGTTCATTTGGAGTGCGTAACCTTTTACGCTGGAAAAATGCGAGGATCTAAATCACCTCAAAGTCAAGGGGGGTAGTGGGTGGGTGGTACTCCAGGGGATTTTTTTTTTAAAAGCTGAGGGTACAAGAAGTATTTTGGGGGGGGGGTGGTTATAGCTATTCCTGGGGTGAACAGCAGCATTTACTTCCTTTCGAGCTTAATGCACACAACATGATGCACATATTAAAATCAAGTCAAAAGCTAAAGTATTTTCACCTATATGATCCAGGGGTCATAGGCTGAGATGAAATCACCATCTCGTTAGTCGTAGTCCAAGAAACACTAATAAATAGAATATAAATATGCAAGATATGACATACTGAGACATGAACATAAGACACACAATTACAGTTAGAAATTTGTACAGTGGTGCAAATGTGCTTATAATGGACATAATTTGGATTACATAACCTTATATATAATGCATTTTTATGTTTCAAAAAATAGGCATAATGAATTTCAATGTTGTCTGTTTTATTCCCTAAATTATCCCACTTACTGCATGCAATTTCAACAAACTATTTCAAATAGCACCCTTTTTCATATACACCATACCTTTTCTGTTGGCAGTAATAACCCAAGTCTATTAATGACAGATGGAACATCACGGCACAGAGCGGTCGGTGAGGAAATCCTGTCAGCGTGTTGTTGGAGCCATTGAGTGTCAGTCAGATTGATGGACCCTTCAGATGCATCAGCTCCTAACCCTTCATCAAAGTCACCGACGTAGTATGCATGCATTTTTCCCCCCATATCTGTAAGGCACTAAGATATTACAAGCCGGCAGATCAAATGTAATCTGATTTTTGGAGGACACTAGCTTTTGATTTTAATAAATAAGCCAGCCGATCGATGATAGCAAGGGAGAATTCTGTTTAATTGAGAGCTACCGGGACTTTTGTCACACATTAGAAACAGAGGGTGTATCATTTAGGCACTTATTTTTTCAGTTTCATTTTACTGAGATTGATGGACATGTTCATATAATCAAAGATACATGAAGTTTCTGCCCACGTTCGCCTTGATTTATCATTAACTGGACTTAAATGTTAAACATTCAGTGAAAGGTTGAATTGTAAAAGAAGAATTTTGTCTGTTCTTCAGAGCAGACATAAAGAACAAGCTACACTTTGGAAAAGGAAATTTACATAATGATATATTTCACAAGAAAAGGTAAATGTCTCATTTTGTCACATTTTGATGGAATATTTACAATTTGGACTAAATGTTTTTGTTGTGCTCCTCATTGTGAAATGAATGAAAACAGAAACAAACTGTCCGTTCTTTAAAGGTGATAAATTTTAAATTATGATAAATGAACGTCTGTATGCTGTGGTTTCCAGTAACACTGGCAGTACTTGCAAGAAAAAAAAATCCCCAAAATATCCCAGCATGCTCTCCTTCTTAAAGGCACAGGCACATGCGTCGAGGTGAGAGTGACGTTCGGAGTACAGGACCAGCCATCCATCTGGCTCCCTGGAGCATTTTTTCAAGGGGATGAAGATCTTGCTCAAGGGCTCGGTGGACATGAAGCTACTCTGCTGAGTACGGGATTTGAACCTATGACCTTCTGAGCACAGGCACAGAGGCCCAACCTCCTGTGCGAAGCACACGGCCAATAAGGGGAACTTTTTTATTACTTAGAGAAATTATAATGATTTTGTAAAACGCCGTGAACATAAAGGTTAAGGGGCTTGTCGATAATTATATTATTTGCATATTCTGTGATATTAGTAAAGGTAAAACAGAAATTGCTAGAATGTGAATCAATGACTATCCAGGAGCCAGGCTGAGCCAGCTGGGCAGGTCAATGGAAATATTTCCACATGTAAATAAATGTGTTGTGTCAGAAGTGACATCACAATCAGCTTCCCAAAAGTCACTGCCCATGCACAGGCCGAGCTGAATAATTGAAAACAGCATACATCATTTATCTGAAGTGTTTTCTCGTTACGGTCCTCGGGGGGGCGGGCTAGCGGGAAGCCCTGCACTAGTTTGTTGTGAGCATAAATAACAGAAGTGCTTTGCAAAGCTCTAAAAGTCCATCGCTGTGATCCTCATCTCACCATAAAGCTTTATCCGCGTGTTCTAGACCCTGGATCTGATCAATCATATCGATAGCTGAGCACCGCTTCCAATAAAATGTGTAACTGGTTCTCATGCATGTTAGAAATATTTGTAGCTGATGGAAGTCCCCTTCATCACTAAAGATAGTTTTCTATACACTGATTCATTGAAGACCTCTTGGGAAATCTGTGGGCTCGTGAACTAATCTCTACAAATTAAAAATATTCCTACTAGCTCTTTTTTTGAATAACAATTGTGACAGTAACCATGTGTGCTGTGAGATTTCATTTCACACTCCACAGGATTGTTCAGATCTTAAGTCAGAGAAGCTTTCCTGTTTTTTTGGTGTTGACCTTTTTTGGAGCTTGAAACAACTCAATGGATCCATTCTACCCAAACATACAGTTAATGTGAGGTCAGTTAGACTTTATAATCTCCAGTAAGCACTTATCTAATCACAGAGCCCAGTCCCGGAAAGTACAGGGTGGAAGGCAGGAGACACTCAGGATATGGACGCGGGCCCCTCCCACTGCCACATGCTCGGGGAAATGTGGGGACTCCCACTTCATCCTAAATGCTGACTGCAAGAAGTAAAGGAAGGAAACACAACTCATCATAATAATGATCATGGACCAGGTAGTAGAAAGATCGTACTCCATAACACTTCTTAAATTTACAGTATTATGGCACTTTTCCACTGAGCCGTTCCCGAGCCGTGCCACGAACTGATGGTTTTCGACTGTAAGCTGTGCGAGTCGTATCGGGACTCAAAGCGTCCGTACCTCATGAGTGTTGGGTCCAAAGCGTCCATCGTGCCCGGACCTCATAAATGCTGGAACCAAAGTGTCCATCCTATTCCCGTACTCATGATTGCTGGGACCAAAGAATCCAATGTGTTCCCTATCAGTAGTTATGGAAAATGGACGGATCGGCATTGGGACAAAGTTTAATTGTGCATGTGGATGGATTTGTCATATTGTTATACAGGTGCCGACTGCTTCATTATTAAATGACAAGTGGATATTTTGCAAAAACTAGTAGTGAGATGGTTTGGAATCCCCTGTGACGGACAGGTGCAATTGCATGGTTTGTGTGCCAAGCCTCGATGTCACGCAGCTATAATGCCTGCTAGTGCGCGTGTCACGGCACCAGTCATAAACCTGGACGGCCATTCTGTCACATTTAAGAAGCCGTCAGCGCAACTCGGCTCTCCGAATCTCTCTCCGCTAAAGCTAACCATTATCTCACCACTCACTCGTCTCCCTGCCATTCGCCGTCCATCCGAACCTCGCGTTTTCTCCTCCTCGTGCCCCTCGCCTGAGAAGTAAAAGCAATCAGTCATCTTTAGTTCTGCTACACGTCTCGACGTGGGGTGATTCAGGAATCCATAAAGCGGAAAACAGCGTCAATGGCCGAGCTTTAAACGAGTCAAGTCAAGTAAGCTTTATTGTCGTACCGTCCGTACACAGGCACACAGAGGCACAAAATAGTGTTCCCCCAGGACCACAGTGCAACAGACAGACAGCGAGTAACAAGGGGAAACTTTTCAGAATGCTTAAAGCACAAAAAGCCGCAGGGCAGCATCGAGATTGCAGTCGCCGAGATTTCTAAGACAGATGATGCAATTCGAAGAAAAAAAAAAATCACAATTAATTATTGCCAAGATTAATTTCAGGGGGGAGAAAGACTTTTTGGTCAAAAGTGCACTGCATTTGGGGCGGTCTGTAACGACCAGGAAGAAAGGCACAGAGAACGAGAGAGAAAAGCGGATGATAGCGGACACGCTGGCTACGCAAACTTTGTTTCCTCTGTTTATGTAGCGGGTTCCTCTATGCCCCATCCACCATCTGCTCATGAAGAATCTGTTTCACTCAATGAGCCAAACCCAGGCTTTATTGGCCCTAATGACACTATCAGCTGAGCCGCCAAACCCAATTACCGCTTAAGAAGGGAGGCATCCCTAGCTAACCATGGCCGCCTAACGCAATTTAGCCGTGATGAAGAGATGGGATAAATAGCCGTTAATGGAGGGAGAATGATCTCACAAATACAAAAAACTCAATTCATTTCTCTGGGAGAGCAATCTGTCCGATTCAGCGCTAATGGAGTGGAGTTTCATTAGGCCTCGGGCCTAGACAGCGGCCACCCCTCTTACCTACGAACGACAAAAGACGACAGCACAAGAGACACGCGTGTGCCTCCAAAATGATGGCGCTCTGCCCCATCCAGCCGACAACGTTGCAGCATTGAGGTACCGCGTCCCAGCAACTGCTCTCTTCCAGAGTCAATATTCTTCACTGGCATCGCAGCATATGAGGATATATGTTCAGGGATATTTGTGCATCGTGCCCCACATGGCTACCATGAAATGTGCAGATTGTGATGAAGTCAAGTTTTCTTAAATAAAAAAAGGAAAAGCGTCCCCTTGCCATTATAACCTCTGGCAATCAGTCATACAACCAGCATACAATCAATAAAATCCATCCATCCATTTTCCATGCCTGTCTGTCCTGTGTGGGGTTGCGGGGGTCTGGAGTCCATCCCAGAAACTACAGGTGCAGGGGAAGCAATGATTCGGGACAGGGTGCCAATCCTTCACCAGGCGCAAACAATACAGTATATAGAATAACTAAACAATATATACATGTGCTTGTGTGCATACATGCTGCAGCTGTAGAGGATATATACTATATATTCGTATATGTGTATCTGAAGTATTCAGGAAATTGAAGGAAGTCATTCGTGTTCCTCAGACGAAGAGGGATGTCATTCAGAAGCGGGGACCGGAAAGGGGCGGGGGGATTACCGTGAGTAAATCACAATGGGTGTAAATGATCGGCCGAAGCACCGTGACGGTAATTCCTTACCCCGGTGTCAATGGCCGTGTGTCACACACGGGGGGGGTCGCATGGCGGGCCACGGGACCGGGGCAGTGATCCGTGACCCGCTGGTGCAAACGGGACACTTAGCGCATCGGTGAAGTTAATGCACCCTCCGACTGCTAAATAAATTAACCGCTAACAAATCAAATTAAAGTGTTAATAGCACAGCGATGCTCTCGGTATAACGTTAATTGCATATAAGGCAGAAATATAGAGAATATTACACTGCAGATTTAAATGTGTTTAATTATAAGCAAAAGATGTTTCAATGAAACAAGTCAGTAGCCTTATATAACTTTTATTGCAAGTCATCCATAATAAGTATTATGACAAAAATAAGTATTGTAAGGCACAAAGAACACCAAATACTCTCTTGAATAAAGATAAAGGTCATAGACCTCAAGTTTGCAGGAGAGTGGAAGTAACATGAAAAGCAAACAGCATTAATATCCTGTAGAGAAACAAAGGAACCGCGATTCTGCTCTTTGGAAGCTCACCGTTTCAGGCAGTCTTGGGACGATGGTGAGTAAAATCACTGAAGGCCCGTGAGTGAATGAATCAAAGGCTTGTGAATGTTACCTAACTTACTGAGCGCTGAGATCACAACTGTTAGAAAGTGACATCACATTATAATAAATCCCACAGCTAGAAGGTGTGCCTGCGCATTCGAGCCATGCATTCATCTGGGGGGAGTTTCTCAATGCCACACAGCTACAGTAAGTATTATGCCAATTAGAAAATGTCTAAGAGAAGAATGTTTTAAGAGAAGGACTTGTTTCAAATACTTGTTTCGTCAAGAAATATTGAGGGTTGCCGCTTCTATTCCTCACCATTTGCTTTCTGCGTTATATAAATCTCATCTCAGCGCTGATCGTGTGTATATTGTTGTTTTAGGTTGTTTAAAGCCTTTGTGACCAGGCGGGGGCGGTCTGTACTTTTCGGAAGCCGGGTGACGGAGCACACAAAGGCTCGGTCGCGGCCGATCGCCCTCCTGTACGCATCCTCCATACTGTATGTGCTTCATGTCAATATGCGACTCTTGCGTTATTTCCCCACTCCACCCCCCTTTTTCACAGAAAGGGTAAGAATCGTAGTGGGTGGAAGGGGGCGCTTATACGGGGAGGGGGGCGCTGGCATTGCCGGTGCCGGTGGCGGGGGGGGGGGGGGGGGACACGGATATGAAACAGAGTCCTGCAGTCGAAAGGGCACAAGGACCCAGCCAGAGTTTGCAGACGGACATTAGGAGAGTCCAGAGTTAAAATCCTATTAGTTTGAGTTTGGAATTGTATTATCGTCGTCGAGAATCACCCGTCTGGCAACTAGGGTCTAATTTACGCCAATCAACAGCAATTACTGAGGGGAAGGGAGCTCTTATTAGACAGCCTTATCCACTTAGACTAATGAATGGGGCAAATTCAATCTCTGCTAGGGAGATGTATAGCGGAGCTGCAGCTGGGGGCTACAGCCTGATGCTAAAGGCACGCCGCTGTTATTTGTCAAACAGCAGGGGGGCTGTCAGGCCTGTGATGGACACGCGGCGAGGAGGGGAGGCCTCCCCCGGCGGGGAGGGCTGGCGAAGCAGGCCTGCCTCTTTGCTTAAGCTCTGCATGACGTCGGGCCAAAAAGCACGAAACAAGGAGGCAAAACGACACGCCGTGTTCTCCTATATTTATATAAGAAATACAAATATTTAATCAAAGGGACTAATAAACATTGGTATATTTTACCAATATTATATATTTATCTTCCCACTACTACATTCCCATTAGTGTCTGGAATTAAAAGTGTTGGGGATATAGTAAATATATTCAGAAAATATATATATATATCATTCAGATTTACGTACATCGTATGTTTCGTTCTATTATTCATCCTGAAAAATGATGGCAACATTTTTGAAACAGATTGATCGAATTTATAGCAATGGTTCCCTCTAGTGTAAGGATTCGGGACAGCCTCTTGTGTGAAGTGTGAAGCATGTAGTGCACACCCACACTGGCGATGACAACCTTAGGGTGGGGATCATGTCATCTGTAAAGAGGCTTCAAGGTTCCAGTGTTTACTGCGGAGTTAAACAAGAAGCATATAGTATATAAGCATATAATATAATAGCAAATTATTGTAGTAAAAATTACAGACAATGAATAAAAATTAATTTGGAATCATAATTGGTTTGCAATACAAAAATAGAAAACTTTCTTAATAACATAGCTTCCGGGCCCATTTGGATAGACAGATAGATAGATAGATAAGATTATATTTACTGGTAACTACAATTTTATCTGACGTATACATATACTGGTGAAATAGCAGATAGGTGCAGCTGTTTTATTTGTACTCCACTACAGCAGGGGGCGATATGCATCTCCGCGGTCAGTACCAAAAGTCGGACAGGGGCGAATACGTCGAAGAAGAGGCGTGACCGTCCTCAAAAATGGCTGCCTGCATGTAACATGCACCGGAATCGCATTCGTTTAAAATGAACACAGCCGTCATGTTTCAGGTCGTCAAGTGTCCCATCGCAGCCTGTCGCTTCCTCTCACCCCGGGGACGCGTGCTGGTAGAGGCGGTGAGGGGGAGGAAGTCGCGGGATGACCCGAAGGCCAAGTCTAAGCTGGGCCGGGTGAAGATGCCGCCTCCCATAGACCCGCTGGAGATGGTCGTCCTCAAGGAGAGATACACGCAGTACCAGATGGTCATGAGGGCGCTTCGGTCGGTAGCCGTTTGCTTCTCCATAGACATTTGGAAATTGTTTAGCCGTGTGTCGTTTCCCTTTATTTATGACTGCGGCTGTATTTTGATTTAAAAGAATGAAGGTGACAATCCCCCTCCCCCCCGCAAAAAACACAAAGGTTTATGCCGCTATGCTGTAACACGCGTGTGCATTAAAATGTGTTTATTCCAAATGTGGCGACGCAGGGTGGAGTTCAAGGAGGAAGTAATGCGCCGACGCTACGAGGAGGAGGTGGGCTCCCGAGCAGAGGAGCGAGCCAAGCAGGGCACGATGGAGCACCGCGCCCTTATTGCCTGGAACGACGCGGAGAACCTTCGGCTCCGCCGGCTTCGGTGGGAGAGCATGATCCTTTGCTTAGTCAGAAAAATGTTGCTCAGTTTTGCTGTTGCTGCGTAGCTTTCTACACTGATAGGGAAAAAGCACCAGTTTGTACCTTTTCAGGTTAC
>JAODKL010000017.1:1360677-1403613 GCA_026780765.1 Petrocephalus schoutedeni
GACGGGGGCTTAACGCCCCCCCTTCCGCCCCCCCCCCCCCACCCCGTCTCCAGCTCCTGGCCCTTCACTGTGACGGACACCGTGCAGCCTGTGGCCTTGATCGCAAGGAGACCCCTGCTGGCTGTGGTAAATCGAGTCTCGTTTACAGTAAACCTGGCAGTCATGACAGAGCTGGGCAGTGCGTTTCTTCCGGGGAAGCTCTTGCCGTCTCTGGCCGCAGTCTCGCCACTCGGCCATCGCTCGCTTTGATGATGCCATTCTGTGAAAACCTAGGCCCCGCCCGCCTGGACATTTATAGTGTAACTATATAGCTGCGGCGTTCTCTGTCCCAATGGGTCACGCGGTCCAAAATGGTCGAATGAAAGCCTTCGTCTGTTCAGGGAAACGCAAGGCCAGCTGCTATGTGTCTGATGAGCAGCGGGTGTGTTACTGTAATTGTTTGTTAATCATTACAGTAACATGAATGTTTTGTTATGATAATCTCTGTCTCTACTTCTGGATTCTATTAAACTGTTAATGACCGATATGGATCTTTAGATGCACAATATTAATCGATTTGACCCCAGAATCAAATCTTGTTTTTATAAGCGAAAGAATTAGGTCAATCTTGGACTTGTTTGCAGCTGAAGTAATGAAGTTGGTACACAGCTGCGGGACGCTACTGTGCTAACGTGCTGTTAGCTCTTAGCCGACGGCGCCGAGATCAGGAATTTTTAGTAGCTATTCTGTGTAGAATATGCTTCGGGTTCCTCCAAGAACTAAAGTTAATATTAATAAATATGTAGAATTGAATTTCTAATGAATGACTGTCACGCTGGCGAATGTCTAATGCTTCTCACCCCCATCTCGCTCAGAGCACAGCCGAGTCGTCTTGGGTGACAGAGCTATTGTGGACTCTTTTCGTCCCGTTTACAGTATACCAAGTAAGGTACTAACTGTTATTCTTTGTTCCTTTTTGAAGGTATAGTGTTCATCTGCTATGTCGTCCTTTGTTTTACTCTTGTTTTGATGGTTGTCACGTTTGCCAGTTCTTGACCAGTTTTTCGTCACTTTTCTGAATGTCTCCACCCATCTTTACTTCATTCGTGCCGTTCACACAAACCCCTCCACATTATGGTTACATCTGCCTGATGTCTTTACATCAGATCAGTAGGTTTTATTTATTTTCAATCAGTCCTCACAATTAACATTCCCTGGTGATGCAGTATCTCCGTGGCCATCACTGAACCTCAAAGCCTTTTTAAAGAGCCCGGCTCCAAACAATGCCCACTGAAAGCCGCCTCCCTCTGTAGATGTCCCGATCTGCCCAGCTGTTTGTCCACCTCCCCCCCCACTCGCTGTTGTTGCCGGGTAGATTGTGTCTGTGGCGTGATGCCTGCATGGGCTGGTTATCCACCCAGGGCCATGTACTCTCCCAAGGCGGCCAGAATCGAGGAGGATTACCATGTTTGTCATGCATTAAGGCACCAGGCTCTAAGCTGTAGGCTGCGTCAAAGAGTGGCTCCAGGTGCTGCTTTTACTGACAAGTGTTAAAGCACAATGCACACCAGCGCTTGTGTTTGGAGACTGTCGTCAGTCACCACGTGATTAAGGATAGACGACAAAGGGTTATGCATGAACAAGGGATGTTTGGGTGAGGTTTTCTGTGAGCGGTGCTGGTGGCTTTTATGTTGGGTTGGGGTGGGGGGTGAGGTGGGGTTCCTGCTCCTAAGGTGAAGGTCGTCTCTCTGCTCCGCATTTTTCCACAGGTGGCTTCCCCCGATGTCCAAAAGAGATGGAGATTTGCCGCAAGATTTCGCCAACAGAGTTCAGGAGGTGTGGCCTAGTTGAAGCGAAATCTCGTCTTGACCTTAAAGGACGTGTGTCCACTTATCTCACTCTGCGCTTGTGAGAGTACCAGTGAGTACACTTCTAAACATGCTGCACTGTAGCCAAAGTGATGGTTTTTGTTTGTTTTTTTGTCCCCCATACTTATAATTTGCAGGTCATAGCAGGTGAGCTTGGTCTGGTACCCACGCAGATCACCAAGGGAGACCGAGCAGAGCACATCAAAAGGAGAAGGCACATTGTCCCTTGGACAGGAAACTCCAGTAAGACAGAATGAAACATGCCAGCTTCCTCTTTCTTAGCCTCTAGAAAACCAGCGGCCCCGTGTGTGATTTTTATCCACGTCACCTAGATGCAGCCGTGAGGTCACAGACCCACCCCCCAGCTTACTTGGCTCCCCGGCCTGGGCTCGAGGATCCGCGGATGGCGAAGATGACCCAACAGGTGAAGGAGGTTCTCCCCGATGTCCCGGTCAACGTCATCATGCGAGATCTCGGTAAGCTTCGGCTCAGGCCCGCTCCCACTTTGCCTACGATGGCTTCTCTGCGACCTCGCTCTTGATTTTTGTCTTTGGCACAATCTTCCCGTCGGCGCTAAATGGAGCGATTTATGTCTGTGCTGTAAATCTCACTATCCGAAGGAGTGCTGCTGTGCTTAATCTAAAATGTCTGTAGCAGTGGGCGCCGGAAATGAGGTCACGTGGTGAGATTCACCTGTGCTGCGCTTTTAGTGCAGACCAACTGCGTGAACACGACTATTACAAACCTACTGGAAGGCAGCAGAGACTCGGAGGTGGAGGCCTCGGCAGGAGCTGACTCCCCCGCAGCCGGGAGCCCCGCCCCCTCCGTGTCCAGGCTCGTAAATCCCCCTTGGGTAAGTGCTTCGTCATCCCGCCCCCGCTGTTACCGGCACGGCGGCGAGCCCAGAGAGGAGGGATACTCTGTGAGCTTGCGATGACATCACACCAGGTGATTACAGTCCCTGAAGGATCAGGTGTCCGGTACGGTTTGCCTTTGTAGCAGATTGCAGTGGAAAATGGTTAGGAGTTAGTTATATGAAAATGCGGCTGGTGCCACCAGAATTTGTTTTGTTGTGGGGGAAAATGTGTGAAAACACAAGTGGTTCACAGCCAGAGGATGTGAAACACTAATCCTAAATCCTGTGCTTTTTTTTTTCCCCCATGAATATGAAATGAAGTCAAATCCAGAAACTAAATGTAGGACCTGATGCTTGGATCATTTGTATTTACATTAATGTTTCTACTTCCTGCCAGCCTGCTGCTAATACCTTTGGGAATTCTCAGATCGACAGACACATGTCTCTCCAGGAGAGAAAAGAGGCCTTGTATGAATATGCTAGACGGTAAGGAGCATGGAGGACGGGAAGGAATAGCGGCCTGGAAATAGTAGCTGGCCAACTGCTTAGCATTCGATGCAGTTCGTATGCTATACTGCCACCACCAGCCATGGCAGTGGTATTACATTTACAGTTCACCGAGTTAACTTGGTACCATTTGGTATCTTTCGCTCAGGTGAAGCTGGCTTCAGTCTGTAGTCTTTAAAAAATAATATATATTGCAATGTAGTTATGCCGTTTCATTTGGGTTTACACAGTGGCAGTAATTCACTGCGACTCTGTCGATCTCCCTTTTCAGACGTTATATAGAAAAACATGGACTCAATCTGGAGGACATCCAGTGACATGGGGAGGCCGGGACAAGACCAGGAACACGAGAGACTGCCAATAATGTCTAAGGATTGATGGAGCAGTGGAGGGGCTGACCACAGGACTGCCTTAAGGATCGCTCACTACGATGACACTTGTCTGGCCGGCGAGAAAGATGCACTTCTGGAAGCTTATGTGGATTTCAGTTTTAATTATTTTGCATGGCAATCATGCATGTACTTTGATTCTCTCCACAAATAAGATTATTTTGGTAAAAGTTTATATTAATACCTGTTGTCAGTGATGCATTTTTTGAGTCCAAAGGTGATGTAATAACGTAGAAGCAGGTGTGAGATTGGTCTGCGCTCATAAAAATTCATGGTCGAGATACATTTGAATAAATTGAGTCTGCTTTTAATGGCATGATTGCTGAGACGTTTATAAACCCACAAATGTCATTTTTGTTAATGCTAATTTTAAGTCCCAAAACATCTCTTTGAACAAATACGTTAGATAAATTGATCATTTGTTTGTTTTTAATGTCCTACATATAGCGAGTTTTCATTGGTCAATTTTTTTATCTTAAATTGTCATAATTGGCAGGTTACCTTGGCAGATTGCCTCGGACCTCCTTGTTGAACCCGTTTATTGTCATATATAAATATATCGACCCCTTGATTATCATGATAATTTCAAGCACGTCGAACCTGTGCTCCAGTTGTGCACCATATGATGTAGTTACCTATTGTGCATTACTTTCACCGTATGAAAGTCTTACGCTGGCTTTTTGCAAATGCAGGCTTGCTATTGGATAATACTCCTGTTCGTCACATGCCTCAGAAGGTGATTGGACGGTCAGTTTTTCCACCCCCAAGGTAGACCGGTAACTGCGGTGTTGCGTTCCCGGTCCCGGATAGAGGGTCAAAAGAAATGAGCTGCTTTCAATTCGATGAATAAAAGGCTATTCTTATTAGGTTCCCCTTTGAGTACTAGTCTTTGGTGCAGTGGCATAGTGGCGAGCTTCTTTTATGTGGTTTTAATCCGAGTTGTGTTTTAATTTCCCGTTATTGGCAGCCAAAAAATGGAAGTACCATGTAGAAAGTACCGTTAGATTAGAGAAATTGACCTTAATGCGTGTTAAGGGAATCGGATTATTCAAAGGTATAAGGCGCGACATACACAGTAGCCAATGAGACATATTTCTAATTTCCTAGTACAAAAAAGCACGGGCGTTGCTGTGCAATGGCTACCGAAATATGCACGATCCTGTTTGAGCCGGACTTTTACTGTTAAAAGAAAACTGAACTATAAAACCCCAAATCCACTAATTTTAGCGTGATTTTAATCTATTTACTTGGTCTACAATATCTATCAGAAGACATGTTATCACGGCTGCGTTACGTTATTTGATGTGTAAGATTCAGTTCAAATTTCACGGCATTAGGGTTTCAAATGTTCCGGAAGATTCCTAATCCATTCACCAGATTAAAATGGAGGAAATTAATCCTACCAGTCTTTTCGGCCAATGGCGTCTCTCCGTCTTGACCGGCGGACCAATCGGAGCACCGCGGCATGACTCAGCAGCGCCAGTTAGAAATGCACCAATAGAAATGCGGGGCGGGTGGGTCATTGCCGACTGGCGGACCAATAAATCCGGGCTATTTTTGAGAAATTTAATATCTACGTAGTGAGAGCAGGCAGCAGAGCTCGAGTCGGTCGCAGTTTTTCTCGTAATTTGATCGTCGCAAAAACTAGAAATAAAAAAATGAGGGAGATCGTTCATTTGCAGGCCGGCCAGTGTGGAAACCAAATTGGCGCCAAGGTTTGTATAGTCCTGTGTAATTTTCTTTTCATTATTTTTTTTAGCCCGTCGTTTCTTATGCGCGGGGATTTCCCGAATTACTCCGCCTATAGCCGCTTTTAAAATTGTCTCGTTTTAATCTCCAGCATTTCTATTTCGTACAGCTGTATTAAAATATACCGCGGGAAAGACGCCTGGAGGCCCTGCAGCGCTTACATTTTTTTAGTTTATTTTTTTTTATCGATTTGAGCGCAAAAGTTTTATTTTTATTAAAGTTCTTGGTTCTCCGGTTTGACGTATCGCTCGCAGTGGGCTTGAGAAGCCGGCTTCCGCGCCGCCGTCGGACCCCGCGGGCGGCCGTCCAGCGAGCCGCCGCGCCTTGGGTGTTGGCCGCCCCATGCTGCAGGAAGTAACATGGCCGCTCCTGGCTCGGGGCGGCCGGAGCGGGCCGCTTGCAGGCCGGCCGACGCCCTGCGCCGCGCTTTCTCCCGCCCGTCGCCGCCGCTTTCCCTTTCCGCTTTGAGGAGGACGAGCGGCGACGTGGTCGGACTGAAACGCTCCGGCCCCGCGAACTATCTAAAGAATGCCGCTGGAATCGCCGCTGGTTCGGGGCGGGCGGGCTGCCAGTGCGCCGGGGCGGGCCCGCTGATTTATTAATGGCGCATTGGCGGCACCCCCCCGGAATGCAGCCCTCTCCGCCCGCGTAGCCATATTGCCGCTACGTGTCAGTGCCGATTAATGGTAACGGGGGTGGAGGGGCCGCGCCGACTGACGCTCTGCCTTCCCCCCCCCAGTTTTGGGAGGTTATCAGCGACGAGCACGGCATCGACCCGACGGGCAGCTACCATGGAGACAGCGACCTCCAGCTGGACCGCATCAATGTGTATTATAATGAAGCGTCAGGTAACGTGGGGGCGGTGGTCCTTGGTGCTGCATGTGATGTGGCCATGAAGGTTGGTGTATGTAAGGGGGGGGCTCCTCCATAATTCCTTTTTTGAGTATTTGGACTGCAAAAGAATCTACACTTTTGGTAAATGCAGCATTGCAGCTTTTGTGTGTATGTATGAGTATGGCAGTGGGTATAAGATGTCGGCTAAGTGATGGTTTTTCCATTTGGGGGAGATGGGTCTGCTGTATGGTTGGTTTGAGTGAATATGCAGAAGTGACTTATGACATGTTGCGAATAACTAACTTGATTTTCCTGTTTAGGGGGAAAGTATGTGCCGCGCGCTGTACTGGTTGACCTAGAACCTGGGACCATGGATTCTGTGAGGTCTGGACCATTTGGGCAGATCTTCAGGCCAGATAACTTTGTCTTTGGTGCGTATCCCCTGCAGTTCAGTCTTCTGTTTGTGTGTGGGTTTTTTTTTTTTTTTTTTCTCAGCAGTCTTGAACAAGCCATCAAGCATACTTTTGATTCTCTGAAATGTCTTTTAGGCCAGAGTGGAGCTGGTAATAACTGGGCAAAGGGCCACTACACAGAGGGCGCAGAGCTGGTGGACTCTGTGCTGGATGTGGTGAGGAAGGAGGCGGAGAGCTGCGACTGCCTGCAGGGCTTCCAGCTGACACACTCCCTGGGCGGGGGCACGGGCTCTGGCATGGGCACGCTGCTGATCAGCAAGATCCGCGAGGAGTACCCCGACCGCATCATGAACACCTTCAGCGTGGTGCCCTCCCCCAAGGTGTCCGACACCGTGGTGGAGCCCTACAACGCCACGCTGTCCGTGCACCAGCTGGTGGAGAACACGGACGAGACCTACTGCATCGACAACGAGGCGCTCTACGACATCTGCTTCCGCACGCTCAAGCTGACCACGCCCACCTACGGGGACCTCAACCACTTGGTCTCCGCCACCATGAGCGGCGTCACCACCTGCTTGCGGTTCCCCGGCCAGCTCAACGCTGACCTCCGCAAGCTGGCTGTCAACATGGTGCCCTTCCCCCGTCTTCACTTCTTTATGCCTGGCTTTGCTCCTCTCACCAGCCGGGGAAGCCAGCAGTACCGCGCCCTCACTGTGCCCGAACTCACCCAGCAGATGTTCGATGCCAAGAACATGATGGCGGCCTGTGATCCACGGCACGGCCGTTACCTGACTGTGGCCGCAGTCTTCCGTGGCCGCATGTCCATGAAGGAGGTGGACGAGCAGATGTTGAACGTGCAGAACAAGAACAGCAGCTACTTCGTGGAATGGATCCCCAACAACGTCAAGACTGCCGTCTGCGACATCCCGCCCCGCGGCCTCAAAATGGCCGCCACTTTTATCGGCAACAGCACGGCCATCCAGGAGCTGTTCAAGCGCATCTCTGAGCAGTTCACCGCCATGTTCAGGCGCAAGGCCTTCTTGCACTGGTACACCGGCGAGGGCATGGATGAGATGGAGTTCACAGAGGCCGAAAGCAACATGAACGACCTGGTTTCCGAGTACCAGCAGTACCAGGATGCCACTGCAGAGGAAGAGGGTGAATTTGAGGAGGAGCCTGAAGAAGAGCTGGCCTAACCGGTCCCCTTCTGCTAAATCGTTCTTATGTGAAGCATCTCCTTTTTCACTGTTCATATTTTTAAAACCCTGATAGTGGTCACTGTCATTGTCAACCTCCAGCTGTCATGTTCTCGGTGTTTAACACTAAATAAAACCCCATGCATTTCACAATGAATTCCTTGTGGGTTTTTTTTTCTC
This sequence comes from Petrocephalus schoutedeni, assembly GCA_026780765.1. NCBI lineage: Eukaryota > Metazoa > Chordata > Actinopteri > Osteoglossiformes > Mormyridae > Petrocephalus > Petrocephalus schoutedeni. The sequence goes on from JAODKL010000017.1 coordinate 1,368,649, forward strand.
TTCCCCTGCCCTCATTTTTAAACTGTGTGCTTTCCAAGTCTGAGATGTTTTGTTTTAACCACTTTTGACAATCTGCCTCTAATTCACAGCTACTTTGCAGAAGGTGGATGCGTGAAAGGCTTTATTTAATGCTAGTGCTACACTTTCTCATGTGCTGGAACAGGCTTGCAGGAAGCTGACCTCTGCAGTTCTGTACTTTTATCTGTGGATCATGTCAGCTGACAAGTGGCAGGTGTAGCCTAAGAGCATTAAAGGCTTGATTGTGGCAGAGCCAGAAGCACTGTTGGCACTGGTTTAGAGTAGAATGTTATAGGGACCTATAACTTTCCCTGATCAGGAGGGGGGGGGGTGTTAATAGAAATGCAGTTCATTAACTGCAATTCCTTGTCAAATTGTTGTACTGTAGGTGGACTACAGGCCTCGGGGCAAAATTCTTCACTTAATGGACTACTCACTTGGGGATCCAACAAAAACAATTGTTCTTCTACAGTTAATTTATTTTGAGACATGCAAGTGAACATTTTCTCCAATCAATTTTTATTCTAAAGAGATCTGGTCATTTGGTGCTGTTCCATTAAATGGGTCTCTGGTTTAAAAAAAATCCTGAATTTTTTAACAAGTTGTCTTTACAATGTTTCATTTACAATTTTAATACCTAAAATCTTTTTTCAAAACAAGGAGACAAGGCTTCTGTGGCAATAGAAAATTTGTTCGTAATATTCAGGAGTAACACTACTTACATCTCATGCATTTGCTGTAAACTGCACCATCCCTGATGAAGGGAAATATCAGTCAAGATTACTCAAGACATATTCAGCACCACCCAGCTCTCATCAGAGCTGTTGCATTTATATTCAATAGGAGGGTTTTGAGATAGAAGTAAAATGGTTCTCGACTGTTTATACATGCAACAAATCCCCAGTGAAAATTGTACGTTGTATCCCCATCACCACCTTCCTGTCCTATTTGGAGGCGTGGCTAAGTTATGAAATTTGGTTATTCATTTGCCCGGGGTACTGTTCAAATTTCTTCTCTGCTTCTTCACTGAATGAATCACCTAAGAGAACAAAAAAATCAACATGTTTATACCTCGTGATCAACAACGAACTACTATAATAAAGTTTTAAAGAACCATGTGGTCAGACTAGAGTTGAAATTTACCTCCACCCTGTGGAGCATTTCTGTATATGCATATTATCAGTTCAAGCATTTTTTTCCCACTGCAATTCGTGGTCAGGGTAAGAAACTTTAGGAATTACGTACAGATGTGACATTTGTGCAGCCAAATCCGATGCCCGTCATATTTACAATTGCACTTCATGGCGTTGTTGGTGAAATCGCTCTCTGACACTTCGAAGTTAGGATTTATTACGAGCTGTTATGATGGATAACAAGGGAAACAGATAATTGTTAATTTTTCAATTTTAAGTTCTTTGATTTCAAAGAGATGCACAGGACAATGAAGAATTTTACAGTCAATGCTGGGAGAAGTTTAAATCTCGGTGCTGAGTTAATGTTCTCAGCCGGTGGTTACCTGCAGTATGTAGTTGCCTGGCTTCACGTCGGTGATGTCGATCCACTGACAGTCAATGTCATGACGGTACAAGTCCCAGCAGCCCACGGTTATGCCCTGCTCGCCAAAGTTAGCACACTCGTAGCGCTTGGCGACTCCTGGGCCACATATTTCAGTCATTACGCAAATAATAGACATTGAAATTAAAGTCACAGTACTCAAAAGTTCTGTCCAGACAGAAATATATGCCATTTCTGTACTGGGAACGTGTAAGTTTGAGACATTACCTTACAGGTAACAAACAAACAAAATATAACAAAACACATTCTTCCATGAACACAACTTTGCCTGAAGGTTAGGTGAAGGTCAACTGAAGTTAACGTCTAAGGATTTATGAACTGAAGTGAAAAGACTGCTAGAGGATTACGCTTGAGCGTGGAGGGGAAAGAAGCACTTCTGGAAGCTCTGATTCTAATTATTTTGAGAAATTGAAGTGAAACCTGGTTCCTCTTTAAATGTGAATTTCAGAAGCAAGTTAAATGGCCCACACCAGTTAGTTATAAAACAAGAAAAAATCATTGATCAAAAACATGCCATGTGAGTTGGCCCAGCACGAGTGCTGGTTCTGCTCTCTGTACCTTCCTGGCATTCAGTGTCCTCCAGGCAGAAGCTGGCCTTGTGGCCATCTGCCACCTTGGTGCCGTTGGCTGAGAGAAGGTCATAGTGAGTGAAGATGTCCATACTGTGGTAATGCCTGGTGGGAGCGATGGAAACACTGTAAAGCCTTTCACAGAACACAGGGGACCCCAGCTTACTGAACATGTGGAACATGTGGAAAACCTTGCCCCAGGACTCTTCAAAACGACACATTCACAGCAGCAATATAACATCTCAGTGTGTAGCAACTCAGGCCACATAAAAACATGAATGTCATGGTTCAACTTCAGCTTAAACTGACCCATAATTAAGCAAAAATATTCTAAACCAATGTCTCTAAAGCTCTTTATGAAACTTAGTACCAGTGTAAATTTTTTTTGTTGCTCTAAATATAATTAAACTATATTACTAATCCAGCACCACAGCAGAAGATCTTCAGGATGATGTCCGAGACCATGGAGCAAGCACCGGGCCCCGCATTGGCTTGTGGCAAAACCCAGATCTGTCCCACTGGCTGCTTTAGCCCCTATAACGCAACTCCACAGCAGTGACTTCAAAAACAACCCAATCTGTACATCATTACGTACACTGATAACATCACTTATGTTTAAAAAAGGTCAATCAAAATAATGTTTACAACGTATATAATGTTGCTGTCCGAACTGCATTTGTCCACTTTTTGACGATTGTGAGTTTTTACTACAGACAGAATACGCGAACTCTCCTGTTTATTGATAGTGTTCGAAAGCTAATTGATATATAAAAAGATGTTTTTGAAGTCATCTATGTAGTAACTAATATTTATGTTGTACTAGTTGGCATTTGTAGTCTTTGTATGGATTGTTTTACATCGCTGTTTGCAACAAGTGGAGGCTGATAGCTAGCTGACTAATATCATTGTATGCTTTTGATACTGGAATATTTGCCTCACTGGCAACAATCCAAGTCAATTTAAAACAATAAACCATTCACTGTTGGTTGTGTAAAGGTAGGTTTTTTTGTGAAGCCAATGGTGTCTCACTTAATTTTTTTAGGTTTATTTTCTAAAATAGTTTCTGAGAAAACATTTTTTCATGCTCCTCAAATGTGTTTTTTGAGATACGTATTTTTCATCTGACAGAGATGATAAGTATATATAAATCGCCATGGCGACCACCTTCTGAAACATAGCTTTGAGGTTTCAGCATGTCTTAAGAGTCTGTTTAAAGCCTTCTTTATATAATCTCCTGAGAGCACCCTGGATTATCTGATGGTTCCATAAATGACACAGTCAGCACTACACAAAGGAGTCAGTAACCATGGCAGTAAATTTCGTCAAATTCAGTGATTCTCCAGCAGCTTTACACTTAGGAGGAATTTGAACTTTGACCCGAGAAAGCAACATTGGATTTGAGAAACAATAAAAATGACTGAAAGCAGCCACGAAAGAAATCTCTTCTACATTTTAACAACACAGGTTATGCTGGTCTTACGTAAGTAATAGTCTGTGCCTAGATACTTAAAGCACAGGAATCGCAAAGACCCAATCTGAGATTATTTTTAAGTGCTCTTATGAGGTTAAATGGAACCTAACTGGAAAGATCTCATCAACAAAAACATGCAGAAATAGGAGTGCAATGGAGGTGCGTGTTCATCATCCGAAAGACACCCTGAGGTGCAGAGACATGCAGCACTGCAGAAGGTACGGTCACGGCCAAGGGAGATCACGGGCGTGCACCAATGCAGTTACACAGAGCTGCAGCCACGCCAACCATGCGACGAGGAAGTCATGCTGTAGAGCAACCCGAGGCCTCACCAGAATGGGACAGGAAAGGCGTGGGCATGCCGGCAAGCCGCAGCGGGGGGGCCGGCGTTTACCTATGGCACTCGTGCCACACCCAAGAGTGGCGGCCGGCCTTGGGGCGGAAGTCGGCGCGGCCGATGTTGTGGATCTCGGAGGAGAAGCGGAGCAGCCGCCGGTGGCCGTAGGGCCAGTTGGCCCTGGCGGCCGACTTGGACAGGCAGTTCTCCTCGGCGGCGCAGTAGAGCATGTGCAGGGGCCGGTCCTCGATGTAGGCCGTCTGCTGGACCAGTGGGGCGTTCAGCACGAGGTCGGATGACGCTGGAACGTAGGGGGGGGGGGACATTTCACTTACTGCATCCAAGGGATTCAAGTGCAGGCTTTGTTTCAAGTGCAGGCTTTGTTTCAAGTGCAGGCTTTGTTTTTTTTTTAAGGCAACCCTTCATGTTTCATTAAAAGCTATTTGGCAATCACTATGAGATTAGCTTGTTCTCACTTATCCAGGACTCGCTTATCCAATACTCAGACCACAATCAAGCAAGAAACTCAAAATCTGTCAGGTTTGTGCATGTTATTATCAGTTTGGCTTCCACGGTGTTGCGCTGAATCGGGGGCTGGAGGAGCTGGCGAGGGGTCACTCACTCTCGGAGCAGATGACGCCCGCGGAGAAGCGTGACGCGGCCTTCTGACAGGTGACCGTGGCGTGGTGCTGGCAGTGGCTGAGTGACATCTCCTCACCAGTGCACCTCACGCCGCTCAGAACCATGTCCGTCATGTTACTGCTCTCCCAGTACCACGTTTCCTTGGCGAAAGTCACAGACACGGGCAGTCGGGGGGGAGAACACCGCACTCAAAAACGCGTCATAATACACTTAATGCAACACAATAAATCATAAATCAAAGGTAAGTTTACATTACACAGGCTCAGAAAATCTTGTATTATGTTGAATGGCAAAAACCTAAACCATAAAGCGAGCTTCACATTTTCACACTTAAATCATTTTTTATTAGGGGCAACTTTAGCCCCATTTTCCAGTTTTAGAACCCGGCTGTAATTTCGAGTTACTGTCATATCATTTACTATTATTTAGGTGGCAATACTTTATTCGTTGATGCTATTTCTGCCCCATAACTCTGGAAATACACTGATTGAGTTGAAACCTTGGGATGACAAAATATTACGGGAATATATTAAATGCTATCATAAACAGAGTAATTAAGGTGGAATAAATAAAATAAAGAATCATTACAGGACTTGTACTGTAAATTGTGCTCAGATAGGCATAAGACAAGAAGCACGCATATATGCAGTCCCGACATACAGACAACTCATACTTTTGAACAGACCACCATAAAGCCTATTATTTTAAATATATAGGCTTAATACAATAGTTTGTAATTACGAATGCATGACACTTCATGACACTCGTGAAGCTTCAGAGGTCTCATAGGCTGCATCATAGGTACATTACAATACAGTATGTCGTTATTTTTATTATCACTGCATAATTACTATCGTTATTATGTACTGTATTATTAGTTGCTTACCAAAAATGCGACTTAAAGACAAACTATGGGAACAGATCTCATTCATAACTTGGGGACTGCGTATATACGTTTTATTGAAGACGAAAAAAATTATTTATTATTGTTATTATTGTACATCTGAATATTAATCTCCTAAACCACACATCGGCATTTGTGGACATTGACGCATTTGCACGCTAACCCATTGGTACAGCCATCGCCGTTGCCTAGCTATAGGGAGGCCATGATTGGACACCAGGCTTACTGGCCAGCCTGTCACCCACGGTCTTACTCACTGTGATGGCATGCAGGGAGTACCCAAGCCCTAGCTGACGACAAGCCACCATGGCCTCCTTCGTGGTCCATCCTTCACTGCACACAGTGCCCCACCTGGAGCCCACTTTAACCTCTACCCGACCCTCGTAGTTGGTGCGTCCGCCAACGATCCGGATCTGCAGAGAGGCCCTAAAGGGCGTTAGCATGCAAGGACTGGACCACCTGTCTTCTGACCCCCTCTCGCCCACCACCTCAGCCAATCGTGAGTGCCTATGCCACCCGTTTCAGAAGTTTCTCCTGGGTCTTCAAGGGACCTGACACTTGCAGCCACATGCTACAAATGGTTACATGTTACAAAAGGCGTTGAGACGGTGAGTTTCGAGCATTCGGTTTTCCCGACACCTCAACCACGGCACCAAGAAGACCATTTGTCTCAAGGACTGTTGCGCTTGAGATAAATGTTTCCCTGGGAAAAGAATGACACCAACACCATCTCATCGACCTCATTGCGTATTAGTTTGGTCTGATTGCTGGGTTAGTTGGATTGTTACCCCCTCCCCAGTGACATCACAGGGTGAGGTAAGGGAGTGTGGAGCTACCTACTGGCAGGCCGCTCTTAGCGTAGCCCAGGCCCAGCTGCCGACAGACCACCATGGCCTCCCGGGTGCTCCAGCCCTCTCCACAGACCAGCCCCCAGCCCTCCGTCCCATTCCTGTCCGTTGTCAGCACCTCCACGCGCCCCTCAAAGCGAGTCCTCCCCCCAGTGAGTCGCATCTGTGCCGGGGGAGGAGGTTAGTGCATGGGGTTGAGTCAAAGCAAGGCGTGGATGGATGAGTACCAGCACTCTGAACCAGGGCATATACAGGGGTGTGGCCACAGGGGTGTGGCCTCAGCTGAAAGCTGATTGGCCCGCAGAGTGGCCCCTCCCCTGTTACTAATTCAAAACATATTATAGGCTAATGATAAGGTTGGCCCCTCTTTATGACAAATGGCTCCTCTTGTGCCCCCACCTTAAAAAATCTTAATGCACCTGAAGCTAAACACACTGAGGTGAACAGAGTGCTGGTGCTGACCACATTGTACAAAACCCGTTAAGGGTAATTCACAGAGAAGGCTGTCAGGACAGGATGACATCTTGCCCCTGTTGTGAATTAGCTCCTTGGTCTATAGATATGAATTGGTTTCACTCCACCTTCATAACCAATAGCTTTTCTACTTTTGTCAGTTTCACACATGTTTTTCGAATGTCAGTACTCTAAGTCAGTAGTGTCAGATAAACATTATGGGTTAAAAAAAATTGGTAGTGTGTCGCTGAGAAACTAACATTAGTGTCATGCGCCCAAGATTAAATGTTATACTATCAGAACAGATTTCAGGATACCCAGGGTCAAGTTCACAAAAATCACATGAAACGCTTTGCTTTTGTTCCACAATAACACTGCCAATCAACTTTACTAAATGGAATCAACAAAATCCTTATCAGCTTATAATGAAATTAGCATTGAATTGCAAATGCCAAAGCTACACTCATAAGGCTCCTTAGGCAATGTGAACAGCAACCTTACAAAAAGTATAGACTATGACCTGACGATGCATCAGACACTATCGATACACAGTGGCCAGTTTATTAAGTCTTATTAACTACTATTATTCCATTATTATTAAGTAGGTAGCTCCAGGATCCCAGAAACAACTGCTCTCCTGGAATTTGAACAGCAAAAAAAAAAGTGCAGTGTTTTCCAAACCCGTCCACAGGGACTCCCAAGGCGGCCCGTGTTTTTTGCTCTCTTCCAATCCCCTGGGTGTCGGGAGTGAGCGAAAACATGGACCATCTGGGGGTCCACAAGGACTGGTTTGAGGAGCACTGGTCTAGAGCTTACAGAGATTGGTGTGATGAGTAAACATCCAGTCAGGGGCATGTCTGCGGCCGAAAACACCCGGGAAACACCCAGGAAAATGGGGAGGCTCATTAATGCTAACAGGAAGCCCAAAACGGCTTATTTGAAAGCACAATCTGTCTAGCCTGGAGATGGCTTTGGAGGTTAAATTAGCTCCTACCTGGCACTAGCTAGGTGTACCTGATAAGGTGGCCACCGAGTGCATGTTTATAACATTATGGGGTACATATAAAACACCGCGTAACACTCCGCAGGGGGGCCGGGGTCCGACGAGCGCCCTCTAACCGTTTGCTCGTAGGCCATGTAAGGCACGTTGCACCTGACAGAGGCGTCTTCCGCGTGCTTGCAGTTCTCGGACGTGATGTTCTTGAAGGGGCAGTTCCAGATGGACTTCTCGGTACCAGTGCACATGACCTCATTCATGTGAATGGGGCCAATCCCTGCGGGCGACACGGAAGGGAGGCTCTCAGCATGTCACAAACTGCAGCTGTGTCACATTTCAGACCTATAATTGTCATATACAGCGCTCAGAAAAAGTTCTGGGGCACTAGCTTAACTCAGTAAAAATAGTGTAAATTTATTGGTCTAATAACAAAAAACACCACTTCTTTCATTTGTTTACACACACACACACACACAAACAACTGGATGTTTAAAAGTAAAACATTAATTTCAAGTACTAATAAATGGAAACCCAAATTATAGTTCTAAAAGAAATGGTCATTGCTAAAAACCTGTGTGCTTTTTAACGAGTAACACCTTTGCAATAACATAAAATGCCAAACATTTGTTTTTGGCATCCCTGTGGGAGCCAGTGACTACAAGTGCAATTAACCGAAAAATGGCAAGAACAGAACTGAATGAGTCAGTCAAAAAACTGACACTTAATGATAAGAAAATTTCTCTGCGGAAGATATCTACAGATATAGATATGTACGGAGGATAGGTACAGATATCTACAGATATACAGAGCAGAAAGGTCATCTGTGGTTCCCTCCAATGATCCAAGAACACTGAAGTTCTCCCGAGGCCCCAAGTACAGTCATCCTAATTTTAAAGGGTCTTTTCTTTTACTCTTACGTTTGGTCTCTCTGGGAGAGTGAGGTTGCCTCACTGAACTGTTTAGAATCTTACATCTTACATACATTTAAGATTCTGTTTAATATGCTTTATCTGTTTCAGTTATGATATTCATAATTTTTGAAAAGGCTGTGCTTAATTTCATTTAATTTTATGTGAACACAAAATACGTTTATTCTTCATAATAATGAAATTTCATTTAAATAATATTCTATTCTCCAGAATAATATTATTTATTGCCCTGTCTTTGACACAGATGTGCAAAAACTATAAAATACAGAGACCGTGGTTGTTTTTCCATCTGAAAGGGGTTAGATGGGAGGATCTCAGATATTTTTCTGTGTTTTCCATTTTTTAGACTCAAATGATCCCACCAGCCATGGAGTGGGGGCGGGATCAAACTGGGGGGGATTTTTCTGTCTTGCAGGCGTCTAAGAAACTGGAGGAAAATGACTGGATTCCTTAAGCATCTCACTAATTGTTCCTTATTATTTATAATTTGCATTAATAACATTGCATCTTGCATTATGGGCAATTATCGCACAATGCCGACTGAGAACTTCAGGTCCACATGGACTGTGCTGATGATCGGGTTCAAAGCCGCGATTGGCTGAGTGATGTCACTGTTGGGTTCCTGTGCAAGGCCCCCGATGGCCCCGGGGACTGGCTGACTCTGCTTTCTCGCTTGTAGGCGGCTCTGGGTAAAAGCATCGCTAAATAAATGTCTAGACTGTACAATAACTTTACAGACAGGTTCACATAGTTCCTTAAATGTCAAACTATCCTCTTCTGAGTGTCTCTTTGTCTAGTCAGGGGCACTGACTGGAATGGTGCATGCTGGGAGCCATCTGTGTGCTGTGTTGCAGTTTCAGCTTGGCTTCTGTAGGGGGCGGTGTTCTTCCCGAGGCTGTGCTTCTGAGCTGCTGTCATTGGTTGAGTTATCTCGCCATGCTAGCGGAGTGTGCCAAGCGAGTCTGACCCCCGTGAGCCCTCCTCACCCTGGCCCAAGCGTGCCCCCGTCAGGGCTTCCCTGGCGCTGCCAAAGCCCAGCTCTCTGCACACCACGCTGGCCGCCTGCAGGCTCCAGCGGTCATCGCACACCGTGCCCCACTCGCCCTGCTTCAGCACCTCCACACGGCCCTCTCCGGTCTTAGCACCCCCCTTCAGCCTCACTTTGGTCTGGGGGAGCGGGCAGCACAGTACACAGAAGGGTTACGTCTGAAAATGTATCGTCAGGAACTATTTATTTGCAAAGCACAAAACGTACAAGGCATTTGTTTTACTGCAGGCGGCATGCAGTATACAATTAGACCTACACTCAAGACAGAATTATGAAAAATAATAAATAAAAGGAAAACAGAAATAGAAATAGCAATTAAATAAATAAGCAAGTACAGAATCGCTCAAAAGTCTAAAGATAATCCTTGTTTTTCCAACAAGGCAAGGACCCTATGCACACCTCGAGGTTAAGTATTAAGTATTATCTTATGAAAAAGCAAAGAGATGGAGAGCTGTGACAGATGACCCAGCCCCACAATCCCCCGGCCTAAACCCTACAGAGATGGGTTAGGGAGAGCTGGATCAAAGAGTAAGAGCAAGGCAGCCAACTTGTGCCTAAAAGCTCTGGAAACTCCTTCAGCACTGTCAGAGGAGCATTCCAGGTGGCTACATCTGGAAGCTGGCTGAAAGAATGCCAGGAGTCTGCAGTGCTGTCATCGAAGCAAAAGGGGACTGTATGGAGACTCTATAATTTAAGAAAATTCTTAGATATTGAACACTTCTCTCGGTCATTGCAATATTTGATATGTACTCCATTGCATCGAGGCCTGTTACTATAAGGCGAATAACACAGCTAAAATGGCACCGAATGCATTAAAGGCCGGTGTGTACAGATTTTCACTGGTACTGTAGATTGCATAAATGAAGGTGAGATAAACAGATGCAGGGCAAACAGCTTTGGGGTGGGGATGCATGAATAACTTTTAAAAAGCAATGAGAGTATAAATAACACATCACAGAAGCAAACAGCACAACAGAGCTTTCAAAGGAAGCATGGAGTGTCTGTTAAGCTCATTAGCTTAGCATCACCTTACCACAGTCTTGGTCCTCTTCTTCTGGCCATTGATCTGGGAGAACAGGGGCCCTGGCACACAGCTGACCACCGCGGGCATGCCGCCATTACAGGGGGCAGTGCTGTTGCGCTTGGTGATTTCCAGGGGGCAGACAGACAGGTGCACCTCACTCCCCGTGCAGGCAACGGAGTGGATGCGGAAGCTGTTTGTGTGCCTGGAGGTGGGGCCAAGGGGTGGGGAGGAGGAGCCAAAGGGGTGGGGGGGCGGGGTCAAGGGTGGGGGGAGGGGTAGCATTCACAGAGAGCAATGGTGGATTTTCAACTGGCTCTACTGTTACCAGGTATCATCTTCATACTATGTTCATAAACAAACTAGAGATAGCCTGAAGATACAATTAAAAAACACTTTGGGGTATGGTAATTTTTACAAAATGATGAGTCATGCATAAAATAATAACAGACAGAGAGTAGCGCTTATTTGCTGGTGGTACCCCGATACACAGCAAGGTTTCAAATTTAAACAACCATAAACAGGGACAAGACACATGGCGAATGAAGCAGGCCAATGTCCAAGTGGGACAAAGAGAATGCAGATAGCTAAGTTCAGAGTAAGGACAATGAAGTGAATTTGAAAACAAACCTTTTGTGAGGCCTGGAGTTGCTCACTTTAGAATTAGATTTAACTTTTAAAGTATCCCTGCAAAGCAAACAGTCATTAGAAGCCCATTAGAAGCCATATTATGGTTTCTGAACAAAGCAGTTGATCATACTGTATATTTACATGTCCATTTTAAATGAATGAAAACTAGGGTTTCATACAATATTACACAGTTAATCTAATGATATCACATCAATCAAAGTCCACACTGCAAGAGTCACAATAAATGTAAAAGTGACCAGAGGCACAATTTCAAAAATTATAATCAGTAAATAATACACTGCCTGGCCAAAATAAAAGTCACACGCGTTAATATTCCATTGGGCTGCCTTTTGCTTTGATTATGGTGCACATTCGCCAAGGCATTGGTTCCATGTGCTAATGCAACATCTCAACATTTTTTTCCACCTAGATTTGCATTCATTTTTCATCAAGATCTTGTATTGCCGATAGGTTTGTTGTCCCAGTCCGTAAAGGCTTCATCAGCACATCTCAAAGACTTTCAGTGGGGTTAAGGTCAAGCCTCTCTTATCGGCAATTCATGTGTGAAAATGATTCCTCATGCTCCCTGAACCACTCTTTCACAATTGGAGCCCAATGATTCTTGGCATTCCCATCCTGAAATATGCCCATGCTATTAGGGGAGAAATAATCCATTGGTGGGATAACCTGGCCATTCAGTAGATTCAGGTACTTGGCTGACTTCACTTTATTGCTGCATAACGTTGCTGTAATAATGATCCAGTCATTGGCTCTTAAGCACTTGCTGATTTTAATTCAAATTGTGACTTTTTTTTGGCCAGGCAGTGTAGCTAGACACTATAAAATGCAACAATGCACTAATTAAAATTCCTTCTTATTACAATGAAAAGTTGTTGAACTTCATAATTAAAAATAACAATGAGGGTTTTACTAGTATACAGAGTTTAAAATTCACTCAGACCATCATTGGCTATAGGTAACAATCAAATATGATTTATATTTTGCTCTTGGTAAGACAGCTACTCTGAGTGACTTAACAAATATTACAAATTGTCCGAAAGATGGAAAAGCACTCCATCTTGTGAAAGTCACTAACGCCACATGTGCAGAATTGGAAAAATGCCAGAAAATGATCCAATCAGCACGTGCGTAGTGCCTAAGTGACTTATCTTGCCTGTGGGCTTTGAGGTTCAGTTCAGTTATTCAGTTATTCAGCTGGAGACTATGACAGTTATTTAAAGTTCACTGAATTATACATCTGTTAGTCAGACACTGATAAACGAGGAGTGAATTTCCACTCAGTCCATTCTTTTTGTTGCTGTTAAGATGTGACCGCCAATGACCTAAAGTCAGGCTTCCTCATCATATGGTACTTCCGTGAAATTTCCAAAATTCACTCACAAGTCCACAGAAATTTTACCGAAAGTATATCTTGGGCAATTTTGGAGACTTGTTAGTATTCTAGTTCTATTGCCGCTAGTATTGTTAGTATTATTGCCGCTAGTATTGTTAGTATTATTGCCCTTATAGCGATTAGTGCTAGTTTTGGCCCCACAAATACTACAAGCTGTCAGATGTGTAGTGATGTCATCACTACAGAAAGCGAGCAAAATGATCTGCCCCAAGGAGATAAAGGCAACACCCCCCCAGCACAAACATGCTCTCGCACCTCTTCTAAGGAGAAGGCAGCCATGGCCGCTCCCCTTAGAATGTACCTGGAAGGTGAAGCGGCAGCCGTGGACTTTGCAGCTCTCTTTTTGATCTTTTTAATTTGCCTGCAATAATAAAACAGCAAAGCTTTATCAATCTCCACACCAGACCCGTGGGCCCATGTCCCTCACTTTGTGAAGGCATTTTAAGATTAAGTCATCCTGTAGCTATGGCAGTGCTAGTTATTTAATAATGCCCTGAATACTACACCGGCATTGGATACTACACCGGCATTGGATACTACACCGGCCTTGGATACTACACTGGCCCTGGATACTACACTGGCCCTGGATACCACACCAACCTTGGATAGTACACCGGCCCTTGATACTACACTGGCCCTGGATACTATACCGGCCTTGGATACTACACTGGCCCTGGATACTACACCGGCCCTGGATACTACACCAACCTTGGATACTACACCGGCCCTGGATACTACACCGGCCTTGGATACTACACCGGCCCTGGATACCACACCAACCTTGGATACTAAACCGGCCCTGGATACCACACCAACCTTGGATACTACACCGGCCTTGGATACTACACCGGCCCTGGATACCACACCAGTTTTGGCCAACTGTGGTTTCTGGGGCCCCAAGTCTCTTTCAGTTAGCTGTGGGGCCTCAAAAAGCTCAGGGGTCCAAGATTTCACAATCCGCCCATGACCAGACCTTACGCTACTGCTCTGCGTTGGATTATGTCATTGTTGACAGTGTCCTCTGCATTTAACCTATGTGACATTGTAACACAGCAGGGTGCAGCTACTTGAGATCCCAGGGAGCAAAACCTTGCTCAGGGACTCTCACCAGCAACCTTTTAATCAAAAACGTTGTGTCAGAAGCGGGATTCGAACCCACGCCTCCAGTTGGAGACCAGAATACCCATTTCAATGGAAGGTATGGAACCTTGAGTCTGGCGCCTTAGACCACTCGGCCACCCTGACGATGTGATGCAGTGGGGCGGTGTAGTGTGATTATGCTCATGTTACAGGTATTCTCATTGCAGGTGAGACAGGAGAGGGCGCACTCGTAGACCGTAATGGTTTGCACCATAAACTGTAGTTAGTGGCGGATTAACAAGTTCAAAGGGACCCCAGGTTACACTCTCCATAGGCCCATCTTCTGCCCTTTACTCAATTCATTCCTAAAACTGATTATCTGATTAACATAAAATTAATCACATTTCCTCTGTGCACAAACACTTCACATCAGCCTTCTTCAGAACAAAACTAGGGCTGGGTGGTACTTTTTTACAGTATAAATATAAGGTGATTTGCTGGTAGAGTAGTGAGATCTATTTAAATTTTATTTTTCTGGAAACTACTTGCATATTCCCTACAAAGCCCGTGGAACCCTTTCTGAACTGAGCTGCCAACCATCTGCTTTTGGAATCGCAGTGCAATAACATCAGGCGAAAATCGAGCACCGGTCACATTCCCGGCTAGCTTATAGCTCAGGGCTCTGAAACGCAGAATGTCAATTCCCTCAACCTTACAAACTGCCATCAAGAAAGCTTAACAACGAACATGGCACCATCACCATCCCCCTGAGGGCCCTATAATCACAACGGTATCTTGGTATTGGTCACATGACAGCAGTAAAAAACAAAAAAAAAACAACCCAAAGTGACTGGTTCTCCAGTGAAATGCTTCATATTTGAATGTCGTTCCAAAAAAAAAAAAAAACCCAGAAGGAACACTCCAAGTCGAGAGCTGGAATCTATCCCTGACAAGGTCAATTTCGCTCACTAAGAAAACCACTTGGCTTCCTATTTCTAGGAGAGTGCGGAGTAACCCATTTGCTGTTTTAGACAGCCCCATGCAACAAATCCCCCATCTGAAAACAGCAGAAAAAGGGTGGTTAAGTAGGTCCTTCTGAAAAAGAGCATCCCTAAAAGAAACCTTTCATGGCACATTTTGGAGCGACGTGTATCTCAATTTCTTCCGAGAAGAGGACATCATTTTTGGTGTAGCTGGTAATCAGTGAGCCGTCTGTAACCAAAACATTCACATCCTTTCCCATAATTCAGCATTCTGCAGACTGTGAGGGGCTTCCAGAAGATCCACTGCTCCCCATAATTGGTTCAATACGTCCCTGAACACAGAAATGTGGGCGTTCAGGGACTTATTAAGAGGGTGACTGAAAATACAGAAAACAGTAGGAGCCACAAGGAATCCTGTTGGTCGGTTTCATTCCATCAGCCTGAAATATATCTCTGGAATTGAGTAGAAAGGAAAGGGCTCCCATCACTGTTTAATATGCTGTCAAGTTTCTTCTGTGGGGCTGTTTTTTTCTTGTTTTGCTTTGTTAAAAAGTCAGATAAAATCAACTTCAGTTTTCATATAGGTTTCATATTGGGCAATGTCACAAAATTCGATAGAAATAAAAATAGCAATGATTATATATTAACAGCACACTATGTGGCGATGGATTACGACCCATTCAGTCAAGCATAAATCTGAAGCGTGACTTCAAAGGGAATATATCTCATTGAACAACTTCGCTGAAAACGTATCCCAAGATTCCGTGAAATCACTACCACTGTCGCAACCGACCACGTACTGTTTTCGAAAGAATCCTTTTGGAGGGAGCAGGCGCAGGACGAGTCGGCTGCGAACTGTTTTTGCGGTTCCAAAAATGCGTGTAATGCTGACCACACGAGGCAGCGGCGGAGCCCCTCTGAGAGGCTGTGCGCAAATCAGGGCTGCAGACAGTTTATAGCGCCTTTGAAAGGTGGGACCTCCGCGGCTCAAGATGGACATCGCGCACACGTGCGGCACAGCTCGCGACACACACGCGGCACAGCTCGCGACACACACGCGGCACAGCTCATGGCACACACGCGGCACAGCTCGCGACACACACGCGGCATGGCTCGCGGAGCCGCAGCGAGCCCCGAGGCCCTCCTTCCTCCTCCTCTACGGCCCCCTCTTTCTCGGCGAGCCGTGTCACGTCAGGCTCGCATTTCGCTGGCTTGTGTGAATCTCTGACTCACTCCATGTGTGGACCTCAGCCACCTAACCCCGTCCCGGCGGCTACATCCCGATCGAGGCCAGGAAAAGACTCCCCTCCGGAATCAGCGCTGCCGTAAATGAAAGTCATCAAGGCGACGGTGTTATGAATGGAACTCGTCCACAGAGGGAGCGGTTGAAAACCGTCCATATCATCTTTGTCTCCAGGGCACTAGAACGACTTTGAATGTTTGATCTTGCACTCTGTAAATGCTTCTCTGTCCATATTTAGAGTCACTTAGGCTAAGTATCTGGAAGCACGGCTGGACTAGGATTAAAAATCTTGGACTTTGGGGCTCCCCTTAAAACATATTTGGGGGGGGGGTCCCTACAATAAATTTGCCCAGCTCATAAACCCATCAGCTACACCTGGAAAACGCCCAGTATGGAAGGTAGCCATTAGAGCCCTGTCTAGAACTTATCCTGACCATTAAATCACACTGGCTGACTAACTCTTACTTAACAGTGCCTAACTAAAAACAAGCCATTAATACTCTGGTTTAATGGTCACTTTAATGCAGTTATGCAAGTTCCATTTTTTATGCAAGATTATTCTACTAAGTCATTGTCAGCTGCCTCTTGTCCATAACAATATCTCTGATAGGTAGGTCCCAGCTCAGTTCCATTGTGCCATGTTTTAGAAAAACAATATCACTATTACAATTGATTAACGATTGGATAATTGTGTGTCACAGGTACATAACAAAACTATATGCCAACAAACACAGCTCAGGATGTTTGTTCTGGCTCACATACCAGCAGGGAACACCACATGATGCAGACCTGTTTAATTCTTTTTCATATAACGCTCGAAATCCTACCGTTTCAGGCAGGTTTCATACTCACAGGATTTGGTTTTCTTTATGTATCGGGAAATCAGTGTGGGATTGGCTTTAGGATACCCCTGCCAGCGCGATAGTGAAGCCAAGACTGAAACTGAAAACAAGCTCACCACTTGCTTGTGTGTGCGTGTGTGTGTGTGTTTTGTATACTGTATGATTTTTTTTTAATCGACAAGTACACTTCAGAAGGAAGTGTTTTAGAAAATAAATAATGAACTTATTTTAGCCTCTGGTTGCCTCTAGAATTCCCTAAGTTGCTGTTGTACCATTTCTATGTCAGGGCCTGGACCACATAATGGATGCTCTAAAACGTTAAAACTTTAAGGTTGACATTCAGGTGCCAAGACACCTCTACTGGAAGTGGGACCAAGCAGGACGGCTCCCCTTCCTCTGAGGCATGATCCAAGGCAACGAAAACCAACAGGTCACTAACTAATTTTCCACAACCTTGGTTTTGGAGGGAAAAAAAATCTTGATTTCTTTTACTGCTGTTTTCAATTTCAGATTAACATTTTTTTTTCTCCACAAAGGATCCACTGCACCCAGATGTGCCGATTATTGTTAGATGGCATCAAGTCAATGTTAACTCAAGCCTGTCTTATAGGCAACATTGTTCTAAAGCTGTCCATCCTCTGTCAGAATTTTATCTAATGACATAATCTTACTGCATGTGATATGGGGGAAATTGTACAATAGTTTGCATTTTCCTTTAGGTCTCATTGTTTTGGCATAGTCATATAAACTGATCTCTTCCAGTCTGTAGAGCACTGAGTTCTCTTCCAAATCCTCTGACACTTGCCCAATTAGGGGGCTGAATTTCCTAACACGGAGACTGAAGACAGCCAGTTTATAAATACAGATTTCACTTGTATATACAAACTAATTTTTGTCATGTAGAAAGCCAACATGCAAGAATGTCATCATACTATGCACACAACAAAAACCTCGGAACTTCATACCCAAACATTAAATTATTGTGTTTTCCGATAAACGAATAAAATGTAAATTAATTCAGCAAGAGACTGAGTTTTAAGACAAGCACTCTTGAAAATGCTGAGCACCATCGTGTTTTATATACACTGCAGAAACACATCAGTTGTTTAGAAGCATATTAACCCTGATATGATTTGAACACACAACCTTTGGTTCGGGAGTTAGACCACTACCACTGCACCACAAGGCCACTGAAACACTGCCAGCGGAAATGTGATACAAGCCTATGGTTCAAAGCTGTAACTAAAATGAGGATGCGATCATATATCAGTGTGCTAGCCCAACTGTTGACCACTGTACCACAGCTGACCGTGAGCACCCTACAAACCTTGCCATTTCAGAGATGTTCTGGCCCAATCATCAGGGCATAACAATTCTGCCCTTATCAAACTCACTCAGGTCTTCCAAATGCCAATTATGAGTGGGTTTCCAAGTTTCCAATGCCAAACCTTGCATGTGACATTTTTTACGAGACAGTTCACGTGATTCACCTCATATGGGAGTAGTCCTTAAACATATATTCAATTTGATTCTATTCATAATCGTTTGGCTCATCAGACGAGGGACAGAGTGTGGCTCAGTGGGTTAAGTGTGCCTGTGATGAGAGGATTGCTGCTGGTTCAAGCCCAGCCTTGGCACTCTGTGGGCCCCTGAGCAAGGCCCTTACTCCCTGGGTGCTGCACAAGGTGGCTGCCCTTCATGGCCAAGCTTACTCTCATGGAGAGTGAGGATGGGGGAGGTGAGAAGGCAATTTCCCCACAGGGATGAATAAAGTATCAATTATTATTATGAGCCTCATTGCAAGATGATTGAAATGATTCTAACCACAGCCAGGGGGCGCCATTGCACATTTATAAGGAGTCACTTACTTGTAGGGGTTTCTGCCCTTCCTCTCGCTGGGGAAGCCCATCATTCCACAGACAACCCTGGAGTTCTTGGGGCTCCATCCCTGGCTGCAGATCTGCGTCCAGCCGTCCTGCAGCTTCACCTCTACGACTCCCTCCGTGACGGGCATCTGCCGCGGGCCCCCTTCTGCTGAGGGCCGTAGTCGCACCTCCTCAAAGTGGTTTTCATCCATCTGCGTTTGGGGGGAGAGGGCAGGGAGACTCCTGTGAACAGCCTGTCGTGGGGGAGGGGGGGGGTCTGACCCACAGCTTCAGCTCTGCTATTGCTCAGAACGCAAACAACAGAACATCTGCTTCAGAGAGAACATCTGGAGTCACCTGCAGGGAAGGTCCTGACTGTGATGTCAAATTGAAAAACAAATGATCTTTCCTCCTATCTTGCCATCCATCCATTTCCCACTAAATGATTACTTCCCCTATCTTCCATAACAATTGACCCAGTACATGGTCAAAGTGAGGTGAAAGCACAGACCCCCTAAGGCACGCCAAGTCATCACAGGACACATACAAACAACACACATTTTAGAGTCGCTAGTTTGCCTGACAACACACTAAAGATGTGGGTGAAGACCAGCATCTCCATATAAGATAGAGAGAACACACAAACCCCACACACTAGAAGGAGATCTCGAACCCTCAGGCCTGGAGCCCCGACGCCCACTAAACCAAAATAAAAGTAAAACTTAAAAATACCATATCACTAAAATCTATTTCAGACCACGCGACTGCTGCTTAATTTAAAGCTAATATATTATTTCAACAGTTGACCATAGGGTTCAGCAAAGAAGAGCGCTGTCGGGACACAGAGGCAGATAAGCGCTTGCTGTTAACGCTGTTTACGGAGGGAGCCTTCGTTCCGGGCCCCTTGCGCCCCCAGCCGCAGTGGACATACCGAGCGGGGGCCAGCTAAAGGCTGATTCATAGCGCCAGACTGTTTACATAGCAGCTGAAATGACTTTTCCAAGGTTTGTCTAACAACTGGCCCATAGCTAAGCGCCTTGAATGAACCCGTCCATTCAGGACCCTGGGAGTGGGGGAGGGGCCTCGGCCGGAGCCGGCCGGCGGGGCTTTTCGTCCAAGGTAGCAAAAGAGCGCTGGAGGTAGCAGCCACACCACTGCCCCTCCCCCCACCCCGCGGGATTCGTGGCATTCCCACAACCTCTCATGAAACCTCTGCCTATGATCTAGTTAAATCAAAGAGCAGAGCATGAAGCAGCTTCCTCTCGGCCGTTCCGGGGGAATCTGCGACGGAGGCAGAGAGCACAAGCTAAGAATAAGATTAAATATGTCGCTAAACATGTACTACATCCATTTCACATTAAAAATAAGCACGATATCTACAGTACCACCCAGCCACTGGGAACTGAAAAAGTTAATCTAATATAATGTGGTAAAATGCTAATGAGACTTTGAGCCACAGGAAAGCCCAAACAGGGCAGTGCACAAACACAGTATTCTCTCCATTGATTTAACGCCTTTTTAACACCTTATTTGTCAATTAAGATCTGCGTGCTGGCTATTCTTTAAAAGCCTAGCCCAGCCGTAGACCTACACAGAAAATTACAAAAACATAATCTACAAGTACACTTCAGAAGGACATCACTGAGCTCAGAGATGTTCCTCCTGAGCTGCAAACTCTGTCCCATGCAGCGAGGACTTTGCCCCTAGGTGGGATCAAAAATCAGCCCTGGACTTTCAGCTGGGTGGAGGGCGGGGGTCCCATGATGAATTTTGGTGAGCGGGGGTGGGGGGAATTTTGCCGGCTGACAAACCCATTGGCCCGCCGGTAAAATGCCTGGTATGCGCGATGGCCAGTCCAGGCCTGGTGCTCATGATCTTACACGTCCATGATGACCATCAATCTGAGACGTCGACGCTTCAAGACAAGGTGCGATTTTTAAGCTCTGACGATATCTGGTACTCATTATTAGTTGTCACAAACAACAAGGAAAAAAACATTTTACAATGGTTATTAATGGTCATCGTGACAATTCAACCTCAATTCAACAGATTTATTTGTCTGTCCAATGGTAGCCGTCTAATGTAGACCCATGTAACGTCTACATTAGACATAAGTATTGCCATGGGGCTGCTACATGGCTTCAGCACTCTGAGTCCCCAGTGAGCCCCAAAGCCCCGCCCACTCCACCCCACCTCGATGATGTTGGAGTCCACGAAGCTGGGCAGCCTCTCGTCCTTGCAGATGACACCGGCGTCCTCGTCGTGAGTGCAGTCGCTGTTCCCCCAGCCGCGGGACCGGCACAGCTCGATGCTCTTCTCACCACCGCTACACTGCACGTTATCCAGCCAGATCTTCCCTGGACACCGGTTAGAGCCGCATGGAGTTACAGGGCAAGGCGGCCCAGGGGCCTCTCGTTTATTTCACGGATTTTATCCATCAAAACAATTCACTCATTTTTTTTATCTCTGGTTCCGCTAATTTAGCCATTATCATGCCTTGCCGCATCACTTAATTCTAATTGTACTTCCCATTGTTCAGTTTTGAATTTTAATCGACAGTAAAATAGTTCGCATTTCTTGAATTTCAAAAATGCACATTTTCCCCCGTCCTTCCCTATATTGATTCTTTCAAATCTCAGAATAATCACACTTTGTATTTTCTCACTACATACTTTCACGAAGAGGCCTTCCACAATTAATTAACTGGCACCGGTATGACATGTATGTCTTTGGGTGCCACTTAGCCGTTCGCCTGCCTACATTTCCCAGCATGCCTTTAGCCGCCAATCCGCTCACCTGTGCCTTTGCCGTACTTGGCGCTGTGCGTCCAGCCCGTGGCGGTGACGAAGCCCAGCTGACGGCACAGCACGTGGGCGTTGGCGATGGAGAAGTCGTCGTCGCAGACGGTGCCCCACTCTCCCTTATAGAAGATCTCCACGCGGCCCTCGTTGTGTTTGCGGGGGTAACCCGCCAGCCGCAACTTCAGGCCGCTGCCCTGAGGCGAGGGGGAGGGCGACACCTGGCCCAGGCAGAGGGGCAGCCAAAAAGCCGCCAGCGCCGCTGTACCAGCGCCCACAGGCTGCCACCATGCTGACCGCTTCATCTCCAGGCCAAGGACTAGGAGGCAGTTCAGAGAACATCATAAAGCAGCCACCTGCTATCTTCAGACACTTCACTAATAACAAAGCTAAAACAACTGAGGAAGGTTTTCGAGATAATACCTCTGCCAACAGTTATACTACTGTGACGCTGTCAGATTCTTTGCTTAGTAAAAAAAAAATTTTAAAAAAAAACAGCACATACTGCCCTGAACAAAAGAGCTTCTTTTTAGGGACAGACGGAAAAGGGGGCAGAGAGATTTGAGGGTGCCATGACATTTCAACATACGGCTGGAAAATGTGGAGCCGGACACACAGGACAGCCTCAGATGCCGTCTCTGTGTTGGTCAGCGACAGCTTGGATTCGGCGGACGGAGCGGTGCTTATTCGGATTGTGCAAATAGAGAAACCAAGCGTCGCCTTTCTGAAGGAGCTCTGTAGGAGGCCTGGAAAAAGGTGCGGCCTTCTCCTGAAATGGATCTTAACTTACTGTGCGAATTGGGGAACGAACAGGGGCTCTCCTGCGCTTCAGCCACCCCATGAGCAATTGTTATTCTAAATCCATTTAGCAATTTATCTCATAAGGCAATCCTATCAGAGACTGCCCCCCCCCCCAAGTGGCAAACCCTAGACATCCCAGAAGGCTGTAAGTGGTGGGAAATTTATTGGAAAAACGTAACAGAGCACCAGACACTCGCTGCTTACTGTAAATCATGCGAATGCATTGCAGCTAACAGCTGTTTTCTGGAATGTTCTTCTGGAAGTTGCTGCAAATAATGCACTGTCAATAGTAAATAAGCCAAAGCCACATTGCGTCTAAATACTTGCCCATTTCAAGCTTCCATTTTTCAAAGCCCAAAAGCGGGTTCAAATTTGATAACCACTGAGTCGCATTCATCTGAAACCAGCTCTCGAGTGTTCTAAGTAATCACTTTCATGATAAATGCTACATTATTTTCCATAACTGCTCATCCAAAGCAAGGTCATGATGAGAATGGAGCCAGGCAGGGAACACTCTGGTGTCAGAGCATCACAGGACATATGGTCATAATCATACACTCTGCAAGTCAGAGGCACCAGCCTCCAAACCAGCGAGTCTCTGAACACACCCACGATCGGGGCCCACGGCGCTAACCGCCGAGTTAGGAAGCAGTCGGCATCAAGCTAAGTAATTAGTGTAATTAGTCCCAGAAGCGGCTATGTGAAACGCAAACATAACCGCTACGATCTGGACTTAGAAAAACCTCCGGCAAGTCTGTAAAAGAAGAGGAACTTGGGACTGGAGCGACCCTCAGAGAAGAACCAGGTGCTGACACCTTAGTAACATCTCATTTTTTTATTTTCACATGATCTGATTTGTTTTTTGTCTGGCTGATTATGCAGGTATCCAGAGCCGAAAAGGGTAGTGGAAATTCGTAGACCACTAACAAGTCGGTTAAACGCCCTCAAACATTATTACGTTTAAATATGTAGAGGTTAAAATAAACTGTAATGACAACGTTCTGTCTGATTACGTGTAATATAATAAAGAACACATTCAAATTATACTGAAGCGTGCTTTATTTGCAGTCTGAAATTAGGGAAAGGTTAGCATTACGCCTCTTAGAAAAGACCAATAAAATATCATCCCACACCCGAACATAAGTGACAAGGGAATTAAAGACCATCGGAAATATGTTGCCGTTTCACAGTAATCTTTAATTATAGGTGCCCCCATGCAATATTTTTATGCTTACCACTTGTAAACTATATTGATTAAAGTACACCACGCCACACTGTAAGCTGCGATTGCAAATATACACACAAAGGGACAAAGTCTGTTTAGTTCAAACCACAGATCGCTTGTGCTATGACTCGCAAAGGATGTTTTTAATTAAATGTACCCAAGTTGGGCAGAAAGGCACATCAGACAGCGGCAGACGTGTGACGGGACCCCAGCATGAGCACTAAAACAGCCAAAAGCCGACAAGCTATACACGTTTGGAAAAAAGAACTTCCCCAGTTAATTTTAAAAGGTGTTTGCATGCTTTTTAAATTATTTTCATATAACATGCAGGGAACACTACACTTACCTCAACTGATTGGTCACAAACAATATCTTTTACACACTATCTAAGTCTGAAATGAGGAGAAAGGCCGAGGAGAGCCGCGCATCGGGTCTGCTCCGCCGGTCCGGGTGCAGCCTCGGGGGGGGGATCGTGGTTCCCCGGATCCTTCGCTATCTTCTCTGGGCTTGGCTGAGTCGTGGACGTCTACCCTGCCTACAAAGGGGGCGGCTTTGCGGAGAGACACTGCCCCTTTTCATCGACCCGCGGAGCTTTTCCACTTGCATAACTGGTGTATAGCTTAGTAGATGCACAGTCTTGTCGCAAATTAAACGCATTCACCATTCACAAACATCATTCGTATGAAAACGAGCGTTGTGACCTAAGACGGTTGCTGAATTATACGATTATCGAAACGTTGCATGTCGGTCTGTATCTTGTTTGCATCATATGCGTCTAGACGCGTATTGCATCCTCTCGGAGGGTGAGACACACACCAATAATTCCATACATACTCTTCTATGACATCCAGTCGGTGCTGTAGATGTTTCCTGCTGAACTATTCAATGCGTACATCCATCTTCCGACAGCATGTCCTGGACGTCGCTGTGGGGGAGCCAGGAGCCTTTCCCATACTGCCAGATGCAGCGATACGACTCACATTATGTCAGACGAGTGGTCTTCTTATACTTATGATCTTATACTTTTATTTAGATTGTTACTCGTTAAAGGGAGACAATATTTAACTTCTTTCATAGTATCTAACCGCTTTTATGCGCTTGATTGTTCGGAAATTTAGAGACGATTATACCGATTTTCAGAGTCAAAAGATTACCGGGCAACTGCTTTGCCATTTAACGCAATAACGTATCTATCTATGGCGATTAAAAACTAGTCAACGTGGTTGTAGTAACGACGACTCACCAGTAGAGGGCTGTACGAGTATTGCCTGGCTTCATTGGTGTGGCCCCAGTGATGTCCCCAACTGTCACGTCTGAATAATCTATATGCATCTAAATGCATTTAAATAGCTGAACATAGTAATCAATGATAGTAAAAATCATTATTTTTATGTATTTTAATTGCAAGCAGTTCAATTCACATTATACATATTTGGGGACAGAGTATGGCTTAAACCTCTGTGCCTATGACTGGAAGATCGCCGGTTCAAAACCAGCCTCGGCACGTCTGTGGGCCCTTGAGCAAGGTCCGTAACCCTGGGGTGCCGTACAAGGTAGCAGCCTTCCACAGGCCAAGGTTGGTCTCCCGGAGAGCGAGGTGATGAAAGAATTTCCCCCATGGGAGCCAATCATTATTAAGCTGCATTTGGAGAAAATGCAGATAGAACAAAAGACAATAATGTCAGTCAGTTGCTGCTGATGCCCCCTACTGGCACTTTACAGTAACAGCACCACACTCACAGTGAAATAATGAGGGCAGCAGAAGAATCTGCAGTGAAGAACAAACAGAACAAATTGCACATAAGTGAGACTCGTTAAGCACATTTACAGGAACACCAGCCAGGGCCCGTTTTCTCAGAGTGTGATCTCTCTGTTCCGTTTCTGCCTCTTTAAAGCAGAGGAGGTGATGCTGACTGTAAGGTTAGCGCGAGGTCGTGCATCATTACCGAGAGATACCCAGCAGTGCCTTTCAGTCAAAGTCCAGGTCTCTGTCGACGCCAGATCGGATCACTGCACCACGGACGACCATGTGACACTGACCTCCTGAAGAGTCACGCACCCTCGCCACATCTGCGGTGCCTCCGAAATTCTGAACGTGAAACCTTTGGGTATGAACCCACCTTCCCCCATCTTTCCCCAAACCTCCGCTACCCAGAGACGAAGAGACAGCACAAGGGACCAGAGCACATCCCGGAAAGTGCGGACGCAACCACTGCAATCCACTTACTCCAGGTTTGCGGGGATTCCCAAATTAAAAAAAATACATATCTGAAAAATATGCATACATTTTGCAATGTCAAAATAAGCACGCAGACTATGAGAGAAATGTTACAGATTTCTCAGTCTATATGCCCTGATCTGCCCTCTGTCGTCAGCAGCAGTGAGGTCATTTAAACGTGTGTGAGGCAACCGGACCCACAGTGTTTGCATATAACGCAAAATAAACTCCCACTAGGCTGCAAGCTGTTACGCAGAGCAGGGCTCTGCAAACACTCATCTGTAAAGTACTATATAGATTCCTAAGAGGGTATTCTGATAATCTTAAGGTTTTAGGTAAAGAAACGAGTACAAATAAATAGCCAGACACTGTTCCCACTTCGGCCTTTTGCTCTGTGCATAGGTCTTGACATTTACATCGCATTTAATTCATTTGACAGATGCTTTTATGCAAAGCGATGTACATTTGAGAAGGAAGGGTCACACAATTGGGGGGTGTGGCTAGGAATTCACCCTGACACCCCCTCTTTCAATCTGAAGAAATATGGGGGGGGGGGGGGGACTTTGCTGGGCCCCCCAGGAGTAACTGAGGAGTAATTGGGGGTTAAGGGTCTCGCTCAGGGCCCTCATGCTGAGATTACTCCCATCCTGGGGATTGGAACCAGCAACCTTCAGTGCATGGGAGCCTCCCAAGCCGCTGGGCCACACGCGCCCCCCATCCTCCCCACCTTTAGCCACGTGATAACGCAGCCCCCTCGGTGGCTCCCTGCATGTCCCGCGCCGCCACAGGAAGTGAGGGCGAGCGTGCCGGCTTACTCTCCCGAGTGGACCTGCTCGTGAATCTTGAGGTCCTTCTGGGAGAAGTAGGCCTTGCTGCACCGGGCGCAGGGGTAGGGCCGCTTGCCCTGGTGCACCTGCTGCTGGTGCGTCCTCAGGTTGCCCCGCTTGGTGAAGCGCTTGCCGCACTCGGGGCAGGGGAAGGGCCGCCTGCCCTGGTGCACCTGGCGCTGGTGAGCCCGCAGGTTGCCCTTCTGGGCGAACCTCATGCCGCACTGGGCGCAGCTGAAGGGGCGCTCGCCCGTGTGCACCCGCACGTGCATGTTCAGGTGGGAGGGGCTTATGAAGCCCTTCATGCACAGGGCGCAGGAGTACGGCCGCTCCGCCGCGGCGCTGATTAACGACGACCTCTTCCGCTTGCTCTGGGGCTCGGCCTTTTCCCGCGAGGGAGCCAGGGGCGCCGCAGAGCCGTCGGCCAACCCGGGCCCGCGCGGGACCCCGAGGCCAGGCGGTGGTTGGGGCTGAAACTGGTCCACTGCCGCCTTCGCGGCCTCAGGAACGGAATGGGGCTGGGGGAGATCTGCTACCAAGCGGCCCGGCTGCAGGCAGAGCCTCCGGCGTGTCCCGGAGGCGTTCTGGGACCCCTCCCCGGCCAGACCGCCCGGCTCTCGCCCCCCTGCCAGCTCGCTACACGCCACTGTTCTCCTGTCATGTCCCAGGCCGTTGTATCCCTGTACACAGTAATCTGGCGCGGGAGGACCAGGTCGCTGTGGAGCGCCCCCTATCCGAGGCGCTGAGAAACGCAACGAGGCCATCTGGTCCCCGATAGGCTGAGGCCTGAACCAGCTGTTTTCTTGCCCGGCCCCTAAAAGGTAAAGAAAAGGCAGAGGGATCTGGAACAGGGTCCATCATCTCCAACCCGTGTCCCGGGTCTGACTCCCATCCAAACATACGCTGGACAATATGTGCTAACGTGGCTGCTCTGCTTGGCACAGCTAAATAACATTTGTTAATTAATTCTATTTATTAAGCGATCACACCAAACCCTTTGGAAATACTCGTGCTCACCTCACTATACAGCTGTTTCTATGCCAATATAACACACTCATCGGGGCCACGGTGGGCCGGGACCCTATTCCGTGCAGCTCTAAAACATTTAGACAAATATATGATATATACACTCAGCCAGACACACATACTCAGTATATAATACACACGCCATAATGTGTGGTATATTACGGATAATGGATTCAGGCATCTTCCACATGTTCATCCTCAGTATCCCTCACCATCTCCAGGCCCTGGAGCCTTGAAGCCCGGCAACACCGGACTGGACCTCCCCAGCCTTCGGATCTCAGCCAGTTGTTGTTTTGGGTCGAGTTCCACCAGCTGGGCAGGGAGGCGGGACTTTATTAAATCACTGCCGCCGCAAACACAGCTGAAAGATTCTCATTTTCTGAACATTTAAACTCCGTGCAGTAATTTAAGCTTCCAAAGAACTTCTCATATGTGACTGTGGCAGTAAATCGTGCAGCATTTCTGGTTGGAATAATCGGACAACTTTTTAAAACATTCACAGACCTCCTCTTTGATGATAATGGAGACCACCTCAGGACCAGCCTGTTCAAATACGCCCGACTCCCTGTCTGCCACCTCGTCTTTGGCCCGGTGGGGCTGTCTGGGGGCATCCTGCATGCCGCGGGGACCTTCGGCTCCGAGGGGTCTCCCACTCTTAATCTCTACAGAGACAGAGACACAAGGAACACATTCAGGCCAAATGTAAACAACGGTCATCAGATCCATAGGATGCTATGGTGCTTTCGGTGAACAAATGATTTCGACAAATACTACAGAGGCAAACGAAAAAATGTAAGGCCACCAATTCCAGTTCAACTGCACATTGATATTAATAGCTGTATTCGCAACTGGCACAGGATACGCCACCCTTAGTGATGCCTGACCGGCAACTAAATCCCTTTGCATCATTTGTTAAAAGCACCTCCCGTGTCTGCGCTACGCACCGCTTCTCCGTTTCGGCTCCGCCGCTTCCGGGACCGCACTGGCAAACCGAGCCGGAGCGCCGGGGTCCGCAGCCCGGCTCGCCCTCCGCCTGCCGGCGGCCGCCTCGCCCCGATCGCGCGTCTGCTGCTCGGACGCGTCCAGCCGGCGCTTCAGGGCGTCCGCCTCGGCGCGGCTGCGGGCGACCTCCAGGCGCAGCTCGGAGACGCTGCTCTCGAAGATGCGCGTAATCTCCAGCGCCGCGGCTCCCAGCAGCGCCTCCATCACGGCCGAGACGCGGCCGCCGAAGGTCCTGCTCAGCACCGGGTCCGACATGCCGGAGACGCGCTACCCCAGGAGACGGCCCCCCGGCTAACACCGCATGCTTCCCGGGTCCGAGGGTGAAACGATCAGGGATCCGAGGCTTCCGGGCTAACCGAGGGTACGACCGCGGCTGCTGATACCAAGCGACATTTACAACCCGACATCGGGAGAGTGATTCTCGGCTACTTGCTTCTTCTTCGCTGGTCAACTTCTTTCCCGGGCGCGACAAGAGGCGCTGTAGCGCCCCCTGCTGGTCGGGCTATGCAGGGAGGAATAATTCCCGCAGGGTCGCCAACTCGTACGAGTTATTCCTTTATAAAAGTAGATGCATCGATAGCGCTGGGGCAGTGTGCAAATCCTACAGACTATTTAAAAGGTGATAAAACTGTTGCACACCTGTAAATGCGTGTCCATGTGTGTGCAGACTTACCCCTAACTGAATAATCTCACTCCAGCCAGCTGGCCAAAGTTGGCAGTCCTGAATGCCGGGTGTATGGCACTATGATGGCACCTCATCGGGCTGAAAGGGATACTAATCACGACCAGTTTGCTGAAATCCAAAGATCCTTCATTCTGCCCCATCACTGCTTGGACCCTTTTAATATCTAGTGCAGGGGTCACCAACTCCAGTCCTGGAGAGCTACTACCCAGGAGGTTTTCTGTCCTACCTGGCTTCTGATGAGCCACACCTGTTCCTGGGATTTACCTGAGAACAGCTGTGGCTCATCAGAAGCCAGTTAGGACAGAAAACCTGCTGGGTAGCAGCTCTCCAGGACCGGAGTTGGAGACCCCTGCACTAGTGCACTCACAGCACCCTTGTCAGGTAGGGTATGTAAAAGAAACGGCGTGGAACTTCCATTCTCCGAGATAAAATCAACAAGGACGGGGAGTGAAAAAGTTCACATTTTCAAGCATTACTGATAAAGGTAAAATATCGTCTCTACCTGTACTTTCGGTTAGTGGAGAACGTCCTAGCAGTTAAACCGCACATTCTCACATCAGATACAGCCCGATGAGGATCACAACCCCAACCGTTTTCTCCATTTCACTAATTCCAGAGATGATTACCTTAGAGATAAGATGCTATCCAGTAGATTTTTAAAACCAGTCTTTCTGGTAAGAAGCAATATGTTTTGATACATGCGAATGGTACTATAATCCCTAAGTAGAAAACCCTAGTACTACCTTACACTGTGGATTTCACAGAAGTGATGTGCCAGGTGAAAATGAATTCATTGATTTGACATCGTTTCTCCATTTATTTATTTATTTTGTCAGAACAAGCTTACGAAAGCTTAATACTAAAACTATATGTTCCAAGTTCTGAAGTTAATAAGACAAAGTTTTTTTTTTTTTTTTAAAAAGGGGCTTTAAGTACATTAAACTGTAACAGCAGATGTCTACAAGAAGTAAAATGTATGTTTGACCTTCTGTAAAGTCTCTAGGAGCCAGTCAGACGCAGTCTATCGGCCGTGAATTTGCTGGTGCCTGCGCAGCTCGCCGTTTGTGGAGAACCGCTTCCCACAATCCCTGCAGCAGTGCGGCCGGTCGCCGGAGTGGATCAGCCGGTGCTTCTTCAGATGACTCAGCTGGCTGAAGCTCTTGCCACACTGCGGGCAGCCGAAGGGCTTCTCCCCCGTGTGATATATCTGGTGCGACTTTAAGTTGCACAGGTAGGTGAAGCTCTTGCCGCACTGCGAGCAGCTGAAGGGCCTCTCCCCCGTGTGACTCTGCAGGTGCACCTTCAGGTGGCACATGTAAACAAAGCCCTTCCCGCACTGCGTGCAGGTGTAGGACTTCTTCCCGGTGTGGTACCGCTGGTGATCTTTGAGGTTCCTCAGCAGCGTGAAGCTCTTTCCGCAGTGCAAACAGCTGAACGACTTGTCCTCGGCTGAAGCCGGCTGGAGGGCGCCGGTGTTTCCGGGGAGGACCGCGTCGCACGCGAGACCCTCGGCGTCTTTCGGGGACTCCGAGCTCGCCGGCGCGCTTCTCCCGCTCTCGCCCGTCTGGGGGTTTTCCGGCCTGCTCTGAAGCCCGACGCGCCCCGCGGCTGCGTTTCTCCCCTGCGCCGAGCACAGTCTCTGAAGCCACGCAGCATTCCCCACTGAGGCTACGCAGGGGAGGCGGATCTGCAGCAGCTTCTGTCCGACTTCCCTGTGCCGGTCGTGCTGCCTGTCTGCCGCCACCGCTGGCCCGGCCTCTTCACTCCACACAGACTGTATTTCCACCTCGTCTTTAACAGAAACGGAATCGGCAGCGTTCCGCTTCTCGGTGGGGGGCCTTAATGAGGGCGGGTGTCCACCAGCGCGCTCCGGGGCTGAGTGAGCCTCCGAGTCCTGCTCTGCCAGTGGAGGTAAGCCTGGCCTGTCAGTGACTGTGCTCAGGTCACCCTGGGCGAATGCAGCATGCTGCCGACTGACGGCTTCCCGCACGACAAAACCGAAACCCTGGCTGCCGCCACTCCCGGCCCCCTGCTCGCTGTCATTTTCTGCCGGATCGAGCCCCTGAGGGCCCTTCTCATGGGCTGCCTCAGATGTCTTCAAGGATTCCAGGCCATACTTCTCCCTCTGTGCCTCAGCCAGAGTCCTACCATGTCTCTGATTGTCAGCGCTGGCCTGCACAGGTAAGAGCTCTGTGTCAGCGCACAGATTCAGGCTCGTTACTCCTGTGCAGGCCGATTCCCTGGAGCTTCTGTACAGGCAGGTCGAATACGCAGCTTCATCTCCTGCTGGAGAAAAAGGCAGGATCACAGCTTAAACTCCTGTTAAACGGATTCCTGCTTGCCGAGACATTTTGCTATTATTAAGTGTCCTTAATTAACTGTAACTCGAAACTTTTCAATGTCTTTCTTATGAATTTTAACTTAATCTTAACTTACTGTTGTTATTATCATCCTTGTTGTTGTTCTTAATAAAAACAGCAACAATCATATGTATAGCACCTTTCTTGCAGCTCACAAAGGCAATAAAAATACAAAATGAAATAATGTAAAAATTAAATAACAGGCATCAACACAAATTCAAATAAAAATAATTAATAAATAAGCATAAAAATAATAAAATAAGGAGGTACCAAATAATATAAAAATGAGTTTCAGCACCAGAGAGAATATGAGGAAAGGAATGAATGAGTGAATAAAACTTATTCAACTAGGTGAATACTTTCTCCTTTCTTCCTTTACGAATTCAGTAGATCGCTGACTATTTCCATACATAAAACTACCTTCATGGCACTTACCACCCAAACATCTCTCTTGGTTAGAGCAACTAGTCCCTTTGTCATTCTCATTTTTGAGCGTAAACTCAAAGCCATCTGCATCCATGCACGTCGGCTGTAACACAAGAAAACAACAGGACTGAACGTCTAAGAAAAACAGCTTGGCGGTGGATCTGAATTTGTTAACTGATGTATAGATGCCATTTACAGTCGGTGGGGCCACATCCAGGGACCTGGCCGGTCTGCATGTGGTCGCTTCTGCAGTGACTCCAGCAGATGCTGAATCCAGGACATCCCAAAGGGAGGCTCCGTGAGGCACCTTTCCCTCCTTCACATCAAACCACTCCTCAACATCTATGGAAAAAGAACAATGATCAAACCATCTGAATTTTGGATGGAGTGAGTCAAACAGAAAGTCTGGATCCTCTGAGGAGGTCTTTAAAAATAAGGACGGGTCCCGCGAACGTCGGCGCGGCGGTAGCTGCGAGCATTTTTAACCTGCACTCACCGGCCTGGGCTTCCGTGGCCAGAGGGATTGCTTTCTTTCTGAAGGCTTCCGCTTTGCCGTATTCCGCGTCCTTTGGCGTCAAAAGCTCCTCTCGCGCTCTCCACTTCTTCTCGGAGGCCTGCAACCTCTCCGTCAGAGCCTTTATCTCAAGCCGACTCCGCAACACCTCCTCCAGGAAGCTGTCCTCAACCAGCTTAGTGATGTCATGGATGGCCCCTTTGAGGACCATCTCCATGATGCCTGTGAGCTGGGACTGAAAGCGGAGTATATACTCTGACATCCTGTCACTGTCTGAAGCTGTGATGCGTGAGTTTTTGCTGCTCACCAGCAGCTAAGACCCAGGTTCACTGCTAGGTCTGAGATAATAAACCTTATAGCAACAAGCCTCACCTAGGCTTGGATCAGGAATGTCCTTTTTTCCAAGAATCTGAGAGAATAAAAAGTAATAAAAAAAAAACATTAGTCAACACCTTAGAGTAAGTAGCATACTGACATTAATCATATACATTGATAAGTACCCCAAACAACCATCAACTTTTACATAAATATTTTTAAGAACACAACTGATGCAATATTAGTGATTGCTATACTAGTATTAAAATTATGGCAAAATACTGTTAGACACTTTTAAGTTAACAGTATATTGCCATGTAAACTAAGTTGTTATCCATCTAGGTAATTTACACAAAATCATGATCAGTAACTGAGTCTTACAAACGAGCAGCAACTGTTTAATACATTTTATTCCTTATTTACGACTACAGCTATGCGAAATAACTGTTTGGTATCGATCTGACTCGCATTGTATTGCGATAACTCCCAATTATTGTCAGATACTAATGCTCGATTTAAAACGTACAGCCAGGTAGCTAATATTCTATAAGATTCATTGGTAGCTGTCAGGGTCAGAGTGTAAAAGTGCTACGTACAAGTGAGGTTTAGAACTGCGGCTTGATCTTCTAAAATTCTCCTTTTTTATCTGTGATATAATAAATGTAATGAAGAAACTCCACTCGGCAGCTGGGCAAACGCGCTAAGCCATGTTTCGTCGCGTTGAAGTTATTTTTACTCCTTGTTCGCGATCCGCTTCCCTATCAATAACATACCTTAATATATATGTGCCGAAACAGCAAACGACGCTATACGGAAAACGCGCAGGTCCAAAAATAACGGGCGGAAAACGCGAACGCGTGGCGCACGGAGCTTTACCTTGACGCGTAATAATTGGCGATTGTCCTTTTAGATGCCAGCATCTATTTATTCTCTTCCACATTATATATCCATTCTATACACTAGATTAAAACAGATCCGTACTGAGGCTTGACACACAAACTTAACCCCGGCAAAGTAGTTCGTGGCACGAA
Source organism: Petrocephalus schoutedeni (assembly GCA_026780765.1). Classification (NCBI taxonomy): domain Eukaryota; kingdom Metazoa; phylum Chordata; class Actinopteri; order Osteoglossiformes; family Mormyridae; genus Petrocephalus; species Petrocephalus schoutedeni. Next base: position 1,402,746 of record JAODKL010000017.1, read on the forward strand.
TCCTACCTTATGTCTAAATGTTTAATGTTTATATTATTTACATGGAGAAAAATTACGTAAGCGAAGTATTCTGCTGCTGGAAATATATTAAGTTTTAGTTTTGTAACATTTTTAACTGTTATATTTCCATTCTTTGTACATGTATCATGTCAGAGCATTAGATTATGCAAAAAAATCGTCAATACCAAAGATACGTACATATAATTCATTTATTCTTTGTAGCAAAGGAGTACCACGTGCTTGTTTCGTATTTCCCAATACAGGAGTATAAAAATACATAAAGCACAACACACACGAAGGTTCACATGAATCACATTAATTCAATTGGTAATATTAGCATTGTTTGGGGTGAGGTATACATCTGATGGCCAAAGTACATCGGCGGTATGCATCCCATATCAATTAAGAAAAAGAAACCTGTCTCCATGATAAAAGAAAAATGTAATTAGTAGATACATAGTCAAATTAATCAAAGAAAAGCATCTATTTCTTACAATCTTTATCAAGTAGAAACCAGCAACGTCATTATCAAACACTAATATTCCTCCTCCTAAATTTGTCGTGACTGTCATGAGGTTTCAGATAAGTACAGCAAATCGAACCACATGACGACAGCAAGAATAATATGTTTATTATACAGACAGGGCAAGGGTAGAATTGAGGACGATATAAAACATACATCAGCACAAAATCCAGAGTTGGAACAACTTTGGGAGTAATGTTTTAAAGGTGTACCCAGAATTGAAGCACTGGGAGATTACTGGTCTTCAGACTGGCATTAGCTTGGGTTTCCATGGTTACTGGCCATATCAATACACAACATAACATTTTGTAGACTACAACTGGCAGATGAATTAACCTGGTCATC
>JAODKL010000017.1:1403972-1420416 GCA_026780765.1 Petrocephalus schoutedeni
CGGTCCCCCCCCCCCCCCCCCCACCCCCGCTCCCCCACCAAACCCACCTAATAGAAACAACAAATATAAAACTTGTACTTATAGTTAATATAAAAACATCCGACACACCCTGTGGTCCTGAATAGGACAAGTGCTTTCAGAAAATGGATGGCTGGTTCATCTGGCATGTTGTCACATACATGGTAACCGTTTTCTGTGAACAATTACTGTAAGGGTGTCCTCAATGTTTCCAAAAAGAGATGAAAAATGGAAATAGTCATAAAACTGACATAGCAGGTACGCAGCCACACAGTAAAATTGCGGGTGTGAACCCCCAGAAATGTTTCTGCTCCCGACCAGACATGTAGCCAGATAATATGAGTTTGAATCCCCCTTGAAATTTACCAAACCCAACCTGAAATTCATTTCCGGCTATAGGGATGTGGCATATTCAAAGTTTTGGGCAAAGAATGATCAAGGATTGATCATTGATTATTTTCCCATTCCAGACCTAATGGAAAAATTAAGAAGAATATCCTTTTAGTAGAACGTATTAAAATGGAGGTAACACTTGTAGGGAAATCATTAAAGGGTTACGGAGAATCCTTCAGCTGATTTAGTTACTGTGTCAATTGACTGATTCTGCCCAAATTTGACTTATGAACTCGCATGTGTGACTTCAGCTGTCTTAGCTGACTGAACCTGTTTCCACACAGCGTGCAGCAGTATGGCTTCTCTCCAGTGTGGACCCTTTTGTGCGTGTTCAGGTCACCAGAGAAGCGGAAACACTTGTTGCAGTGTGTGCAGCAGTAAGGTCTCTCTCCTGTGTGAACTCGCTGGTGGACCTTGAGGTGGTCAGCTCTCCTAAAGCTCTTCCCACACTGGGTGCAAATAAAACTCGCATCTCCCCAGTGGATCTTCTGGTGTCTCTCCAAATTTCTCGCGACGGTAAACCTCTTTCCACACTGTACACAACTGAACGGCTTTTCGCCAGTGTGTTTTAGCAGATGTATTTTAAGGCGACTTACGTAAGTGAAACTCTTTCCGCAGTATATACAGACGTTCTGATTATCTCCGTTTCCTCCTCCATGACATAATCTCATATTCCCCGTTGTAGTGAAGCTTCCCTGATCATCCTGCACACTATCATGTTGAATGTCCGAGTTTGCCTGAGCCATGCTCCCCCACCCCGCAATTTGGAAACGTTTATCCAGTGAACTCCCTACTTGATGCTTCGAATCTACTGACAGACTCTCCATCTTCACGTTCCTCCTCCTTATGTGGTTGGCGATATCTTCTGGGCTGGACAAGCTGACCACATCTTCGATCTGAATCCCCTCACTCCCCTTGATGTCATGGTGAACATCAGCTTGTGTATTGATCGACCCCGGTCTGAGTTCTGAGTCTTCGTGTGGAACGCAGGACAGGTCAGCTCCACCAATCGCCAGGCCATGGTCCACCGTGACCTTCCTGTACTCGGGACTCAGGCCGTTCATGCTTCCCCCACTGTACTCGCATCCTCCCTCGAGGGCTGCCTCGTCGAGATCCTCTGCGTTCTGCTTTATCGCATATTCGGTGACCAGTTCCTCTGCACATCCTGCTTCTGGGGACTCTTCGTTCTCAGAATCAGGGTGACCACTAAAATTTACCGTACCTGTTAGGGAGAGAGGACACAAAACATCTTAATAACCATATTGCTCTGAGCTGGAACTCCCATATAGCTGAACGGCACTTTTGGTACAGCTACTCCCAACTATCAGTACGAGCCTCCGTTTATACTACATGAATTCCAATAGATTACTTTGAGCCATTTTAATTAGCCTTGGATTAATTGCTTTTCCTTACATACAACACAATGAAAACATTGGTGACTTTAACATTGGTATCTACAAGGACAATGTCATGCCCTAATAGACCAACCATGCTTATATTTGCTTATGTAGCTGCAGAAACAATCCTGAGCCAAATACCAGTGACCTCTGTGTCCTTTGTCCTAATTCTCACACTTCTCGTGGCATTGCAAAGAGTAGAAAAATATACGACTGAAAGCAAAACTAACAATGGGGGATGTACTTACGCTGCAGACGTCCCCTTTGTTTACCGAGAACATTGCTGACGTTTTGGGATTCCTGGAGATCTTCCTGTTTATGTACTGAGTCACTCCCACTACCACGAGAATCTGCAAACTATGGTTTTAAAATGAGGAAATAGACGAGGGCCATTAATATTCTTGGACTGCAGCAGAACGTGGCAGAAAAATTAATTGAATACCATAATCATTTACCGTTGCTCTTGTGGATTCTCCCAAACTGATGGAAGCAGAGCTGTCTTCTTCATCTGAGACACTAGAGGGGGCAGTAGCCAAAGCTTCCCAAAGACAGCTGCCACGGCTCCTTGTTGCCTTCTCCTTTTTGATACCACGTCCCTCCTCAGACCCTAGGTAAAGACAGTTATACCAGGTACATCAGCAAGACTGCTTCACTGGAGGGCCACAATTCAGAGTACTACGTACTCTGTATTTCTTTTCAAAAAAAGCATAGAATTACCCCCGGGATCAATAAAGTCATCTTATCACATCCTTATAATGCATTTAGTAGTAGCTGCATCACGGTATAAAAAGCACACCTTTTCTAAAAGTAAAAGAGCCTTAACCATGTTTAATTGGTCAATATTTATATATAAATTTCACACCGGTTAATGAATAATTAACCTTAAAGCAAGGCATACGCCGTTTTGTTCAGTACTGCATTAAATCCCGCTGTCTTGCACTTCTCGTTACATTGCTTGATCTATCCTCTAAATGTGAGCAGGCTGGACTACCCACCGGTTTTAGTGCCCGCTGCCTTCCTCCTTATTTCTGCGCTGGAGTCCGACGCCCGGCCGCACTCCGCGCACTTGGTCTTCGCTCCTCTCTCTCGCTCCCGATCCCTCCATCTCCTCTCGGACCACTGCAGCTTCTGCCGGAGGCTCTCCACCTCCCTCCTGCTCCGCACCACCTCCCCCTGGAAGCTGCCCTCCACCAGGCAGGTGATCTCATGCACGGCGGTCTTGAGGACCGTCTCCATAATGTCCGAGAGCTGGGACTGGAAAGTAAGAATCGCCTCCGACATGCTGCGCTGTTCCAAAGGCCCGAAGCGTGCGCGGAGTGCCGCCCCCCCCCCAAAATGCAATCGATCGGTGCAGATTTAATATATTCCCGACGAAAAGAAGAAAAATCTCAGCCAATAATTCGTTCGATTATTACAGGTTGTATTTTTTTTCCCAGCGCGATGGAGTAAATCGACTTTCGACTGCGGACCTCAATTTCCTTGCGCTAACTGCCCGTCCTGCTCACCAGCGAAAACATCTCCAGGGTATTAAAAAAAGGACATTCAACAAGCATCGGTTGGTGACACGCCGCTCGATCAACTTCTCTTCACGGAAAAGCTCCGGGCATCTTCACGGGCTGCACATCCCCGCGGCTAAAGCTATTTGTAACAGGCAGCCTCTGGAAGGAAAGTGCCCCTTTTCGCATACAGGAAAATGCCCTAGTGAACGACCAAGTGAAAATGAAGTTTCCATTTAGACATCTGCTGCGATTGCAAGCCGAGACAAAAGGCAATAGGTATCACACTTGCTATTTTTATTACATTACAGCATAACTAAAGAAATCACAGTACTTGAGGCATATAGATCGAGGATAATAACCTCAGCTATTAGGAACTTAGCCGTCTGCTGCACTCAAGCGAGCGCAGCAGCAGTAAAAGCCTTAAAAACCGTTCAGCTATTTAATAAATGATGTACATTTTGAATAGACGTGTTAATATATCTCACATAATATCAAGACGGTCATCCGAAGATCCTTAGACACGGCAACGAAAATACTACGGAAGCCTAATAAGTCCAAACCTAGAAAGCGTTTGTAAAATACAGGAAGGAGGTCATCCACTAATCTCTATGGTGCGACGGCACTGATTTTACATGTGGTACAACACTGGGTTCAGTATATATATAAATATATACTGAGCCAATTCTGTGGAGGCCAGCTGAAGAGAGCAGTCATTTAAACAATGTCTTCAGAAAAAAATGAAGGCAAAAGAGGATGACCAACAATAAGGTAGATGGACTGTCACCACAACAATGAACGTACCATTGGGGTGTCTGAAGACCCTGACAGAACATTTGTCAAGCTCTGAGTAGGAGGTGGGAGGAACCATCCTGTTACCCCCCCCCCCCCCCCCAATTCAGTTTCTACACAATAGCAGCTCATGCTATCTACACTGGCAAAGAATAGGAGTCAGACTACAGGTAGCTGGAGGTGGTCTTTGTCTTATGATGAGGGGCAGACTGCCAAAAGCTGCACATCAGCAAGGCAAGCCGGCAGTGGATATCTTACACACCTGTAATCTTCTGACACCAGTCACTATCCAGGGAGAGAATGCTGAAGTAGTGAAGACGGACCAGTATTTGGAGTCCATCTGGACAGCACACTAGACTGTTAGGGCAGTAAAAGTGTGATGCAAAACACAGGCCAGAACAGGCCGTGCTTTTTGAGGAGAAACTCCTTTAGCTCATTCCACCGTGGTGTTTCAGGGAGTGATCCTAATATTTTCTGTGCTACCATCAGACTACACAATGCTTACATCTCTTCCCAAGGTGGCTGCCACGTCCCCATAGAGCAGTAATGATTTAGGACATAGTGGTAACAATGCACTGATGTTCATATATCATATGCATCACCCATATTCATTTATTCTGTAACTCTGCAGAGTTGCCATGTAAACCATTATCTTATGTACACTGTATGCACCTTTCTCGCGTTTTCCATCTGCACATTTATGTTTGAGGTTTCCACTATCTGCAATTTGAGCCACCCATCTTATTTTTGTTTTCTATATTTTAGATCTTTTTTTAATAAAGAGTACACAATCAACCATGCAATATATTCTATCCAGCCACACACTTAGACAAAAATAAAATACTCCAAATGAAATGGGGGATTTTCACTTTATTTTCCCATCTCAATGAATGGCATGGTTATTTTAAGCATGTTCTACAAAGCACACTAACATAGAGCCATATCTAAATGTTGCTGTCAGATTTAGTCATGAAGGACAAATTGTAAATCTGTTACACCTCAGACTCTTAAGAGGATGTTTAAATTAACTATTATGCACCAGCAGCGTTGACCTTCAGCCAAAGGTTGTGTTGTTCCAAGCCACATTCTCTGCATCCATGTCCACAAAGTTCACGTAGATCCTGAAGGGGAGAGCGTACCAGGAGTGATTGCATCATCCGTGTCATTTAAAACTGGCTTTACGTGGAACATATGATAAGACCAGATGCAAAATTAAGATTAAAAGCAAAACTGTACAAGATTATTCAAACGGCTGTGTACGTGTACACAGAGCATGATGGTATCTAGCGCGAGTGAATCTCAGAATAGTAACCAAAGTGCATATGTGCTGATGTACATTTCGGGGAGCCACGCACCTCTCAGGAGCAATCCCCATCTGCTTATTCAGAAGGCCACATATCAGCTTTGAGTACTGCTTGTTCTGTGATCCTCCGATCTTTCCAATGCTGTGTAGGGAGCAGAGTGCACACGGATCGGGCTTCCCCCCGAACATCATCATCTGGTCGGGATTAACGTGCACTGCAACGTACTGCCAAGCGCAGGACAGGTCACACACCAGCCAGCCAAAAACACATGCCTCCATTCTATACATACGCTACTAAAATGACAGGAAAATTAGCAGAGCTGGGTAGTTTAGGTCCAAAGATTAAAAATCCAGACAAGGATTTTGTTTCAACCTTCCAGTTGAGTATTAAGAGTCTCAGTCACAGAGTGTTCAACTAGCTGGTTGATTTTTACTCTTTGACCCTGGATTAGCCACCTCTAAAAATTAGCAATCACGCTACCAACAAGCAGTGCCCTGGGTATAAAATGAAATCTTGTGCAATAATTAAGACCTAATATTTCATAATATTCAAAGTAAGTCAAAATGTCAGGTTTCACACAAATTAAAATTTTAAAACTCATTGTTAAATTGACAGTGGAGTAACTGATGGCAGGTGTGTACACACAATGATTTAATGTTGTAATTAAATCAAAAGGTGCTTCAACAAAGGATTAAATTTAAATGTAAAATTAAGTTTAAATGTGTGCAAACTTATGCAGCCAGCTTATGGCACGTTTTTTAAAATATTTGTCCCCCTAACAGATTTACTTTCCAGTTTAAATTGTACAAGTTATAGGTCACATTAAAAAGGTGGAAAAAGTTTTGAAATGATTTATCGTGGTCCCCTTTTCCAGATCATAAAAACCTGGGATTTTAACAGGGGTGTGTATACCTTTTATATCCACCGCAATCACAATTAACGGCCCTCCGGGGCACAAAGCGCTGCTTTCCAGTTCTTACCAAAGGCCAAACCAAGATAAGGTCATTCCCCTAAACGTGAGCTCCGAGTCACACTTTAACGCAGTGTGGGATGTCATCACATCAAATTCTCTCTGCCACTTAGAGTACTTATGCTTAGAAATGGATAATACCACAGTCATAAATGCTACATTACTGTGGTCTCTGAGACTAGAAGTCAACTCTCCTGACGTCTAGACAGATAATCAGTATTTTAACTATTCGCGTTTAATACCTATAATCTACATACTCAAGGTCGGCGTGTGTGCGAGTCCACAGTGCAATTTAGATGCATGCAGTCCCTCCCCGCCAGGCGATGCACCACTCGTCCAGCTAAAAGGACCAGGCGTCCCGATGCCTAACTAACCAACCTGCGCAGGTTTGCCCATCGCTTTGGCCAGCTCCTGCGTGGCTTCGGGCAGGAAGTCGGCGGGCACAGCTCCCTTCGCCACATTTGTGTTCACAACTAACATAGGCATGGTGGCTTCGATCTGATCCTCTGATTGCAGATATACAGTTGCAGAATTAAACTATAAACGGCGAGACACACTAAAGCTGGGAAAAAGGTGCCTCGGTCTCCTCCGTCCCACCTGCTGATAATGCAATGGCTCGATTGGGCATGTGACAGGCGCTCATGTGGGCGTCTTCCGGGTACGTTTTACCCACAATGCACCGCGCACAGAAATGTAACAAATCAGGGGGGCTGAGAGGCAGAGTGGCCTGCGCGCGCCCTCAAGATGCAAAAACCCTCTGATAAATACTCGCTTTTGTTTTGTTTTTTTTAAGAATACATGCAGGGATTGAGCGAATAGCAAGCGCCAAAATTACGAATCCGGTCAGAAATGCATTTTTGTAGTAGCCTTAAACCTTGCAAGATCGTCGACGCTGCAAACATTTTCAAGAATCACGCACCAACGGCAGTCACAGTGCATCAGGCCCTTCAGAAGCATCTCAATTAGTTAGCTTTGCTTCAATTTAGCTGACTCTAACTGCGATGCTTCTGAAGGGCCTGATTATCAGTATCAAGTGTGTTAAATTAGGGCTGCACCTAAGCTCTGCAGGGTGGTAGCTCTCCAGGAGCAGGATTGGGCACCCCTGATCTAGATTCTAGGAGCACAAGGTGTTAATTAATTACGGGAGTCACTCATATCAAATTAGTGATGTCAAGCAGAAAACAACTCGCACCTTTATAATGACAGTGCGTGTGTGCTAAACACCTGTAACAAACTGATCCTGTACTCACCCGTGACAAAAAATTTAATTGTACAATGTTTTATCAATGTTTCTGCTGAAAAATGATGCATTTATTTAAATGTAAAACAGTATAAACTGGAGTGATTTCTGTGCATTTTCATTGTATTTGTTAGCATATAATGAGGTTCTAATTCAGGTGAACAGAAAAATATTACAATTTAACTAATTTGCATCTACTGGAAAGTAATATAGCACGGGAAAAAACTATTAGGTGTCCTAGCCTACACAATTTCCTCAAACACACATTTTGCACAAATTAAATTAAGTCCGGCACAGTGTCAGTTCATTTTAACAATGGTATCAGATTTCACATATCTGTGTGTAGCGCAGCCAATGCTATTAAGCAACATTTCAGGAACATCTAAAAAGATGACATTTAAGATTCATTAACATAAACTGTCTGCTTGAAGTTGGATAAAGCATCTGTGTGACTTCAGATTCTGGGATTGAGAATACCCCTTTCCACATGACTTACAGATGTAGGGTTTCTCACCAGTGTGGACACGCATGTGTTTACTCAAATCCCCAGAACACCGGAAACATTTCCCGCACTGAATGCAACAGTGGGGCTTCTCTTGCGTGTGAATACGCTGGTGCATCTTCAAACTCCATGACTGCCGGAATTTGCTGCCACACAGCATGCAGGCATACGGTTTCTCTCCAGTGTGAATACGCTTGTGTCTCCTCAGATCGGTGGGAGAAACAAAACCCTTCTTACAATGGGTGCAAAGATAAGGCCTCTCTCCTGTATGACTACGCTTGTGGATTTTGAGGTTGTAAGCACGGTTGAAGGTCTTCCCACACTCAGAGCAGCTGTGTAAAGCATCATCCCTGTGAACATTGTGATGTCTCTCCAGATTCCCTCCACTGTGAAGTTTCTTCCCAAGGTAGCGCGAGTAAGCAGACACCGGTCTCTTGTCCTGTTGCAGTTTAGTCCGGAAATCCCCTCTAGGTGAAATAATCTGGAATTGCGAACTACTAAAGAGTTTCTCTGCACTATGGCTTTGGAGATGAACATTTAAGTTTGCAAGGTTATCTGTGGTATACCCACAGTAAGGACAGAAGTGTTGATTTTCTATGATGTTAATATTAAGGTCATTCTCTGTGTATTTCTCTGGTGGAATCCAAAGGCCGTGGTTATAAGATGGAGGTATTTCAAAGTCTTCTTCATCTGCTGATTCTATTCTATACTGTTTCACATCAAGACTATCGGTAGTCTTGGGATAGGAAATTTCTTTGATAGCATCTCTCATATTTACAGTGCTACGAGAAGGTCCTGAAGACGAGCCATGCTGAACGCGAAAAAAATGATCCAAGGTGCAAATATCAGCACTGTTGGTACCCTGCTCGGCTTTAATGTGACAAGGCAGTTTCTTGTTCTGTAGTTGGCCCATTTTGGTTAGTGATCCTGCAGGCCTGCTCAGCTCTGTGTTTGGGGTGATGTGCACATCCTTTGGCTCGGCCTTGAGAGCCTTGGCAGTGAGATATTCAGTGTTTTTTCCTGCTGAGTCCCGTTGTTTTTCACTGTTCTGCAAACCTGCTTCACTGGGACCCTTACTGTGACAAGGAGCACTGACTTCTTCAACCACTGTATAAAAACACAACATCAGTGATATACATTATAATAAATACTTGTTTGAATTATTTCTCAAGTGCAACACAGTTATAAAATAGTAATAATAGGAAAACTTCAGCACATTATACACACAATTTCTATTAAACAAAGTAAAATCAAGCCATGGTAAATGCTCACCTTCCAGACTCTTGCTGCTGCACTGGGACTCTCCTTTGTGTATTATATCAAACAAGTCTTTCTCAGGATCTGCGGTCTATGACAAAGAGAGTTGAGGCCACACTAACCTTCCACATCCAATATCCAGTATGCACAGTATTAGATGCAATTTTACAAACCTGGTTTATAAATAATCAACTCCTTGGACTTTGGACCGAAAGTCCTCTAAGAATGGCTTGTTTCAATGCCAAAATTATAGCCAGTAATAATACCTTAAAACATTGCAAAGAATTTCAAACCTCGGGTCTATGTACAGGGCTAGCGGGAGCTTCCTCTGCATCCAGGGCTGTCCAGGGAACAGTACTCCAGGCTTCCCCCAAATTACTGTTTTCCTTGACACCACCTTCCTCTATTCTCAAAATGAAAGAATTCGAGATGAGAAGCAGTGTGTTTAACCGTAATGCCTGCAGATACTCCCAGTGATTTTTGCGACTACCATTAAAACATTATTCATCTCAACCAACCACTTTGCGTCACTGTGGGAGCAGGATCCATCTCCTCGGTGGCCAGTCCATCCCCGCCACACTCCGCACACTTGACTCTCACGCTTCGCTCCCGATCCCTCCATCTCCTCTCGGACCACTGCAGCTTCTGCCGGAGGTTCTCCACCTCCCTCCTGCTCCGCACCACCTCCCCCTGGAAGCTGCCCTCCACCAGGGAGGTGATCTCATGCACGGCGGCTTTCAGGACCATTTCCATGATGCCGGAGAGCTGGGCTTGAAATGTGAGGATGTCCTCCGACATTGTACTGTATATAGTCTGTCACAGCAGAATTGCAACGTTTCTCACCCGCCGGTTAGTTCCCCCCCCCAAGTTTCTTTTTTGAGAAAGATCTGACTTCTCAGAAACGATTAATAAAACGTAGTTTAATGTATTTTGCTTGATATTTATCCGTTTATAACGTTGACAATATGCAGTTATTGCCCCATCTGTCAACTGCCGATAAAATGGTTATTTTAGTCCATCTTTGCATCTATATCCTAATTCTCTCTTCACTGAAACAATATGGGTCGAAACTGGATAATCTTAATATAAATACTACCCACGTTAAATTATTAAAGAGATTAAGCACCTACAAAAAAAATACTGAAAAAAATATTTTATAAAGGACGACACTGTTTTCGAAACACAAAAAACGCTGGCAGCTTACAGCTAATTAACTGACTAAACAGCAATCACCTTACCGGAACCAAATGCTAGTAAATCCACTTGTATTTTGCACTGTCAATATAACATTCTCGTAGCTAGTTAAAGCCAAACATACCGACCTACGTCAAAAAACTCAAACTACGGATAGCGAAAAGGGACAAAGAGAACACATCCCTTATTTCTAATGACTATACTGTGTGTAATGCAACACTTTTGACTTTCACTGGGGCCTTTGAATGCAAAGCAATGGGTATAAGACACTCACATCACAGCATAAAAGGTCGTATTATGTAATCACCCTTTGCTCTGAATATGAAACCCACGTACACAGAAACTGAAATACATATCCCTATTTTGCGTTACTACCCCCTAAAACTTTATATGAATGAATGACACATAGCCACGTTTTTGAAATATTCTGTCAAAAACAACAATTCGTTAATCACTACGCTTTAGTCCTCCTATTCGTTTTTCTTGGCCACAAAAAAAGTGTAGGTGCATTTTCCAATAAGAAAAATTTCCAAAGCGCTGAAACTACAAAAATGTGCAGACGCTCGCGTTCGGCGCACGATTTTGACGTCAGCATCCGCCGCGACGCGCGCTGGTTCGTGCATTCTTTTTTTCCCCCCAGGTTTTACGATTAAAAAAACGCGCACGCTCAGTTACCAACATCCGGAAAGCAAATATTGTGGATGAGGATGAAAACACGGTGGATTAATAGGCAGGATAAAGAAAGTATTATAGAAAAAAATACAGTATATATACTGATATTTTAGTGGTTTGAGCAACATCTTTCGTTAATTGTGAATTCAGTCGCGTTTTCGATTCGCGGTATATTCATTACCCGCATGTTGCATAAAGCGAACTTGCTGTGTTGTTGTCGGCAAACGTTTACTCGCTTGGATCCATTGCCATAATATATATATATATGTCGCCTTTTCCAGCTCACTTCGCGTATTTTGAAGTTTGCGGCTTTGTTCGGCTAGTTAACAGTTTGGCTGAGTCGTGCAATTTCGTATGCCGATGATGCTTGTAGTAAGTTACAATCGGAAACATTAGCCGAAGTCGTACTTGATGACCAGTGGGCAGCATTCGGATCGCGAAAAGGAGGATCTTCGCCCACCGCCGCCTTCTGCATCGGTGAGCCCGGACCGGTGAAACACTTTTATATATTAGTGTCCGAGGGGAAAGTAGTAGGACTGTGCCGGAAACCGTATGTGTGAAATCGGCGATCGGGGAGCCATGGCAGACTCCGTGAAGACCTTCCAGTCCCACCTGACGTCGGTCATGGACAGCCTGGTTCGGGCGTCGGTGTGTGAAATCACGAAACTGTTTCAGGACACCGTCAACGACTACCTGGTGGAGATCTCGCTGAACAGGAAGGAAAACGAGGCGCTGAAGTTGCGGCTCAGGCTGACGGAGAACAAACTGAGAAATGAGCGGAAATACGGGATGGGCTGGGCGGCGAGCCGCCGCGGCTCCAACCTTCTCATTTCAGACGAGAGTGGGCGGAAGAAGCGCAAGATCGACATGAGCAGTAAGCGGGCCCGAACGTTTCAAAGGATCAGTAATCTCTCAAATAAAGTGTTTTAGTCTTTAAAGAGCATGTGCAGCACATCACCTGGTTTCAGTTTCTGCCTTCGGGATTTCAATGACCTCAGATGGGAAATCACGACCTAAAATTGTAATTTAAGTTTAATTTACTTGCATTACCAGGGTAAGACAGAAGAGGTTAATAATCAGGTACAGCAAAAGATTGGGACTCGTTTAGTTGTGCGTGTGTTTTTTGTGTTTTCATTGGTGTCCCACTTGGAGTCCAGCTTTGTGTCTTTCCTCCTCACAACAGGAGGTAAGCAGAGGACGGGTGGTGCTTTTGATAAGGAGTGGCCAGCTAACCCCTGGGAGGCAGGTAGTGCACCCACAGTGGAGACTGCTGAGGAGCCGAGAGACGTTTACCTCGTCCAACTCCCAGGAGGAGGAGGAGGAGGAGAAGAGGAGGAGGAAGACAGATGTGCCCGCAGGGCAACGGAAGAGACCACCAACATCAAGGAGGAGGTGAGGCTGGTTTTATTTATGGGTCATCAGTCCCATATTTTGCCTACTTTGCTCTCCCAAATGTAGCCTGGATTTTGCTTGCAGTTTATATGAAATACAGCTGGTCTTGGTTATTAAGCATTAGACTTCTAACTGGAGTTTTTTACATATTTACTCAACATGTGTTCAGGATTTATGTAATGTACAGTAGTACCCCAGTATACGTCATTACGGCATACATCAGACTTGACTTTACGTCACTTGTCTGTAGTAATTTAATTGGTTTTATGTAAAAAAAAAATAAATGTGACGTAAACGTAAATTATGTAATTTATTTTGATTAAACCCAGTACGAAATATTTAATGTGGTCACTTTTATTAAAGTAATTTCTATTTAGTTTTTCTGAATACTGGGTGAACATTGACTTTTATAATGAATTAAAGGTGCATTTTTGTCAATGGAAATGACATGGTCTATTTATTAGTCCTCCTCAGGCATTTTAAGGCATTATTTTCAGGTCATGCCAAAATTCAGCTTATGACGCGATTCTCAACCAATTTAATGACGTAAGGCGGGGTGTGACTGTACTCGGAATTTCATGAAGTCTGTTCCCGGCTGCAGTCCACGGAGATGGAAGGAGGATACAGAGCGGAATCTCTCCGACTGATACACGAGGCTCTTCAGATGGATCCGGTTGACCCCAACATTGGTAAATTATTCACACACATTGTACATTTTTGTACAGCCAGAATGAGATTTTAAAGAATAGAGAAAATATCAAGTTCAGGCTTTTCCATGGAGATTAATCTCATTGATGGGCACAGCTAACCGATTAGTTAGCGTCAGTAACTGCTAGTCCGCTAACTCCAAAGTTTAGTTCAATAATGCTAAACCAATAAACTACTATTATTAACAGAAGCTAATAATAATCGCTAATTTTTATCATAGGAATTTCGCTTTGGTTTGGTTTTGGTCTCTGAAACCACCTTTCTCAGCCTTACATGGAATACACATGTTTAGTTGGCACTAAACCTTTCTTCTGCTCAGAATAAATGTAGAATCAAGTTTTCCAGACTTTCCTTTCAGAAATAATGCTGAGTCATCTTATAATTAATGAACATGAAGTTTGGGAGCTGCAAGTTGAGCCATGAGTGCTGTTCTAATCTCCTCTTTTCACCCTTTTCACCAGGAGATGCAAACGCTGTCGCTGGAGTTCCCGTTTCCAGGGAAAGGGCTGCCATGGAGCAGCCCCACTGTCAGAATGAGTGGGGCACACAGCTTGCATCTGCTGAGGGTCCTGAGAAGTTCCCGGAGCAGCACAGGGCCAGACACGGCATGGAGGAACTCAGTGGGTTGGAAACCACCTTGAAGGCAGAGCGCAGCAGTGAGCATTCGGCTCCAAGGCTCAACCAGACGGGTTCTGAACATAACACCGAAGACTTTGGCAGCCAGGCCTCGGAAAGTATAGTTAACGCTTTGGGAGACCTGGAATACGTTATGGCTCAGAAGTACATTGGGCTGGATGGTTTGTGCAGCTCCGAGGAAGACTCCGGACTTCAGGTTGGCCAGCCGGCTGACAGGGACACCGACGGCCTGCTGGAGATGCACAGTCGAATGGGGCCCGTGCTTCCTCATGCAGAGGTTCGAGGATTCGCTTCCATGCGTGTCAAAGATGGCCTTAGATCACTCTCGGGAGCTGGTGGGGAGCTGCGCTCCAATTGGCTAAAGAGGGTGAGGGAGGGAGAAGGGGGTAGTATAGAGAGATTGGCTACACAGCCCGCTCAGATAGAACAGGGGTCAGGGGGCGCTCACATCGCCCAGCCTGTGTGCACCAGTGTAGTCGAGACTAGCGGAAATCCAGGGGAATTTGTTCATCTTTGCAATCATTGCGGTAATACTTTTAACACAGCTGCTGAATTGGAAGATCACCCATGCCTTCATTCTGCCCAAAACCAGCAACACAGCTGCACTCTGTGTAGGAAGAGCTTCAGCCAGGCCTCTCACCTGCGGGCCCACATGCGTCTGCACGCTGCTGAGGCAGAGGAGAGACCCTACCGCTGCAGCCAGTGTGGCCGTGCATTCAGCCAGTCCTGGAACCTCAAGAACCACGAATGCGTTAATTCCGAGGAGAGGCCGCACCGGTGCGAGTTGTGCGGGAAGCGCTTCACCCATTCACGCTCCCTCGAGAGACATCAGCTGGTCCACACAGGTGAGAGACCACACCGCTGTCCTCAGTGTGGCCGCAGCTTCAGCCGCCTGGGCAATCTGGAGCGACACCAGCGTATCCACACTGGGGAGAGACCTTACGGTTGTGCCGCTTGTGGGAAGCGGTTCAGTCGTGTGGAATACCTAAGGAGACACCAGCAGATTCACAGCGGAGAGAGGTCAGCACACCAGTGCAGTCACTGCGGGAAAACTTTCAGTGAGGCAGAACAACTGAAAAATCACCAGTGTTTTTATAACATTCAATAGGAATCCTTTAATATTTATTCAGACGGTGACTATTTCACACAGCCATTTTGAATTGCAGTTTGCAGCATTAATTTGGGGGAAGAAAAACGTTTTGCTGGAAATTCATAGGTATATGTTTTGTGACATAAATGACAGTGGTGGATTTGGTAGATAAGTGAAGTTTTGGATTCTAAGAAAAATGGCGTAGTACTTTATTTATAATATTTAGATTTTATCAGTTGTTTAATATTCATCAGAGAAAATGTATACCATTGTTTTATTCAATATTGCTGTTTAATACAAATTTCTCTTTTGTATTATTTCTTGCATATTACATTAATAAATGTAAAATGTTTTATTGGCTTGGAAATGACCCTGACTTTCATTCACTCATTTCTGTAGAATATTTGGAATTCAGGAATTAATTTTCTCTTTGTATTGAATATTAACAAGCTTAATAAGAGATGTAAAACTGGAAACTTTTTTGCTTTAATTACCGCCTAGAAGATCGCTGCATCTTACAGGTAATACGGTAAGGGGCGTCTTTTCATTTTGGAAGTACTTCCGGGTTAGGGGTAGCACGAAGCGACGTGAGAAGCAAATCCGTATCATTCCCTCGGAGGGTCGTTATATATGATTATTTAGCATAAAGACGAAAACAAACTCATGACAGTTTAATTTACACGTTTTGCACAAGCGGAGCAAATTATGTCAGAAAATTTAGGCGACTTTCATTCACAGCTCGCTGCTGTTATGGAAGTTTTAGTCAAATCGGTTGTGTGTGAAACAACAAAACTTTTTCAGTCAAGCGTCATCCAGCTGAGGGTTGAAATAGTAAATTTAAAAAAAGAGAACGAGGACCTGAAATCGAGGCTGAAGTCTTCGGGGGATGCTGGAGGCTGCCTCGAACCCGAGAACGTAAACGCCGAAAAATGTGAAGGTGACACCCATGTGTTTTAGACTGGCTTAATATGTAAGCAGGGCGACAGTCAGCTTTGCCTGGTTCTAAATGATTTTTTAAAGTTGAAATATACCTAAAATAGTGCTGGCCCGTTTCTGTTTGTACGTCGGAATTAAATATTTAGAATTAAATTATTTTACTGGGTAACACTAACAAAATTGTTTAGCTGCACCATTGAAGGTCACAGGTTATGAAACCTGTAGACAACAAAAATCAAACTGAATTACACTCTCAGCATATTACCCTAATATTAAGGGTTCCTTTGCTTGCACTTATTACTGTTGTGAGTAATTACAGCTAGTGTGTGCGGATTATGTTATAAGCTCTGTTATGACCGTGTAATAACTTCTGTGCTCAGAAACATGCATTCAGGTCCCAAAGAACTGCTTGCTGGGGCTATATGGTGACACCACAGCTCAGACCGG
>JAODKL010000017.1:1420516-1441499 GCA_026780765.1 Petrocephalus schoutedeni
TCAGGAGCCTGACACTGAGGAGTGCATGGCCAGGTTCTCTGTAGTCAGTAAGGAGCTACACAAGGAGCCATCTATCACCCAAGATCCAGCCAAAAGAGCGTCAGTAGATGGTAAGAAAAAGATAGACAACATTACATTACAATGTATAGCAGAATAGTCTGATCAATAATCCTTGAGTGTCATGTTTCATGAAGATCTTGAGTGTCATGAAGTTCCTGAGCTCGTTTTCGTCTTTGACAGCAATAGAGGGACAGCAGACTCTGTGAGACATCTGTCAATAGACAGTATAATGGGGACTAGCCACAATGTGCCACAAATGGCCCTTTAATTACATATAACAGAGAGATTTGGAGAATTACTCTTGCCTAGTTCTCCCCCCCCACACACCCTGAAATTCAAATTTATGTGAAGTTTTATATGTGCTAGTAAGCAAGTGATTTTTTTTTTTGCCTACTTGTGTTTACTTTCAGGGCAGACTTCCGCTATGTGGCAGTTTCATTTCTGAAAATAATGCAGTCTGTCTAAATTTTCCCTGTAGAACCCTTGACGGATGATTGTGAGGATGGGGGAGACACACTGACCGCTGAAGGTGAAGCAGAGGCTGCTACAGACAGATGGGGGGTCTGGTGGATCCATAAGACCAAGTCCAAGAATCAGCAAGACCTACATGCAGCCAGCCAGGCAGAAGCCCAGAATGATGCCAAGGACAGTAGTAAAGAGAGACCCTGTGAGTTCTGGCCTGTGCGCAGTGAAGTGGATAGTCATGTCGCTATCGATGGGCATCGGCTCACTTGGCCGAGTGACTCCGAATCACAGTTTTCCCCCTACACTGAAGAGGGCGCCAGCTGTAAGGCTCTCGGGAGCCTCTCAGGGGCTGGTGAAATGTTTTTGGACTTTATCCCCGCTGGTGGTGAGGCTGGGCTGTCGGCTGTGGGGGCTGTTGAGGCGGTATCGATGGAATGTGACGTGGCCCAGCCCAGACCACAACCAGATCATTTCCACGACCAGCAAGACGTACATGAACATCTGGGATTGTTCCCGGGTCACTTTGATAGTAGGGAGGCATTTATCAGAGAGATGTATAACCGGCCATCTTGGGACAGGCAACCTGTAGGGCCGGGAGGATTATCTTGGCAGTGCCACATGTGTTGGAGGGTCTTCAGCTCAGCCACAGCTCTTGAAGCCCACCAGTGCATTCATACTGGAGAGCAGCTATATTCCTGTAACCAGTGTGGGAAAGCGTTCCCCAGCTTGCGAGGGCTCAACAGACACAGTCTGGTCCACTTGGGGAAGAGGCAGCACCAGTGCTCGCAGTGCGGGAAGCACTTTGTGTATCCGCTCAGTCTCACGAAGCACCAGCTGGTACAATCGGGAGAAAGGACACATGTCTGCAAAAACTGCGACAAGACCTTCACGTTCAATTCGGACCTGGCAGTGTATTTAAGTGGACCTGGCGGTGCATTTGAAAAAGGTACTTATTACGACACCGCATCATTTGCGAACACAGAACTCTGACCATACAAAAAATCCTTCAAAATAAGTTTTTAAATCTGTGATCCAATGAAAATGGTTTAGCTGCAAACCTTTTGAGTCACAACCCACCGGTCGAAAAGCTTTTCAAAATGGATCACCTGAATGTGATCTGGATAAATCTGTTGCTGCTGCTGTCCAGAATGAATCTACAAATGAAGGTGGTAATGATAATGATGATAATAATAATAATAATAATAATAGCTTAATTCATAGCAGAATATAGTATGGTAAAGTGAATGTTTGCTAGCTGGCTTGCTTACACACACACGGGTGTGCATGCAGACTGGTGTATAGACACACAGGGAGTGAGAGTGACCCCTGCAACTTCACTTTTGCATATTAGAAAAGCTGACGTTCTTTTACAGAATGTATTTTTTTTCTTTCTTCTAACCAGAGGGAGAACGAGAAGGCGAGGGAGTTGAGGACTCCTCACATGGCGAGATTCATCAAGGAAAGCAGAGCCAGAGGGCGAATCTAGAGACCTGGAAATGGAATATTCAGAAAAAGAGGAGGATGATGGGCCAATCTTACCTCGGGAGGAAGAATCAAGAAGAAGTGTTGAAGGAGGAAAAGAAAATGGGGCTGCCGTGCCAGTCCACAGCCTGCCGAAAGTCCGCTAAGCTTCACTGCCAAGCGGTAGATGAATCGAAGAGGGAGGAGATTTTTAAGTATTTCTGGGGGAAACTGGACTGGCAAAACAGGAAACTTTTTGTTAAATCGTTGGTGGAGGTGAGCAATGTGAAGAGGCGGCGGACAGAATCCAAAGAATCAAGAAGGTCGGCATCTATTGTTTATTACCTTGTTGTGGATGGAAATAAGATGCGAGTGTGCCAGCGCATGTTCCTGTCAACCCTGGGGATAAAACAGTGGGTCTTTTTGAAATGGGTAGGAAGGGGAAGGGAAACAGCTGAGAAGACTTTAGAGGGGGACTGTGAGGACAGGAGAACAGGACCTCCTGAAATCCCTCCTTCTTGGCATTGCAGAAGTTCCATGCCACTGCAGTAGGTCATTTTCATCTAAGTTGTATCCCAAGCCTGTGTTCAAGTCCGATAGTCACCTCCAGAAAAGAGTACACGTGCTCTTTTGCCAAAGTGGCATCCAGTGTCTGTAAAAGCAAGTGTTCTCCAACATTTTCAGTGATTTCTGTTAGTCTTTTTTATACAAAGAAACACCTGCTGTGCATTTAACATGGGGAACCTTGGTGCTTCTACATGGGTGGCACACCTCAATAAAAAACACACGGCACCTGTTCTGCAGCAAAGCGACAGAGGAGTCAGATGAGAAGACCCTGGAGGCATGTATGGATCTACAGGAACTCCTGTTCTGCCCCAGGCCACAAGCCTCTGCCCTATTACATGACCTTGCTTGGAGTCCACAACTTTGCCACCATTGACATGACATTGCACTATGCTGCAATTTACTTGTGGCATCTGCCAATGATTTTGCTTCATTCATAGTTCACTTTCTTGAGGCAACATGGCTCCTATTTATAGTGCATTCTGTGGAATGAAAACTAACTAAAACTTAGTTTTAAGTCATGTACTTGAAATGTGCAACTAAAAAGCAAAAGCCAGTGACACACAAGTATCTTGAAAGGGGTTACATACAAATTGAGTGTGTTTCAGATCATAGCATGATTGAGGGGAGCTCACAAGACCTGAGGAATTTATGTTCCAGTCGAGTATGCTGCAGTGATCTGGGGAGCTCGCTCCAATTCCAAGCCATACCTTGTGAGGTATGTCAACCACACTTTCTTAAGAGTTCAGCAATCTGGAACTATAAGTCAATCCTGGCTGGAAAAACCATTGGAGATCCTACTGTGCATGACCTCAGCTATTTTATAGTACGTATACGGAACTAGTCAAAAGTTTGGACGCACCTACCTGTAAAAGGTTCATTTGTACTTTTCTCTAGATTTAAGCACAAGGACATCAGAACTATAAAATAACATATATGAAATTATGCACTGACCAAAACAAATATTTAAAAAATGAATTTGAGGGGGCAGCTCTGTGGGTTGGGACTCAGAAGGTTGCCGGTTCAAATCCCTGGGTCGGCAGAGTGATCCCACCATTGAGCCCTTGAGCAAGGCCCTTAAGCCCAATTGCTCCCAGGACTGGCTGACCCTACTGTCTCCTCTACACCAGTTTCATGAGGTGGCCTCCTAGGATTCTTTTCCAACTGTCCTGATGGAAGTCCGGCATATATGCTGAACACTCATTGGCCACTTTGCCTGCACTCTGCCAGTCTCTTCCAAAACCATTTTACTGGGTTTTGGTCAGGTGACCAGGTCATATGATGTGACACTAACACTATCCTTTGTAGGCAGCTTGGCATGTCCTGACTGTTGACTGGTACTATAAATGCACAAAATTGCCTTCTATGTCCATAGATGTGTAATCAGTTGAAACCTGACTTTTGATCACTTTCATCTCTGTTGATTGTCCCTCTTTCCTCTTCTCTTTTTTTCCCCCATTCATCTATTCTCTTGGTACGATGTGGATGGCGGCATGGAGTTAAAAAAAAAAACTCCACTCATTTGGCTGGGAGCCATATCCCTTTCCCTCTCTAAGGAAGAAGAGCACATGCCGCAAACCCACACGCACACACACTGTAATTAATGGCTGATTTTCTATTCTGTTCATTATATTATTCTGTATGGCCACACCAGTGTATTTGCACATGGGAGAGATGTTACAGTTGCTCGCCTTGAGGAAAGTGGTTCAGCTGTGTGGAAGAAATCCATAGATATACATTTTGTGACAAATGACAATTTGGATTTGATAGATGACTGTTCCATGAAAATGGCATAATACTTTATAAATCTTAGATCTCATCACTTCGGTTTTATATTGATCAGAGAAAATGCATACCATTGTTTCTGTCAACAGTGCTGTTTCATGCAAATTTCCCTTTTGTTTCATATATATTATATAACATTGATAAATGTAAAATATATTTGCTTGAAAATGTTCCTGACTTTACGCATTTCTTTAGTGTAGAATATTTGGTAGGATTACCTATCGCTGGAGTTAATACTCTCTTTGTATTAAGTATTAAGAAGAGATGTAGAAACAGCCAAGTTTTAGAGCTTCAGTTACGCCGTAAAACGCGGTCACATGAGCTGTATCTACCAGGTAATACGGTAAGGCGTACGTTTTCATATGGGAAATGCTTCCGGGTGAGGGGTATCGCTACTTACCAGGATTATTTTCTAGGGTTTGTTTAGCATAAAGCCGAAAAGAAACTCAGGGCAGTTTAACTTATAGGTGTTGCAGAAATGGAGGAAATTATGCCCCGAAATGTACTCGACTTTAAGTCACAGCTCGCCGCTGTTATGGAGGTTTTAGTCAAAGCGGTTGTGTGTGAAACAACAAAACTTTTTGAGACGGGAGTCTTCCAGCTGAGGGCTGAAATAGCGAATGTTAAAGGAGAAATAGCGAATGTTAAAGGAGAAAACGAGAAGCTGAAGGCGAGGCTCAGGTCTTCGGACGGCACGCGCCCGCACTCGCGGGAGAGCGCTGGAGGCTGCCTCGAGCTGGAGCGCGTGACTGGCGGGAAGCGTCAAGGTGCCGCGTCCGACTTTTAAATCGGCTTGTTTTATATGAATGTACAGGACGGCCAACACCTTTATTAACCATTAATTACTTATTATGATGAGGCCTTTCTGTTTGTAAGCCGGAAAGCAATACTTAGAAATGATTTATGTAACAGGTTGACAGTGATTCCACGCCAGGTAAAACTAACTGTTTTGTGACACCTTTACAATGAAAGATGGAGGTTATGAAACCTGAAGACAAAAAGAATCAAGTAGAATTGGGCTCCAAGAGTTTAGTAATAATGTTGTGTTGACTGTGTTTTGAACTATGTTATGCTGACTATGTTTGACACTATAATAACTCCTGTGCTCAGAAACATGCATTCAGGTCCCAAAGAACTGCTTGCTGGGGCTATATGGTGACACCACAGCTCAGACCGGGGAGCAGGACACTGTTTCCTTGAAGGAGGAGCTCCCTGGAATAGAATCTGTGCTTATTAAACAAGAGGTCAGTATCAAGGGAATTAATGTGCATCATGTCAGTAGATGGTTTCAGACTCAATAGGCCATTTCTCTTTCAGGAGCCTGACACTGAGGAGTGCATGTCCAGATTCTCTGTAGTCAGTAAGGAGCTACACAAGGAGCCATCTATCACCCAAGATCCAGCCAATAGAGCGTCAGTAGACGGTAAGAAAAAGATAGACAACATTACATTACAATGTATAGCAGAGGGATTTGGAGAATTACTCTTGCCTAGCTCCCCCCCCCCCACACACCCTGAAATTCAAATTTATGTGAAGTTTTACATGTGCTAATAAGCAAGTGATTTTTTTTTTTTTTGGCCTGCTTGTATTTACTTTCAGGACAGACTTCCGCTATGTGGCAGTTTCATTTCTGAAAATCATGCAGTCTGTCTAAATTTTCACTGTAGAACCCTTGACGGATGATTGTGATGATGGGGGAGACACATTGACCACTGAAGGTGAAGCAGAGGCTGCTACAGACAGATGGGGGGTCTGGGGGATTCATACAACCGAGTCCAAAAATCAGCAAGCAGCCAGCCAGGCAAAAGCCCGGAATGATGCCAAGGACAGTAATAAAGAGAGACCCTGTGAGTTCTGGCCTGTGCGCAGTGAAGAGGATAGTCATGTGGCTATCGACGGGCATCGGCTCACTTGGCCGAGTGACTCAGAATCACAGTTTTCCCCCTACACTGAAGAGGGCGCCAGTTGTAAGGCTCTTGGAAGCCTCTCGGGGGCTGGTGAGGTCTTTGTGGACTTTATCCCCGCTGGTGGTGAGGCTGGGCTGTCGGCTGTGGGGGCTGTTGAGGCGGTATCGATGGAATGTGACGTGGCCCAGCCCAGACCACAACCAGATCATTTCCACGACCAGCAAGACATACATGAACATCTGGGATTGTTCCCAGGTCATTTTGATAGTAGAGAGGCATCTGTCAGAGAGATGCATAACCGGCCATCTTGGGACAGGCAACCTGTAGGGCCGGGAGGATTATCTTGGCAGTGCCACATGTGTGGGAGGGTCCTCAGCTCAGCCACAGCTCTTGAAGCCCACCAGTGCATTCATACTGGAGAGCGGCCATATTCCTGTAACCAGTGTGGGAAAGCGTTCCCCAGCCTGCGAGGGCTCAACAGACACAGTCTGGTCCACTTGGGGAAGAGGCAGCACCAGTGCTCACAGTGCGGGAAGCACTTCGTGTATCAGTTCAGTCTCACGAAGCACCAGCTGGTTCATTCGGGCGAAAGGACGCACGCCTGCAAAAACTGCGACAAGACCTTCACGTTCAAGTCGGACCTGACGGTGCACCTGCGTAAGCACACGGGGGAGACGCCATTCGGCTGCAGCATCTGCGGCAGGCAGTTCAAGCACAGGAGGACGCTGAATATGCACCTGCAGGGCCACTCGGGGGAGAAACGCCACGTCTGCGCCTACTGTGGGAAGAGCTTCCTGGACCGGGGGAATTTCAAGAGGCACAAGCGAATCCATACTGGGGAGAAGCCATACAGCTGCCAGCTGTGTGGTAAGAGCTTCACCCAGTCAGCACATCTGAAGAAACACTCCTTCACACACAGGTAGTGGGGTTGGTAGCATATTTAAAAAACGATAACCATTACTCATTGGTACCACTGCACTGTTGTACAAAGGCAAAACACTGTTACTGTATACAGTTGAAACTAGATATTTACATACACTTCATTAAAAAAAAAAAATCAAACATTAAATTAGAGTAAACATTTTCTGTTTTAGATCAATAAATACTAATGTGTTTTGCATTTGTTAAATGTCAGAATCACTTTAATCAAAATCAGAAGTATACATACACTAAGTTTGTGTCTTTAAACAAAAAGAAAACTCCAGGTGATTCCATTCTGAGCTTAAGAAGCTTCTGATGGGTCAATTGATTCCATTTGAGTTAATTGGTGGCACTCATGTGGATGCATAAAAAGGCACACCTCAAACACATCTTTCTTTGACATCATGGGAAAATCAAGAGAAATCAACCAAGACATCAGGAAATGAACTGTGGACCTCCACGAGTGTGGCTCATCCTTAGGTTCAACCTCCAGATGCCTGAAGGTCCCACGTTCATCCGTTCAGACAATAATATGCAAGTATAAAAAACGTGGGACTGTACAACCATCATACCGCTCAGGAAGGAGACGGATTCTGAGTCCCAGAGAGGAACGTTTTCTGGTGCAAAATGTGCGAATCGACCCCAGGACAACCGCAAAAGACCTTGTGAAGATGCTGGCTGAAACTGGTAAGACAGTGTCATTATCCCCAGTAAAACTAGTCCTGTACCAACATGAGCTGAAAGGTTACTCTGAGGGGAGAAAGCCATTACTTCAAAACCACCATAAAAAAGCCAGACTCCAGTTTGCAACTACACCTGGGGACAAAATCCTAATTTCTGAAGACATGTCCTGTGGTCTGATGAAGCAAAAATCGAACTGTTCGGCCATAATGATAAACGGTATATTTGGAGGAAAAAGGGGGGAGCTTTGAAGCCTCAGAACACCATCCCAACTGTGAAGTACGGGGGTGGTAGTATAATGCTGTGGGGCTGCTTTGCTGCAGGAGGGACTGGTGCACTTCACAAAATAGACGGCATCATGAGAAAAGAGATTTATGTGGATATATTGAAGCAAAATCTGAAGACATCAGCCAAGAAGTTAAAGCTTGGGCGCAAATGGGTCTTCCAGATGGACAATGGCCCCAAGCATACCTCCAAATTAGTTACAAAGCGGCTTGAGGACAACAAAGTCAAGGTATTGGAGTGGCCATCACAAAGCCCTGACTCAGTCCCATAGAAAATGTGTGGGCGGTACTGAAAAGGCAAGTGCAAGCAAGAAGGCATACAAACCTGACCCAGTTACACCAGTTGTCAAGAGGAGTGGGCCAAAATTCCAGCAAAGTATTGTGGGAAGCTTGTGGAAGGATACCCAAACGTTTGGCCCAAGTGAAATGGTTCCGGGGCAATTCTACCAAATACTAAGGAAGTGTATGGAAAATTTTCACTGATGAAAGTAATAAAAAATTCCATAAAATTCTCTCTCTTTATTCTGACATTTAACAAATACAAAAAACGTTAATATTTATTCATCTAAAACAGAAAAAGTTTACTCTGATTTAGTGGGGAAAAAAGTTTTTTTTTCTGGTGTATGTAAATATCTGGACTGTATTTCATCACATCAGATCTTAGGTTCTGTTTTATTTTGTGACATATCTTAGTTCAGCTTTGCTTGGTCTTGAAGACAATACTATAACGTACCCACTGCACATACACATGAATGGCGAGGCCCTCTTGCTCATTTTTATTTTCTGCTGACACCGTGTTGGGCCGTTTTAGGGTGGTATAGGGGTATTTTTATGTGTGTTTTTATGTTTATCCAAAGGAGCTCATTAAGACTAAAGAAACGCACTGTTTCTATAGATCTGGGGTTTCAAGGAGCCCTAAAATAGTATGACCAATATAGAAATGCCAGTCTGTGGAGTGTTGTTGCAGACCAGGTTTAATGCTAAGTAGGGGTGTAAAGATGCTTTAATACATCGTAATGATTCGATTATTATGGTGGCAATTAATCAGATCTGTAATATCAGAATAGATTTTTGGGGGTAAAATAATGTTACTTAACTAACGTTAGCCAGCAAGGTACACGGCAGACCAGATCAGTTTGTAGTTTTGCCAGTACAAATGAATTATTTGCTAGCTGGCCAGAAACACCAACACAACCTTTTCTCCTTGTCATGTATTCTGAACAAAACTAGAAAACTCCTTTCTGCCTGACGTTAACTAGCTAATCATCGAGATAAATGTAACACTGCCACTAATTACATCATTTAACTGTTAAATTTAATATTTTCATAAAGATTCCAGAGAATTAGCATCTGTGTATGCTTTCTGTGTCGTCTTGAAATGGTGCCTACCCACAAATTTGTTTGGTGCAGTGCCCCTGATTACAACACAGATTTCGATTTGGTTTGTAAACAGAAAATGTGGTCTGTACTGTGGGTCATGATAACAATCAAAGACATTGTGATATGACATTTTGAATGGATTGCCCAACCCTGGATGGAACCTTAACCATTTATTCTGTAGCTCTTGCAATAAATGTACAATTATTTACATAATATTACATATTCATTTTAATTAAAATGTGCATATTAATATTTTTAAAATACTAAATAAAAATGCATCACATTGTAATTTATTCTTTTAAATGCACTCTGGCTTTTGGAACTTGATCTGTTTAATGTGCTTTAGTCTATGTTACCTAAGAATAAAAGCATGTTTCTATTTTATTATATATTATTTAACTCAGTATGGGTTATTTCATTCCTGTAGTGAGAACACTAGGGGGTGGGGGGTGGCTTTTGTTTATACTTTTTCACCTCATGAAAAGCCTAACTTTATAGATATATACATAAAAAAGCAAGACAGCTGATAATATAACGTTTAGAAAAACTTGTGCACAATCAGCATAAAAAATGGTGACAAAATAGCAATGAAACAACTGAATTCAAGCAATAATAGATAATGGGGAAAATATATAATTATTATAAAATATATCAGATTCCCACATTCAGGTCCTATTGCTAAATATATATATTGAAGTATTTATGTAAAAGCGGTGCAGGCAGCCAGGTAGGACCAGCAGTGTCCTATAAATGCTGACTAGAGCTGGAATGAGCAGTAGGGGGTGACCTCCATTAACTTCTGCATTAGTAAATGGTGCTCTTACATTGGTCGAGGAAGACTTTGACTGGGCCGCCCAGTCGCTTGTGCAGATACCCCTCCAGCTCCACGAGGGGCATCTGCCTCACGTCGTAGCCCCTGGTGGTACTGGGGGCTTTGGGGTTCACCGGCACGATATCCTGGGTGCTGAGTGGATCGTTCCGACCGATGGCGGCGTGCGTTGGAAAATCACTGCGCAGGGATTCTGGGAGGCTGGAGTTGAAGGAGGGGCAGCAGTAGGCTGACCATAAGTACTCGGGCACGGCCACGCGGTTGCGGATCCAGTGGGGACTGACATAGGGCAGTACCCCAGTCACGATGTATGCCGGTCCTGTGCAGTAATTGGTTAAACTGGCAGCCACCTTATTCTCCAGCACCGCCCAAGGACCGCCATTGGACCCAGCTTTCTGTGGCACTATGTTGGTTAGGGTGAAAGTGGCCGTCTTGTCCTGCTCTTCCTTGTGATGCGAGTTCGGACTCAGGTGGCCCCTGGTAAACGTGGAGTTTTTGTAATCCTGCAGCACGGCTTGGCTCTCCAGAACGTTCTGGTCCGTCATATTTTGAGGAATGGGCTTCATCTCAGGGCTAGCTTTGGAGTTGGCCAGCTGACAGAAAAAAAGACCCAGGAGAAGCTTTCAGTTTTCCTTTCCCTATATGTTTTGCCTGTAAGCTCCTAGTTATGATACAACTAAAAATAGTCACAGAAATGAATGGCCAGTAAGCTGTAATTCAGTCTTAAAGAAATTCTATTAGCAAATACCATCGCCATGACACTTGACACTCCCATGACACTTTTTAGTGAAAATTCTTATTACATTGTGAGTCTGTGGTCTGTAACTGATTATTTTCTGGTGCCCAGACATTTTAAGTGCGTTTACAAAGTGCATATTTATTTATTCGCTTATTTACTCTGATACATAGTACTGTATATATGTAAAAGAAGGTTTGGTTTCATGTCTACTGGGGAAACTATTCTAAATAAAGACAAACCACTAATGCAATTCTGAAGAAGCCAAACAAAACCTGTGGGCTGAGAGACTACTCAATGCTCGAACTGCAAAGCTACTCCACAAATAACAGACAGAGTAGCATCTATGATTTTATGACTGTCAGTGTGCTAGCTAGCTGGGCCATTTCAGAATCTCTCTAAAAGACACTCCAGAATTCACATAAAACATCCAATATATCCATGTATTTGTTGACTTAACCACTAGCAAACCATGCTTGGCTAATTAATACCTCAATCATATGTTTAACTAATTAAGTTCTGAAAGAGTTCTGAAAGTGCCGGTTCTGAAATTCAACGAAAACATGGAATGGCTGAGGTACCCCTGAGGAGAGGTTTGGGAACTGAAGTGGTGTCATCTAGCCAACCAACAAGATATCAAAGACCTTGTGAAGAACCGGAGAATTGTATATTTTTTTGTGCGTTATTGTTCCTTTGCGTATATTCTAAAGATATATTGTATTTTTTCTGAGAAAATGTGCACTTTCTACCAAGATAAGTTGCCTTAATTGTTTATTTTTTAAACTACATACACAGCAATAACCGGTACACAAGAACGCATTCGCCATGTAAAGGTTACAATGCACAGTAATTTTCTGTCATAACAGTGTTAATGCATACTTATTTAATGTGCATTTGCATTGTTACACCAGTACGGTAGTTCTGCCTGCCTCAACATTTTTGCTATAAAAGCGTCTTGTTAGCCTGGTGTGTTTAGAGAGTTTCACTGCCATTACATCCCATTTAGTCCTTATTTTCTTATTTTCTCACCTGCGGTTCATACATCCACCGGACCCTAGGCCTCTTGCTGCCCCCCGGGGTGAACACATACGCAGAGTAGATAGGGGTCCGCCACTGCTTGTGGTAGAGGCTGGCAAAATGGTATTTGTTCTGGTAACGCTGGCATACCTCTGAATAGCCTGGCCCCCCAAGGCCGCGCGGGGAAGAACTTCTGTGGAAAAACTGAAGACAGGAGGAAAAGGAACCCACCTCAGCCCGAACACGATGTGCAAGAACAGCGACCCCCACAAGCAGGCACACAGTCCAGGAGAGGGCAGGCCTGAAACACCGCATCGTAGGAACTGTATTCTGCACTTGCACAATCCTTTTGTTAGACCTGAAATAACTGACAACAATCAAAGAAGTCAAGCAGGTTCTTCGAGGACAGGTCAGCTCTCCCCCTCTCTCTTTAGGGCTCTATTGGAACTTGATGCTTCTGTTCATGCCTTGGTGCTTCACTGTGACGTCACTTCCTCTGCTGTGGCACAACTTCTGCATTTGTTAGAAGTTGTATGGTGGGAAATAAGTCTCTTACCCCTTCGCTCGGCACTTTGTGGTTGACATAAATGCTGTACGGTGACAATTTACACAACTCTGATACTAAGCAACGATAAAGAAAGTGAACATTGCAAAGAAGGCAAATTTACAAGAACTGAGTGTTTGAAAACAACACATAAGAGCAATGACCATATAGTATAATAGTATAATGTTTGTCATTGTGAAATAGCTTCATTGAATCTGGTTTGATGGATGAAAACAGAAACCAGAATCAAATGATATTTTTTCTAAGAATGAAAATGAAACTGAATTACTTTTTATTGTTCCTGCACTGAAAATGAACTTGAAATCTGTTACTGGTTATTGATTATTTTTTCCCATTTGGCCAACAACTTAAAAATTTCAATTCACCTTGCTTCCAAAGTGTCTGGCATGTTTACCGTCAAGCTTCATTAGAGTACCTCCAGCCTTTCTGACTGATGTCACTAAGCAATTAATGGAAGACCCAAGCTGAGCTTACTATGGTGTTTGCAGTGATGAGCGGGTGTATCTAACAAACTGCGCACTGAGCAAACTTCCATTGAAATAGCGCGGACAGAAACATTTTAAACTTTATTTAGATGTTTTTTATGCATTAGGTCTATTTTAGGTCTGAGTTACGTTCTCAGAGTTAATTCAAAATATTTTTATTGCCATCTTCAACTGTGATATACTGCTAACAATTTAAACGTAACATGGATGTAAGACATACAAAAATACAAACAAATACTACATATATACATATGCGGAGCCTTCATGGTCAGGGAGGATAGATGCTGGAACCAGGAGAGATACTCAGATACTCAGTGAAGGGCACTGCCAGAAAATTAATGCTCTGAGCTCTGCTGGCAGCAGAGCCCCTGACGTATCTCATGATGCCACGTAGAGGGTTACGCTTCCCCCAAGTTTCCACAATCATTTCCGTCATCTTATCGATGGCAAGCAGCAGACTGTGGGCCTTGCGCCACCTTGCCGGCCCCCTCTCCTCCTGTCTGCAGACTCATCTCTAGCACCTACTAGGCCCATCAGGGTGGTGTCGTCTGCATATGTCATGGTGTGATTGGAGGTGTTGCTGGTGGAGCAGTGTGAAGAGCAGCAGGCTGGCGAAGCAGC
Organism: Petrocephalus schoutedeni; assembly: GCA_026780765.1. Lineage (NCBI taxonomy): Eukaryota > Metazoa > Chordata > Actinopteri > Osteoglossiformes > Mormyridae > Petrocephalus > Petrocephalus schoutedeni. The sequence continues at coordinate 1,434,278 of JAODKL010000017.1, forward strand.
CTTGGGGGTGCCTGTGCTCAGACTGACGGGGGCAGAAGTGAGGTTTCCTGCCCTGACAGGCTGTGATCTCTCTGTCAAAAAGTCCAGGGTTCAATTGTATGGTGAGAGAAAAATAGAATTAATGGCTTACTAAAAAGGGCCATGAAATAAGGCATCATGCACTCTTTCGTGTACGTTTTCAGAAAATATAGACCAAGCCTTTCCTAATGCACTGATCACTAGCTGCTATTCGACAGCATTCTAAGGACTTGTGGTTTTGATGCACACTCCAGATACGTAGTTATATCTCGGCAAAGACTCAAAAACCAAAGATCAGATTTTCTGGAGATGTTCATGACATTATAAGCTGGCTTTAGGAGAAAAAGTTACCAATTTTATATAGGGTCTTTTCGCTATTCAGTTTTTAAGACCATAATCAGTCATAATATGGTAATCTTTAATTTTGGGGATAGCATAGTATCGCAAAGTATACAGCTGGAAAACAGCTTTAAAACGATATGATAACCATTTCTGTGTAACTTAGACTAAGGGAGATACAGCCAGTCAAGGTCATAAGCCCCCCCAATAAGTTCAAACTGTGTTAGCTTAAATCCCCTTAATATTACTCTAAAACACGAGTTCCACGGGTTATTCATATGACCAAGTCAGCATGCCAAGTTTCGTTAAAATTTGTGACAACGAGGTGCAAACGCGTGACGATTTGACACGGAATTACCCGACCGCCGTCTTCCTCTGGTTTTGTGTATTACTCAAGAAGCACGCAACACCACGCCACGGCTCTTAAGAAGCATGAAATTCTCCCCCCCCTTTTCCTAAGAAAGCAGTGAGAGCATTAAACTGACGTTCCTGTGCTCGGCAGAACCCAGAAAGTCCATCCGTTTCTCTTCTAACCACTTTTCCTGGTCAGAGAGCTGAAATCTCTCTGTAAGGCAGATCTTTTGAGGCTCACTCCCTGATGCCCACAATCCTTGTTTTAGATGTTATTAGAAGCAGTTCATAGGACCTAGTAGTTAAAGTTATGACAGTTACTCTACTTCATACATTACTTTTAGCTACTTCTGTAATTATCCCTTTATTTTTTTGGACTCAAACCCATCAGTAAAAATAAATATTTCGTTATGTTATGCCCGTTACATCTGTTTGATTAACTGTGACTTTAAATGGAGTTAATGCCTACTGTAACTTTATTCCCACGACCCACAAAATGCCAGGGTGTGTGCTGGGGGTGCGAAGGGGACTTGTTTGCACAAGACTGCGCTCAATCACGGCCAGCCCGCCGCCACGCCGCCGCACTTTAAACCACACCCTGACCGGCGGTGAAGGTCCGCAGTCCTGCCATGCTTCGGCTTGGCACCCGGAGAAACATATGGCTTCCAAAGTCGGGGCTCTGGAGGAGCTGCACAGCGAGTTGACTTGCTCGGTGTGCCTGGATCTTTTCCGCGAACCCGTGATCCTGGAGTGCGGCCACCACTTCTGCCGCGCCTGCATTACGCAGTGCTGGGGCGCCAAGCCCGAGGAGAGCCCCACCTGTCCGCAGTGTCGGAAAACGTGCGCCTCGAACCTCCGGCCCAATTCGCTGCTGTGCAATGTGGTGGAGAGCGTCAGACGGGCCAAGGCGACCGATTCGCCCCCGGGGGAGCAGCCGGTGCCTCGGGCAGACGCGGTCCGCCAGCCGCCGGTAGCGGCTGCCGGGGCTGATCGCGGGCGCGATTATTGCCAGGAACACGAAGAAAAGCTCAAACTTTTCTGCGAAGACGATCAGGTCGCGATCTGCCTGATATGCGGCATGTCCAGGGGCCACAAGACGCACAACGTGATCCCGATAAATGAGGCGTTTGAGAACTGCAAGGTACACCGCACCTGGGCATGCACACCGGCTTCTCTGCAAATGATCCTCACACTCCACAGGAATCCTCCGTAAAAGCAAGAGCTTAACAAGTTAAAAACAAGTGCGATCTACCAATAATATACAGCTTGCCAATAATAATCACGGTATATAAAAAAAAACCCGAAATCATTAAAGTTTTCTGCCCCTTGAAATTAAGACAAATTTAAAACTTATGTCGTGCGGCTAACGAAGTTTAAAAATTATATTCCACTGCAGGCATTTTTAGGGATTATCGACGGTGTGGCTGCAATTTACAGTTCTTTAACGGGAATCAGAATGTTCATCTTAAAGTAATAATTTTTCCGAAGGAAGACGAGATAAAGGATGAGAGACGCATTTAAGCAAGCAGGAACGGAACACAGACTGTACTACAGAGCTGGCTTTTGTCTGTTATTCCATAACGTCCCGTAACAAAGCCATGTCTTGTACTTCCCTTTGAGTTCACATCGAAGCGGAAATGTAAGCGTCAGCACGGATGCAGGATGTGCGCGGAATTTCACGGCTGCCCGGCACTGGGCGCTCGCTGTGACCCGCCTCGCAAACCGGCCAAATCATATCGGCTAGAATAAGTGGCGTCCGTTTACGGTGATTTTTGAAAGCAGGTTGCTGATGGAAAATGCGCCTTTTAAAACGCTGGTTATTTAGTAGATCATTTTAATGTGCTGACATTATAACGGCTTAAAGGCCAGACAAAATCTTATCTTGCCTTATTTCTCATTTACTCCATGCTCCTGACCTCCTCTGTGTTCTTTTGTGCTTCTGACGTGTGATACCTTTCTGATTCTGATTTTGAGCCCGTAAGTGGGCTTCCTATCATATCAGCCCACTGGTTAAGGAGACGCCAAGGGCCAGGATGCCACCTCACCTGTCCTGTACTGCTTTCCAGGATCAGTTGACCACGGCCCTTCAGAGGGTCCGGCTGCAAATGGGGCAGGTCACCCGCTTCCAGGCGCAGACCAATCAGACCATCGTGGCGGTAAAGGTGAGGTCACTGAGGCGAGCAACAGGACACCTGTGGCTATAGGCTTGACGTGGGACGTTAGGGCATGATTTTTATCAACGAGGCCTGGGGCTTCCTGATTGGTTGGTTACCTAGCCAGCTATTTACACAGGTGGTGGCAAAGGAAGTGACCACAATGACTATTACCTACACTGTTTTTAATTTGATTACAGTATCTGGAAGTAGCTATTTTCTTCTCACTTTTGAGAAGGATTGGTACCATGTTTGCCGAGTTCAGTTACTACAAACACTGTTTCTGAAAGTAATGGACTCCAAGTGAAAAATACAAACTTTTAGATTGCTAGATTTCTGCTAGAAAATGATACTATTAGGTTTTCATTTAATTTAATGAATCAAGCCTGGAGAGGTTGTTTGCCACCAATTTTTGGAAGGAGAATCTGATTGAGTTATTCTTCATGCTTGCCATTGAGCTGTGCAGCGTAAATCTGTTAACACGTTTCTACAACTATGCGCTCTGGATTTTTCTTGAGCCTGTTTCCTGCAAACTCCTGTCTGCCCCTAAAACAGGAAACCACAAGCCAGTGTTTTGAAATTCCTGCGCTGTATGATTCTACTCACCAAGTCGCCCAGACTTTCCCACAGATATTTAAAACCGCATAAGTGTAGGATACGGTGCCTAATAACTGTGGGGGGGGGAGGGGGGGGGGTTTGCAGCCTTTGCTTCTGCATGTATGTTCCTCTTGGTACTTGGGCTTCTTCCAGCAGTTGAAAAACATGGATGGGAGCCTTTAAATTAATTGTAGTGTGTGCCCTATGATGGACAGGCATTGGCTTCTGGTGGTCTCTTGTCTCATGCCTTTTGCATTATGGGATTAAAGAATTAAAAAGTAACAAATAAAGGAAGATGTGAAAGGCCTGCAGTCTGTTTGGGTCAGCGCCTCACGTAGCAGTGCCAGAACATGCATATGCAGTAGAGCGTATCAGTGGGTGGTCTTCGGTGTCACCTGCGAAGTCCATAATTCCATTCAGGAGCAAGCGGCCACCCTGGAGGATGAGATGGTCCGAGAGTTCCAACAGCTCCGTGAATTCCTGGATCGTGAGGAAGAGGAGGCGAAGGGTCACCTACGGCGGGAGAAGGAGAGTAGGATGCAGCGGCTTGCCGAAGCCTCGGCGCACGCCGCCGTCCAGTTCAGCTCGCTACAGGCCGCCGAGGAGCAGCTGCACCGCAAACTGCAGCAGGACGAGACCCCTGCTCTACTGAGGGTGAGGGGAAAGAGGCCACAGGGGAAGTGACATGCAGGAAGAGGCGGGGCCAGAGTGAACAATGGGTACCTGGAGGAAGTACCATGCAGGAATAGGCAGCGCCAGAGTGGGCAATGGGGTACCAGAGGGGGGAGTGACACACAGGAAGAGGCAGGGCCAGAGTGACCAATGGGGTACCAGAGGGGGGAGCAACACACAGGAAGAGGCTGGGCCAGAGTGAGCAATGGGGTACCAGAGTGGGGACCGGCACACAGGAAGAGGCTGGGCCAGAGTGAATAATGGGTACCTGGAGGAAGTACCATGCAGGAATAGGCAGAGCCAGAGTGGGCAATGGGGTACCAGAGGGGGGAGTGAAACACAGGAAGAGGCGGGGCCAGAGTGACCAATGGGGTACCAGAGGGGGGAGCGACACACAGGAAGAGGCTGGGCCAGAGTGAGCAATGGGGTATCAGAGTGGGGACCGGCACACAGGAAGAGGCTGGACCAGAGTGAGCAATGGGGTACCAGAGTGGAGAGTGACACACAGGAAGAGGCGGGGCCAGAGTGACCAATGGGGTACCAGTGGGGGGAGCGACACACAGGAAGAGGTGGGGCCAGAGTGACCAATGGGGTACCAGAGGAGTAGGGACAGCTGAAAGTGAAGGAAAAGAAAGCAGATCCAGATGGAGAAAAACAGAGGAAAAGACTAAGCTGAAGGAAGCGAGGATGAGAGTTAGTAAAGTCTGAGGAAGAGTAAATGGAGGTTAAATATCAGGGAAAAGCAGAGTCGAGGTCAAGAGAGAAGAAAGGACATTCCATCTTCTCCAGAGTATTTCCACATAAGAGATTGAGTCTTTCAGGAAGTTATTCAAAGTCCTCTCGACACCTGCTTTCTAGGGAAAGTACTATGAAAATAAAGCATTTTCACTCATTTATTGCTCCCACATTCTTTTTTTATTGTGCATTGCTAAGTTTGTACATGACTGTAATTTGTAATTCCTGTTGTGTATACACACTTTTAAGTAGTAATTAAAGGTTCTCGCTCTTTCTCCTCAGGGTTTGCCAGATTTCATCCTTTGGTAAGATGTCCCGCTTCCTTGTCTTTATGGATCCAAGCCAGGGGATCACTGCCTGGGCCGTGAGTTTGCTCTCACCCTGAGACGCGGCCTCTGACGCTGTGCCGCCACCCCGCAGGTCGGAGCCTGTCTTCTGGCCACCTGAGGAGCTGTCAGCTGACCTGCAGCCCGGGGAATTTGTGGGGCCGCTGCAGTACAGGGTCTGGAGGAAGATGCGTTCCATCTTGCGTCCAGGTATGCTGAAGGAGGCCAAGAAGAGCGAGTCAGTCACCAGTGCATTAGTCCCCCGATTGCCATGGAGCTCAGTCGGGTAGGGGTTTTTGCCCATATCCAGAAGGTTATAAGGTCAAATCCCATGGTTGGCAGAGTAATCATAGGCCTTCACCCAGACTCACCCTGCTCTCTGGTTCTCACTTGGGGGAAAAAAAGCATCTGCTAAATAATTAAATGTAATGAATATATCACCACTCTAGATGATTAAAAAGCTGGCCGCAGATGTTCCTAACAAACAGTGAAGTCCTTTCTTATGGCACAAACATCAGTTCCAGAGATCTAAATTCAGCTTCACTACTGTCACCTAGATACGAAGGCGGTGACCCTGGACCCGGACACCGCTTACCCCCGCCTGGAGGTGTCCACCTGCCGCACCCGCGTGAGAGTGGGCGACATCCAGCCGAATCTCCCAGACAACCCGGAGAGGTTCACCCGCTACAACATCGTGCTGGGCTCTGAGGGGTTCGCCTCTGGCAGGCACTACTGGGAGGTGGAGGTTGGGGACAAGATGGCCTGGGGCCTGGGGGTGGCCGCCGAGTCCGTCAACAGGAAAGAGGAGATCACCCTGTGCCCCGAGGATGGCTTCTGGACGCTGGTGCATCGCAGCGGGGACGAGTACGAGGCCTGCACCTCCATGGAGAACCTGCTCAGGCTGCCCAGAAAGCCTCAGCGCATTGGCGTCTACCTGGACTACCCCCGTGGACTGGTCTCCTTCTACGATGCTGGAGACATGAGCCACATATTCACCTTCATTGACACCTTCAAGGAAAACGTGTACCCCTACTTCAACCCGTGGCCCATCATCAGTGGGAGGAACAAGGAGCCTCTGGTGATAGTCACCCTGCCACCTTAACACAGGGTCCTGCAGGAGAACCAAAGCGGCAACCAGACCAGTGAGTGAGAAAGCTCCATAGTTACAGTTGCTATGGGGAAAGTGAGAACCTGAGGCTTGGCGATATCTACTCCACCATGCCCCCTGGTGGACTTTTGGTGGAAATCTCATCTTTCAGTTTTCAGATTACTTATTGACTGGTTTACTGTGCCAGAAAAATAGCAGAGTGGCTTCCTTTACCTATGGCTTTCTAAGCTATTTTCTTTGGCCTTGTATTTCACAGAAATTCTACATGGATTTATTCTGTCAAGTGCATTGACAGAATATATTGCATAGATAAAATAAATGAAAAGCAAATGAATTATACATGTAATGTGTACAAATTTGGTAAATATGTGCAAATACGGCACTCTACAGCTGTTTAGCTAAGCATGTAACATTTGTGGTCAATCTGCTTGATTCTTTCACCTATTTATCAGCTATATGGGAGACTGTGGCAATATGCTTAGTACATGTGACAAGGTAAACTTAACATAAAAAAGTGACTGTTGCCACGTGTGACATTACTGCAGTTCTTCTGACACCTAGTGGAAATAGAGAATTGTAGCTGGTTCCTTTTCAGTGGAGATTAAGTCTGTCTACCCCAGTACGTTCAATGAAGTGTGACTCCGTTTCCCAGTGGCTTAATCTCTTAAGATCACAGCTATCTTTCAGCTATCAAAAGGATCAGAAGGAGTAGAAATAGATTCACAAGTGTCTCCAGCAGCCAAGCAAATGATGGTGGGGGGGGGGAGGGTGTCTGAACCTTCTTTGCATAGAGACGTCACAGCATCTGGGTGACACGCTTCGGTGCTCTGTGCATGCTTATAATCCTGTCTTTAGACCTTAGTCACTCAGAGCTGGGTTTCAAAATCTACAAACAGCAATGATTCTGATCACGATCCTTATCT
>JAODKL010000017.1:1497964-1510717 GCA_026780765.1 Petrocephalus schoutedeni
TCCATGTAACAAATGCCGCCCCCCCTTTCTGTGGCTCAGCAGAACACACAGCATGTACTCAGATATTGTGCAGAGTTTGTAAACTTTCTAATGTTTATTGCTTCCTCTCTTGCCTTTGAATAGAGCTGAAGGCAGCCTTTGATGAGTTTGAATACAAGAAGAGAGGCATAGTGAAATGTGAGAGCCTGGGAGAATGCATGAGGACAATGGGCTACATGCCCACAGAGATGGAGCTGATCGAGCTGGGCCAAACCCTCCGTAAGTGCGGGAGCCGGCGTGTGGACTGAATGTCACTCCGCTCCCTCTGCAGACTGGACATTGGCTCCCTCTGTCTTGCAGGTAGTGGCAAAGTAGACTTTGAGGACTTTGTGGATCTCATGGCCCCTAAGGTGCTGGAAGAGACGGCCAACATGATCGGACTGAAAGAGATGAAAGAGGCTTTTCAAGAGGTTGGTCCTTCACACCCGATACGAGTCGCTGGTACATGGCTTTCGATTATCCTGCAGTTCTGTACTTGGCAAATGGTTATAGGAGACAAATGGATAGTTGGATGGTTTCTTTTTTAACTGCCAGCGTATAATGCTACTTTGACACATTTTATATATATACACACACACACATACATACATGAATGTACTGATTATATATATATATATATATATATATGTTTGTATATATATACATTTTATTCACAGGCAAAATTATCCACATAATCTACATTACATTCTACCCAAAAAAAGAAAATCTGTAGTTGTGGGACACTAGGCACCAAACAGACATAGGTTAGGGAGCTTTGATATTTTATATTTCGTTGAGCCTCACTCTACTTGCCCTTGATTCCTTTCCACTCAGATCGACGCAGACGGAGACGGGCAGATCAGTGCTGCGGAGCTGAAGGAGGCCCTTAAGTCCATGTTGGGGGAGCAGCTCGACGGAAAAGAGCTGGACGAGATCCTGCTGGACGCCGACCCCAACGGTGACGGCCAGATAGACTTTGAGGGTGAGGCCTTCCGGGTGACTTCTGCGTTTGCAAGCAGGCCATTGCCAAACTGCACAGCTTTATGTTAAGTTCTTATATGTAAATGGACAAATGTAAAAGTTATGCTTTTGAAATTACCAGGAAAAATCACAATAATGTTATTTAGGTTGTAGTTAATGCAGGCTGTATTTCTATATATAATGGAATAGGTACTGATCACACACACACACACACAGCTGTTGAATTACACTGAAATAATCCACTTATCATTTATCTTGCAGAGTTTGTTCGAATGATGTCTCACTGATCCTTGGTGAAACATTACGAGCTGAAGAAGGAAAAAGAGGGACGGGGTTTAAAGGGAGACAGAGGCAGGAATAAGGAAAAATCAATGCACAAGGCATTCCTCTGCAACAGCAATATATTCCCCTTAAAGAGGGTTTGTGAAGAAATTTAAGAAATATGTAACGCAGCTCAGTTTTATAAATCCTCCTTTGTCACTTAATATGTTATAAGATAAAAGATAAAAATGATGCAAGAAATGTATATAAACAGCCAGTTAAAAATGCACAGAGATACACTAATGCGTACCGGTCTATGCTAGCCTCAATGCTAATGCTAGCTATGGCCAGCGGATCGCAGTAAAGCAACTTAATAATTGCGCTAATGTTGCTCAAAGGATTATGCCTTGTACAGAGAAGCACAATTCTAGCAAATCCCGTCTGATAAGCTCTACGTCGATTGTATGCATCTTGTGCATTGTGCAGTGAATTACCGTTTGTCGATAGTAAGATCTTTAAAAGAAACTGTTCCATATTTTCCAGTATTATCAATTGTATTATTTTCAGTTAACTAGTTTTTGTTAGCCAAAGATTAGTGGATTTACCATGGTTGATGCTGTGGGGTTTATGTATTTTAGTTTTAAAATAAATCTAATTTAGCTGTAAAAATTTGCTTAATGAGTGTAGTGTTTCCTTACATGGTGGTTGATGTAGACTGCAAATTAATGGAAGAACTGGGCACATGTTCAGTCTAACAATGTCCAGCTGCCACATGACTAGGCCACACCTCATTGGCAATGTGTAATTGATAATGTGGTCTGTAATACATTTCATATTGTGGACTGTCCTATAATCCTATTTCAGGAAAGGTAATGGCGCAAGATTTTGCCATTTTGAGTTATACAGACATATTTGGAAACACAGGCAGACCGCAGTACTGTGAGGATAATTGATGTAGATGAATTTCTACATTTCATAAATAGCAAATCAAAGTATTCAAACAGCTAAATCCATCCTTCCATCCATTTTCCAACACGCTTATCCTGTTCAGGGTCGCGGGGGGTCCGGAGCCTATCAAGGAAGCTACGGGCACGAGGCAGGGAACAACCCAGGATGGGGGGCCAGCTCATCGCAGGGCACACTCACACACCATTCACTCACACAGACACACCTATGGGCAATTTAGGAACTCCAACAGCTAAATCATACATGCATATTTTTTACGTAATATACAATGGGTTTAAATGTCAGATTGCACAGTGTGGGGGCATCTTTGTGGTGTTTAGGAGAACTGCTGCCTCTAAATTTGCTCTATGTGTGTGTGTGTGTGTGTGTGTGTGTGTCCTGCCATGGAGCGGCGTCCCGTTCATGTCCTCAGCCCTGTGCTACCTGGGATAGGCACAAGGCCCCCGTGAAAATAAACACTTTGAGGATTAATGGATGCATAGGTGTAATTATCAAACATATTTCTTTTGTATTATTGCATTAAAGAGAATTTGGAGAGGGAACAGGGGGAGTCTCAACATTTTTGGATGTATGGAATTTTATGTGTAGGAGCTTCGGGAAGGAGTGGGTGCTCTGCCGGCACATGAGGAAGCACGGCGAAGGGGGCGGAGCGGAGGAGGGGGCGGAGTGGAGGCGGGGGCGGAGCGGAGGCGGGGGGCGGAGTGGAGGAGGGGGCGGAGCAGAGGTGGGGGGCGGAGCGGAGGCGGGGACCGCAGCGGCCTCGCTGGCTGCTCTCCCCGGAAAACTCACACACTGCTAGGCGTCAGGGGGCCTTACAGAGCTCGGCCATCAGATCAGTTACGGAGGCTGCGGAGAGAGCCTTCTGTCATTGTTGCTTTGATTAAACCCCATTACCATTACATCTCTGCTTCCGGCTCCCTTCCTCGGCATAATGACATGTCAGCAAAAAGATCTGGCAAATAATTTTTCACTTATCATGCTAATGGGATCACATGTCTGAAACTACACCTTTTTTATCTCTCTCTATATGGAGGTGCTTCGATTTTAGCCCAATGTCACTTCCCGCTTGTCACCCCTCCTATGTGCCTGCAGAGTTTGAAAAAGTAAAATAAAATACTTTAAATTAGAGCTAATGGGTTCACAGGACCAATTGTCTTCTACAGTTGCCCTTTCCTTCCTTTGCTGCCACACAGCAGGATTCATGAGCAATCTGCCTGAAAATGAAAACAGGTGTAGATCTTCATCCATGTAATGTGTCTGTGAAGCAATAATAAGATCCATCAAATACTTTTTGATTTATCACATTCACAATATCTGCTTTCACTACGCTGCCACTGAGTGGTTCTGCTTAAATTTCGAGCTAATATGTTTCGAGATTCAAAAGAGGAACGGATGCATAAATGCCAAACATCATATAATTTGTGTATTATTTTATTATGCGAAGAACACCAACTGTTAAACATTCATTTGTATATATTTGGCAGACATTTTTGTCGAAAGTGACGGATAAGCAAGGCAGCACACCACTAGCAAACAAAGGAATCATCTCAGTACAAGTCCAGGTAGGCTAAGCTTCCAATGAATATTCAGTAACAAGTCTAAGCGGTATCAGTAGCATTACAATCAAGAGCTATACAATGCATTTGAAACATAACAAGAACCAAAGGTGGACTATTCAGTCATTGTATTTTAAAAAGATCATAATTTTTGGAAAGAATAGAAAAGTAAATACAAAAAATAAGAACATTTAGAATAGTGACTTTACTGTCATTGTACAGGGAACAATTGCAATGAAATTTCAGTCTGTGTATATCACACCATCCCCTACTGAGACACACGGGAAAGCAAGAGTGAAGCTTCGGGACAGAGCACTGAACCAGCAATTTATCCGGCACCCATGGAACTATTAGGGTTTAAGGCCCAACATAAACTAATAATCTGCCAACTACAGGATTTGAACTGATAACCACTGGCAGAGCCACACACCAGGCAGTAAAAGTTTTTGCTGGCAACATAAGAATTTTCTTAATTCAGATGCAACAGTGCAGAATTATGCACAACTTTCATAGCAAAAAAAAATTGTTTTACAATAAAAACACAAAAAGATGGTAGTTTTTTTATTTTATGGGATGACAACTTTTTCCATGAAGGTTACTAATTATTTGTATTTTGCTTTGATGGCGTTTCCCAACTATCGAATCAGATTCATTTCTTCAGCCCAAATGCTTCTTCCAGGCTTTTCAAAGCTTTATTCTTATCTATTGATTTCCAACTTGATGGCACGTCAGCAGGTTTAGCATGAAATGCTTTGGCAAACTTGTCATTGAATGTAGCAAAGACATACTTCCAGTAGTCTGAGGCCTCAATGCTTGTGTCAGGCTGAATGCGCCAGTCTGGGAAAATTTCCCTGTAATCTTTGTATGGATGATAATCCCACAATGTCTCTAAGCATCTAAATTCTCCTTCGCTGGCAACGTCGGAAGAGCATACATCAGTGACTAGTTTATTAGACGCAATTATTCTGCACCGTCCAGTACCTTGGGGTCGGTGAATGGATGCAAAGTGCTCTGAGTGTTCCTTACCTCCTGCCTCACAGGGAGTCTTGCAGAAGGGACACTGCCTTCCACAGCCAAACACCCTTCTGAACAGCTCATTCTCAGGCTTGAACGGTAGGTCTCTCAGTACTGATTTCACATCCTTTTGCTGCTCAAACTCAGCCCTTAGCTTCTTTCCCATTTCCTCCATGATGGATATAAGGTATCCAGAAAACTCCTCAGGAACTGCACTGTTTAAGGCCATGAATTTATCCAGGGCGCCTTTGGGAATGACAAGTTCCTTTCCAAGTTTTGTGCAGACTTCCTGAATGAACTGGCAAATATTCCCATTTTCCCCACCTCTGGCACAGCTTTCAACAGTTTCTTTTATCTTCCTGATAATCTTGGTTTGGTGACCAACCACTATGTCACAAAGTCTATTATGATTTTTTGAGAAATACTCCACTATTTGCTGGAAAATCCAGCCTTTCACAAACTTCTCATACTGTTGAGTGTACTGAAGGAAATATTCAAAATCGCTTTTCAAAAGCAGATCTTTGAGGACAGAGTGCTGGAAAAAGGAGCGGGTGCTGAAGTCCTTCGATTTCTCTCCTGATAACATCTCATCCACAATATCTGGGCCTACAGACTTTGTAGCATATTCCTTGATGGCAGGAGCAAGGCAGTAGGCGGAAAACTCTTCAGCTTTCTTCTGACACTGGTCTCTTTGGAAGAACAGGTCCTTAAAATCAGAGTAGTACTGGCCCTTGAACTCCTCCATGCATCGTCGTGGGTCATTTACTCCAATAAACCAGTCATGCATTTTCTGGAATTCCCTTGCTGCATACCCACAGATGTGAATCTTCAGAGAGACCTCAAATTTATTGCTTGTTTGTAGATCCTTTTCCCTCTCCAGTGAGTCATCTATCAAACGCAACAACTGAGTGGTGTATGTGTCATGGTAATCTGTTTCTGTTTTCACTTTTTCAGTGATAAACTCCTCACTCTTCGAGATGATACTGTCTGCCAGTTCTTGTGCCTTCCGCTTCTGCTCGTCCCCAAAAAGCGTTTTGATGATCTTCTTGAAAAAATGATCATCATTTTGTACTTTGAAAGGTTCTGTACCACAGTTATACAAGCTTACCTTGGACAGTATTTCACGCACATGACTTCCCTCTCTGTTCAAGTTAACCCTTAATTGACGATAAATGTCATTACCAATATCCCGTTTCTGTAGGCCTGCAAAAGAAAGCTTTCTCACGGTGTCATTCCACATCTTTTCAAATTCCGACTCAAGCTGTTCAGGTGACATTTCAGTTTTGATCTTCCTGCATCTGCCAATCAGCTCTAGAACCTTCTGCTCCATGGTGTCCGTGTGCGTCTTTCTGACCGTGTCCAACTTGAGCATTCCCTTTTTGATTTCCATCGCTGCCTCTATTTTGTTTTTCACAGAGTTCTGAGTCTCTCTTGTCAGGGTCTTGGCAGAGTTCACAAAATCCTCTCTGTACTTCTCCACCAAATAAATGTTGTTCTCTTTTCTTTTATAATACTGAGAAATGTTGTCCAAAATGATCTTCTCTTGTTTTGTGAGCTCATCAACTAACTCGGTTCTCAGCTCGCTCAGTAAATCCTCGGCAGTGACATAAGTCCCAGTTTCTACTTTGCCAAAGTTTGACACTTTAGCCTCAGCTTGCGACAGCCATGAGTACATGTGCTTCCTAAAAGCCCACTCCCACTTGTTGAACTCTATACAAAGCTTAGAATAGGCATCGGCCACAAGGCTGTTGCGGAAGCTGAAGATGAAGTTCTCGTACTTCACTGCATTCCATAAACTCTTAGTCCACTCAAAGAATTCGGCGAATGTGTGTGCTGGGGTCTGGCACTTATCGAAACAAGTAATGAGGCTTTTCTTGAAGTCGTTTACAGACTCACTGTAGCCTGCATTCACCGGCGCCATTGGGGGGTTACCATGCCAGAGTCCGGGGATGTACCAGTTATTCGTTTCTGGGTTGTATTCCATGATGTCTATAAATTTTTTGTTGCTTCCCCTCTTTTCCATTTTGGCTGCCGTTTGGGTCATCTCATTCAGCTGTTCCAGAAGAAGCTTCCTGTCTCTTAGGTTTTTGTCATGGGCTGACACATCTGGGACATTTTGGTGCACAAACTGGCAGCAAGGCTTTTTACCCACTTCCTTCATGCGCAGAAACGCATGAACAACAATCTGCAAGATATCTTTCATTTCTGTGGAGTTTTCCATGGCTATGTTGATGACAGTAATGTCACTCAGGCCTACCACTAGTGTGGCCAATTCATTATCATGCTCATAACTTTCATCTAATTGGGCCAGCTCCGGTGATTTTAATCCTTCTGTGTCAATGATCATGATATAATCACATCCAAGTTTCCTCCTGAAATCCTTCTTCACCCTGATTAGCAACATGAATGCACCTCTCGTACACCGGCCACTACTGACCGCAAACTGAACTCCAAACATGGTGTTGAGCAGAGTGGACTTGCCAGTGCTTTGGACCCCCAGCACTGTCACCACCCGGATCTTACTCTTCGAGTCTGTCAGACACCGCAAAGCTTTCATCACCGCCGACATCCACTTAAGGGGAATGTTCGACGCATCCCCATCTACCAGCTCCAGTGGAAAACCGTCCAGCAGAAGTTCAGCACACAGCCGTGGCAGTTTCTCCATCTGCTGCCGGGCCAGATCGCCTTCAGGAAGCGAGCTGGCCGATTCGTACAGCTGGCCCATTTCTCGCAGAAAGTGTTCAACCCCTAAAGAGCAGCTGGAAATCTGCCTGTCCAATTTAGCGATGAGTTCCTTGTCTTCAGGAGAGTGAAGGCACTTTTCCTTATATTCCTCTCGGAGGCGAGACAGGTTTGTTCGCGATATGCTGTCCAAGTTGATCCGCATCCATTTGAGGAAATATGGACGGTCTTCTCTGGAACTTGAAATCGCATAAAGAAAATGTGACATAGCAGCAGACATGTCGAGAGCCCTCTGCTGCTCCCTCAACTTCTGTTTCTTTGTCAGCAACTCGTTCTTATACATTTCAATGTCCCCATCTCCAGCTTTTGTCAGCCTGCATTCCTCCTTCTCAAGTTTAGTAAGTTCTTTCCAGATTTCTCCTTGCAAAGGGAGTTGTTTTACCTTGAAATCCGGTATGTCAGCGATTCCTGATGTCATCATCTCTGCCATCCTCTTTCCATTTTGGCACTTGGTGCAGTCCTCATCTACTTTGATTCCCAACTCATGTGCGATCGCTGACATGTCCACAATATTCATCTTGAGTGAATTTTCCTTCAATAGCTGACTCACGGCCTTTCGCAGCATATTAACAAATTCTGCATCATTCATTCCCGGACGCTTCATGAGGATGTTCTTTGGCTGAAGTTGGAGCTTGGATATCTGTGCTTTAAAGTTGGCCATTTTGAAGTTGCTGGCCTGTGCATTGCTGACTAAGAACAACTGAGACCTAATGTGTTGGTGATGGAGCACCTCACAGCCTTGACTAAAGTCATCGCAGAACACAAAGACTGCTGCAGACGTTTGACAGAGGAAATAAAACTGTGCCTGAAAAGAACTTATGTCCCCACGCAAGTTGGATATAGCAACAGGCTCAGGGAAGATGTCAATATTCTGGTTCCCGCAGGGCAGATACCAGCTAATTTCCACCAGGCCATTAGAAATCCTCCTTTTGGTATCACCACATACCATGTTGTCATGAACAAAAGTATCGTGATACTGCTGAGGGTTGCTCAAGACATGGTTCAAGATGTGAGACTTTTTCAAGCTACTGGTGCCCAGTCTGACAAAACACACCATGGGCAGCTTTGTAAGCACGATGCTGTCCTCTACAAATCCTTTTGGATCTTCCAGAGAATGTGGCCGGAACTTCTTCACAATGTCCCTCATAGCCCAAAGCATCAACATGCACTGGTGTGTGTCAAAATTGGGAAGCAGCAGAGGCACAGAAAACTGGCACATGGACATCTTCAAGGCCATTTCCTGCTGAAGGCAACCATCTAAACACTGGAAAAGGGCCGTTATGACATCAGTGGGGTTGACCCTATTGCTATGACCCTGTAGGTCGCACAGATCCTCTAGAAAGTTGTCCAAGCTCTGGGGCACCGTCTCATCCTTTTTCGTGCATACACCACTCCTAGCAGTCACGTTCACCATCATGAGCTTCCTCAGAAAATACCACGGCAGAGATTTGACAGTCTGGACAGGCCCGCTGTTCACAGTCTCACTGGTGATTTCCAGCACGGCGCTTAGCGTAAGTTTTTCCTTGAGGTAACTTTCTAGTCCCAGTTCATGCATTAGTTCACCCTGTAATGTTTCTGTAATTAGAAAAAGAAAGGAACAAATTTTTCAAAATTCATATAACAGTAACTAAATCTGAAAAACCTACGTAATTCTCCACACAGAGATGATCAAATAGAGTAAAGTATTCAAATAAAATAAATGTGTTAAATGCCCAAGTGTTAAATAAAAAACTGGCTGGAATAAAAGCTGTGATGTCAGATCTCCATGCCTAGACCACATTCACGTTCTAGATCCTCCTTTGCAGAAGTTCCATAATAACCTGTCCTCAAAGTTGAACAGGTGTCCTTCACACAAATACGTCATGCAAACCTCAGACCACTGGTCTGTTTTGCTAATTTGAAGTGGAGACTATAAAATGAACAAAATACATACAACTTCCAGCCATACAAAATCCACCCTGTAGAGTTTACTTACTTGTGGACACACATATTGATTTCTCTCTGCTTCTGCTTCCCGTCTGCAGCACTGTGCTAATGATGAAGGTGTACTCCGTCCCAGGTTCCAGATCCGGCAGAACGGCTGTATTGGCACTGGATTCCAGTTCCAGTGATTGTCGCTGCTCTCCATTACAACCATAGGTGATGATGTACTGGTAACTGAGGTCTTCCATGCCGGCCGGCCTCTGCCAGCAAAGTTTCACTGAAGTGCTCCTCACTTCTTCTGCCTTTAAGCTCGCCGGTGGAGATGGTCCTGAGCAAAACAGAGGAGGACACGGGAACTGGGTCTCATGTGCAGCTTAAATTAGGACATGTAAACAAAGTTATCCTCAAAATAATTTAGGTTTTGCTAGGGTTAACTCTAGATTACTAAGTTTTATTCGGTTAACACAATGACTTTAAATAAATACATTGGAAGAGTATTTTGGTTTCAATACTGTTTCTTTATCACTGACAGGCAGTAAATTAAGGTTTTTTAATAAAAGTTTGCTTCTGTACTTTCAGTACATGACACAACACATAAATCTACCACCAAAGCCCACAGGAAAAGCACCCCTTCTCACCTGTACACACGCGGCCAGACGCACACTCGCTCTGGCTGCCATTGTTCCCAATGGTGGCCACGTTGAATACATACTTTCTGCCAGGGGAGAGGTTTTTTATGGTCGCACTCCTGTCTTTCACCTTGAGGTGTTTCTTCATCCCTCTAAAGCCACAGGTAACCATAAACTGCTCTGGCTGCCCCAACATCTTCACCGGTATCTGCCAGCTTAGAGTCGCAGAGTCAGAGGTCACGTTTTCAATGGTAAGGTCTTCTGGCTGGGGAAGTTCTGGTAGAAACAGCATTAATTAGTATTTATTTTAAAATGAATGAGCAACTTTTTAAGATCTTTTTTCATAAATTATTTTAATGAATTTAAACAACTTGTAATAGTGATTTTCTTAGACCTTATGATCCTTGGAACAATTTTCTTATCCTGTCAAACATTCCAAGTCAAGAGTCCAAGTCCATGTCAAAAATTATATTTACATAATTTAAGGTGAAACAATAGCATTTCTTGATACATTCAGTGAAGATTTAAATGCACAATATGTTAAAAACTGTGTGTTGCCCACAAGGCTCAAATCTAATCAATACCCTTTGATAATGTACATTGAACGCTTTATCAACTGGATGACAAAATAAGTCTTCTGTGCCACAGATAATATAGCTCTAACACAACACATACTACAATTATATTATATTATATTATATTATATTATACTATACTTCAGGAGATGCTTTTATCCAAAATGGATAAAACCTTCAGTTGAGGCAGGGTCAGGCAGCCATCGCTGAAATCATTCGACCAAAACCACGGGATTGAAACAACTTCCAATCATGAGCACAGAGGCTAAACCCACAGAACATTATGAGGTATATTAGACACAACTGCAGCCACACACACACACACACAACTTAAAATAGACCAAACTTACTTGTGCGGAATGTTGCGCATGCTGGAACACTCTCCTGTCCACTGTCCTCTACGATGGTGCACACAGTGACCTCATACTCCATCCCAGCGTGCAGGTCAGACAGCACAGCAAGGTTCTCCTCTGTGGTGATGGATCTGCTTGGCTGGCCAGTGCACAGCCAACTGACGCTGAATTTATGTGGAACACCATCCATGTCTGATGGTTTCTCCCAGCCAATGTTAGCAGTAGTTACATCCACAGAAGAGACGACCAAGCTGTGTGGTGCTGGCAGTTCTAATTGCAAAGGGGAGTCACAATTTAAAAGCAAAATCTGAAATTAGGAACTGTGAAAAACTGTTGGTTAGATCATCCTACTCTGATGTTCTTTGCAGAAGAGTCCCACTTCCCTATATCACAGTTTGAAGAGAAACCATGGAGGAGATTCTCCACCCAAAGTAGCTTTAGAGACAGGACGAGGAGCTCAGACATTCGGGAGGAGCTCATAGTAGAGCCTCATTTATTCAAGCAACTTTAATGTTTTACATTATCCCAGCAATGAGTAATTTTTTGATCCATACTCCACCCACATTTCTCTGTGGGGTGGGTTAATCTAATATTATTCAAATAACCCATCTATCCATCCATCTATGACTCATGAAAGTTGTAGCAATGCTGGATGCCCATCCCTAATAAAACAAAGTGTAAATAAGCCATTAGCTCTTATGATACCTCTATTCCTGTCTTGCAAAATTTTCACCTGGTCTTTTTGGTCTTCGCTAGCTGCTCTCTCCGGAGCATTAGCATATTTCTGTAACTGAAAAGAAGACACAGTGATACTGAGGGCCTGTGAATATCACTGCAGCTTCCTAAAGCTGTGGATCTCAAGCCTTTTGGGTGAATATGAACAACATACTCAAATTTAACAGTCTTGTCCAAGTAAAAAAAAAAATTAACCCTGAGCTCCAATTACCAATTCAAACCACTACAGTAATGATGAACTGCCTGATAATTGTGGGACAAATACTTAAACAATAAACAAATGTCAGTGAGAATACTATACTTTCATTGCTATTAATGGCTGTTCCATTATTTTGCAACAATCCATCTTTGGCTTTTACGTCATGTTCACTTGTAATTCCTGGTGCTTATCAGCCAATATGCATGCTCATTGGCTAATGGAGACCTGACAGAATATGCAGTCATCTTCCCTGTTGTCAATATATGTACCGTCTCAAGGAGCAATGCAAAACTTTTAACTAACTCTGTTCTTTATTCAACCTCCTGGAGCAACTGAGATTTCATAACTGATTTTACCTCTCAAAAGATTTAACATTAATTAGTCAGATCACTTCACGTTGCATGTAAGCTTACCCCCACTAATTCCCAGTCCTCCATATTGTAACCCAAAGTCTTAACCCCATCTTCAGGAACCGAAGTCTTTTTGTCTGTATACAGCTCTTCCGGACACATATCTGCAGCCTTTTCCTCAGTCTCTTCATGGAATTCAGCATCTGCATCAAATGAGTCGTGAAGGAATGTTATACGACAGTGTTCCATAAACATACAGACCGGGTACGATTATCAACCTTTACTACCCATTGCTGATTTGGAGGACAGTGGCTAAACCAAGGGCTTAAAAGACCAGGTAATCGATCTTACAAAGTAGAGGTCGACCGATGTTTTCGGCCGGCCGATATATCGGGCCGATATTTGGCATTTTTTAATGTATCGGCATCGGCCGATATCCAAGTGCACTACA
>JAODKL010000017.1:1533624-1551927 GCA_026780765.1 Petrocephalus schoutedeni
AATTAAAACCAATTCCATGTGTGGTCTGAATGTTTAACCCAAACAATTCATGCCTATAAACAAGCAAATAAGTAACAGTCCCTCAGATCAACGTCGGAGCCCTGGGAAGATGCATCCCTGTCCTCATCCCTTTCCACCACCTCCTCCTCGCTCTTCTCCACATCTGATTCGTCAGAATTGTCCTCCTCCAGGTAGCGATAACCTTTGACCTGAAAAAAATAAAAATAACATTTGAAAAAAAGAAAAGGAATATAAAGCAGTCGCATATGGGCACTGGAATTATGGGTAAAAACGACAAATGCTTTAAATCCGCAGGCATATATCAGCTTCTACCTGACAAGTAACTTAAATGAAAAAAAATCTGAAGAAACATGTTCCTCTTTGCATACTTGGCCATCATGCTGAATACCCTAAAAAACGTTACAGGATTTCTTTGACATTCCAATCCCCTTACAAAGCATACGCAGTACCAATCAGACCTCTTTTGTGTTGCAATCGAGCCACAAACCTTGTGGCGCGGCCGGGGAATCTTGGGCAGCCGGTAAGGAACCTTCTTAACGAGTCGACGCTCCATCAGCAGATAGCAAAGACATGCTATCACCAAGGTGACCAACACGATGGAGAGCTTGGCCTGAAAATGGATTGGACGAGGTGGGTGGCGTGACCATAGTGCGGCGACACTGAGTACGGAGACTAGAGGAAGAACATCTGACACCCTTCTCACCTTCATGGGAAGTCCGGCCCACAAGTATACGACGAAGATGGCGATGGCCTGCCACCAGTGGTATATGGTGTAGACGAAATCCAGCCTGTCCTTGTCCTCGTACAGCATGCCAAGCAGGGCTGGGAGACGAGAAACAAGTCAAACGGCAGCTTTAGCCCGAGGGACTGCTGGCTGCCCTGAAGGTTTAAACCCAAAATTCACTGGCTGGTAGCCAGCAATGGAGTTTCTTTTCCTTCCTTTTTCCTAAAATAGCTTGCAGAGAAGACACTCAGATGATGAATGACTGATGGTTGAGTGGCGCATCCTCCTGAGCTTCCTCGGGCAGAGATAACGGACATGATACCTCCCGCTAGTCAGCTGAGCCCTTCCTCTTATCACCTACTGGGCCCTGGCAGCAGCCATGGATGTTTACGCCCTACTGTTACCTCCACACCGGCCGCTGAAAGCCAAAGGAATTCCTTTTTCTTACAAATAACCGGAGGTGGGAATTTAGGTGCAGGGAGTACAAATCCAGACCAGGATTTTGTTTCAACAGACCAGTTGAGCGTTAAGAGTCTCAGTCACAGAGAGCTCAAGTAGTAGGTTGAAATAAAATCCTGGTCTGGATTTTTACTCTTTGGACCTGGATTACCCACCTCTGGAAATAACCCTAAATTAACCTAACAACAGGACCCCTTGAATATCCAGGACCATCCAGACCCTCTACACTCTCAGGAGGCCTGAGAGCGCTAAGGGCTTAAAGCCAACATTCTGAGTGTCTTTTGGAAGACCTTTCCAGTTCAGGTCATGTCTCCCCCCCACCACACCCCCCCCCACGGGTCCGACTCACTGCTCAGGCCGGTCTTGTTCAACGCCGTGCCCAGGCCCCACGCAGCGACTAGAACCAGGAGCCCGGGTTGTAGCTCTGGGCTGCGTGGGCTTGGGGACCATATCATCAGGCCGACCAGTATGCACAGGTGCAGCGTGGCCCCCGCGAGGAGCGGCACCCAGCGAGGCAGCCACATCAGCAGCGGAGGCAGCACTGAGAAGACGGAGGCAGACAGACCGTACGCCATCACCAGGGCCCAAAGGTTCTCCAGGCCGATAGAGCAGACGCCATAAGACTGAACAGAGAGAGGGAGACAGTATGACACATCAGGTGGTGTGATGTGTGGCTCAGCAGGTGAGCATGCTGAGCTGGGGATCCAAAAGGTCACCGGTTTAAAGCCTAATGGCCCCAGGAACTGATATTTACTTTCTCAAAAATCGTAAGTCGCATCTGCTAAATACAATAACTCCAGTGCCTTCACTGTTGGTTCACAGTCATTA
Source organism: Petrocephalus schoutedeni (assembly GCA_026780765.1). NCBI lineage: Eukaryota > Metazoa > Chordata > Actinopteri > Osteoglossiformes > Mormyridae > Petrocephalus > Petrocephalus schoutedeni. The sequence continues at coordinate 1,535,657 of JAODKL010000017.1, forward strand.
TTAGTAGTTTAGATGATTTGGATTTTATTACAATCTTCAATCCATGATTCTCTACTGGAGAAGAAACTTTGAAAATTGACAGTCCTGCCAGACAGTCCACGTTTTTTGCTCCCTCCCAGCTCTCCTGCCAGACGGTCCACGTTAAACATGGACTGTCTGGGGAGCCCAGAGGACCGGTTAGAGAACCACTGGGGTACAGTGTGAGGGGACTAAGGTGCGGGACGAGCCGTGCCGGCCCTCGGCGGACCCGCGCGAACCAGGCTGCTCACCAGCATCAGCCCCGTTACGGCAAACAGGACCTCGAACCCGCTATAGATGAAGAAGGGGCAGAGCAGGCGGAGGCGGTAATCGCGCAGGTGCTTGAAGGGCAGCTGGAAGATGTTACCCCAGCCGATGCTACGCAGGTCGATCTCCTCCGTCGGCCGGTATGCCGCGCCACAGAGAGCAAGGAACTGTGGGTAATCGATGAGAGGTCAGAGACGCATCATGATCGAGTTTTTGAATGGGTTTCTCTCCAGCCTCGTGTCCCAACAAATATAATGATAATATTACAAAACCTATGACATGAAATATTATCAATATCATTACATAAGTGTAAATAATATACACTCAGTGACAAAAAAAAAGTTAAGCACCCAGACACCCCGAGTGGTGGAAATGAAATGAATCTGCACATGGTGAAAGGTCGTGTGACTGTACCACAATGACTATAGTCATTAATATGGGCGCACTGCTGGTCCCATGTCAGTTGGGTGTGCCCCCCCCCCATTGGGTCTGGGTACATGCGGTGATATGGTACGGATGGGAATTGTACAGCTGTTGTAGCCTCTCCAGCTGCAAGCCGGCCCACAGCTGCTGTAATTGGCCCTCGAGATCCTGCAGATTAGCACTGGGTCTGAGTTGACGTCCGAGCTGATCCCACACGTCAGATCGGGGGACCTGACCGGCCATGGGAGGACACAGGCAGTCCATAGACACACGGGCCGTGTGTTATTGGGCAATTTCTTGATGAAAGACTGTACCAGGGTGCCGTCTCAGGAGGGGTAAGACAGGCAGACACAGCATGTCACTGACGTAGCGCTGTGCCGTCAGGGTCCCCCAAATCACTACCTGAAGTCATACCCTATGGCTCCCCACACCATGATGCCAGGAGTAACGCCGGTGTGTCTCTCCAAAACATTGGGAGGATTGGTCCTCTCCCCTCGGCGCTGCTAACTTTTTTTGTCACTGAGTGTAGATCATGATTCACTCATTTTGATATCAAGGCAGGCACCTCGATTTTCAAAGCCTTGTGAAACAGTAAATATTCATTTTAACATTCACCCCATCTCAATTAAGCACTTAACCTAACCTAACCTAAGTACAGAGTTTGTCATTTCCGATACCCCACTTAAAAGGGCACCTTGGGAGCCCCTGGCCCCTTAATGTAGTGACTGTTTGTTGCCAACAGGGGGCCCCCCAAACCGTTAATTTTCCATTTTAACAAGCCACAGTATTATTATTGGGAGACTAAGCGCAGGGTGAGACAGGGACCGGATGGAGAGAGAGCGGGAGCCTCACAATAATCATGGAGAGAAAGGCCGCCCCCATCATGACGCTCTCCACCTTGATGAGAAGCAGAGAGGGAGGCAGGTGGGACAGCAGAGTCTTGTTGAGTCCCGTAATGACCCCGTCTGAAGTCGCACCTGAGACACGCAGAAACACACAGGAAGGACATCAGAGGTATACACAAGTCAGGCCGTGTGCTACGCTGACTGAGATGAAAAGTGTGCAAAATCTTAAGGGACACCAGAAATATCTGGATTTTTTTTGAGTTTCTGTCATTTTAAAACTGGCATTTTGGGGGAAAAAAATTGCAGAGCTCATATCCTTGTGAGGATATTTTCAGAATAAACACACCCTCACATATCCTACATTTTCCTATAATAATCAGATGAGACTATTACTTATTGTTTACTTGACATATACACTATTCTATATAGGTAAAATATACATTTTATTTCTTCTTCATCCCCAAAACCATTAAAGTCTCCTGCTATCCTGACATGCGAGTGTGGCTGATATTGCCGATTCTAGCTTATATAACCTCTTTTTTTTTTTTTTTTTTTATCTATTATACCGACCGCAGCGTGATAATTACATTCCGAAGCACGGCAGAGAAAGCGAGTGTGTTCTTACCACATTTCTGCACGTTGCAAAGGGTATGGTTATAGTCACTGAGGAAGTGGTTCAGGAAGAAAATCATGGGCAGCTCTGCGAAAACCAGGCTCAGCTGAAAGACACGGAGGCAGAAAATGAGTGACAGTGTGCCGGCTGACCCATGCCGCCAACTCTGACATGTCTGTACCGGCTCACCGTCATGGCAAAGCGAACACACTGATGTGCCAAGACAGGAAGTAAGAAATCAATCACAGCCCATTTTACACCCTTTTTACACCCAATGCACATGCAGACTTTACTTACATACCCCATCTTTTTATCCTTCTCTCTTTATATTTGTATTTTATTTGGGGCTATAGTATATTTGATTTATTTATTTATTTTTACAGTATATATTTTTATATTTATTTTATAGGGGCTATAGTGCTTGCCAAAGGGAGTAACTCTCCCCACCAGAAACCACTCTTCTCTGACCAGCCCGAGAAGCCTCGTTGGAATTCCAGCCCTTACTCACTTGATATGGTGAGGTCACTTCGTAACACAATCCGTATTGGCCACCTACCTGCAAGGATCGGTCTACAGAATGCAACACAGGGGCAGAACGCGTAGGGCAAGCTGACATAATGGGCAAGCTGACCAATCAGAGCATACTGGGCTGATTGTGGGTGGGGCTTAAAGCTATAATGGTGCACTTCAGACAGAGGGTGAATAGAGATGTACAATATGAGAGAAATGTAAATCTATGAACCAACGTAAATCTAGATTCCAAAAATAAAACTATGAAGAGTGAGCATAAGAGGTCCCCTTAACTCATCTTAACTTTGGGGAGTCTGGCTTTCTACAGAGATTATCGACATTGTCCTTGGATCACCATCCAGAGCAACTCACATGGAAAATGACGTAGAAAACAGACTGGAAGATGATGATGTAGCGATGACACGCCCCCTTGGGGATCTTCCTCTGTTCTTCCTGCTCCTCCTTGTAGTTGGCAAACTCATAGAACTGTTGAGCCATTCTGACAGGGGGCACGAGAGAGAGAGAGAGAGGGCCCTTGGTAAGTTCACAGAAGAGGTATCTGACACTATGTAGTGATGCTATAGGGCTCAGAGAGAATTACAACTTGCTGTAAGCCAGTATTTCCCAACCTGTTCCCCGGGGACCAAATGACAGTCCATGATTTTGCTCCCTCCCAGCTCCCTGCCTGGCAGTCTACATTTTGAGCAGGGTGGGAAGAAAAACACTGTCTGGGGGTACCCGCGGAATGGGTTGGGAAACACTGATGTAAACAGACAAGCTATAATGTATTCACTGAAAAATATAGAACTTTTTCTATGTTTATTATGTATTACAATATATATATATATATATACACCAAGCACCCTAATGTATTGAAGGAAAATTAGTTAATAATATTGTAATAGGTAATAATATTGTCTTCAAAAGACTTACATAGCACAGATTTCTATACATATGATACTGAGGTAGTAGGACCTGAAGCAGGTCCACTCTTGATCCAGCACACTTCTTACCTGGTGATGTAATTCCCCAATGAGGCCCACAAGGGGACAATGGAAACTCCAATAGCAACAGCTGATGGTACCAGGGTGTAGTAACGCTCCCAGTAATTGGTTGATACGAAGAGAGCATAGATTCCAGATGCCAGAAACATCATCCACTTGGTGCCAAGAAACCTGCGTTTTTGAGGAGGAAAGCAATTCGAGATGGAGGGAACTTTTAAGAAGTGCTGATAGAAGTCGAAGATGAGGCTTAGTGATGGGAAGCTGGGGAAGGGGTTTGGGGGGCACACAATAGCATCATCAGTACCGGATTAGGACAGGCGTGTAGAGCAGGCCGACAATAGGTGTGACGTTGATTCCCATAAGCATCTTGTTGTCAATGTCCTCCAGGCCCAAATTGCCATACTTCACCTCCCGGTACGTCTCGTCATAATGGAGAATTAGCTGCATCTGAAGTAGACCTGGGGGTGGAGGCCAGCTTTGTAGTGGGACTAGGGTGGTGGTCCATATGGCAGAGCAAGCATAGGACAGAGTCTCTTTCTGCTATAACCCATTCAATAACGTAAAAAGATATCTATTATTTACAACTGAATGAGTCAGACTATTAGATCATCAGTCACAAACAAACACCTGTTTTTCCCCAGGAGCCTCCAAATAGTTTTTATCCAACAACTACTCAATAAACTGGAATGCACACCCATGTAGACGCTGTAGGTGATCATTCCTCCCAGGCTGGCAGCCACCACGTTCTTGACCACGCCCAGCTTCATCCTGCGGTAGTACTTCCTCTCCTCCTCCTCCTCGTCATATTCTGCATGAGGACCTAGAAACTCCATCTGATTGGGAGCAGTGGTCTTACTACACAACACATTTAAAGACTAAAAAAAAAACACCTGCACTACCTGCACTACTCGACAGCTGTTTTAGGTCTAAGTTCTCTCACGATAAAGGGTGCCCAGGTGCTTGAGACATATTGGAAACTTTAATTTTTTCATTGATTCTCTGTTCTTAAATCCATCCATCCATCCATTTTCTGTAACCGCTTGACCTACTGCCTAATGTTTTAAGGGGGGGTGTGTGTTCCAGAGCCAACCGTGGAAGCTCCGGGCACAAGGCAGGGAACAACCCAGGATGGGTCACCAGCCCATCGTGGGACACACTCACACCCCATTAACATACACATGCTCACCTGTTCTTGAATTCTTTACCCAAATATACACTGGGATACGTAACTCAATGTTTCCATTACTATCATTATAAATTAATGGTTCCAATTAAAATTCCACTGCAACAAAACCAAGCATTGTCGGCAGCCTTAAATATCTTTTACTGATGACTAGCCAAAGTTTACAGAGAATGTTCAATTTGTGTGAAGGCCACCTGAAAGCTGTTTTTAATTAGGAGATCAAAAAGGGTTTCGGGTCAGCCAGAAGGTTTTGGAAAGAGTGTACATTAGCCTAGTCAAAAGCTTGTTTTTGGTTGGTTTGTTTGGTATGGGCATGTAACAAAAGCAGGCCGTCCAGGTTGATAAACATAACAGCATGTAAAATCATTGGCAGTCAGCAAAGGTGCATGCATGACAGCATGACTTATATAACACGGCAGGACTCTCCCCATCCCTGTTACAGGACTCCCCCCATCCCTGTTACAGGACTCCCCCATCCCTGTTACAGGACAGGACAACCGGGGCAGAGACTCGAACCCTGGTCCCACAGGCTTACACACAAGCCACAAGACAATAGAGAACATACATAACATACTAATAAAAGAGGATCTGAAAGATGTATTTTCCAGTACCAGTGTCTGTAGGCGTTCTGTCTAAAGTGCGATGCCTCACCTGTCCCGGGCCGTTTCCATCTGGCTGCACTAACTCTGTTTCACCAGCTGGTGGCGCGCCAACAATCTCGGCTTCGCTGTACACGTTTTCAGCCGCTGCTTCTGCCATCTGGTGGGTGGATCAACAAGGCAGCGATCGACAGAGTTTTTAACACAGTTCTTACTAATTTTCCGTAAACCTACCATGCTAAAGCAGCTAATCTGCTCGTTCGTGGTAGAAGACCGTGTGATGTATCACAGCAAAATGCATTACAGGCCCTATCACGTAGTATCAGCGCATTACACGTTTTAAAGACTATGTATACAATTTTAGCAAGACAGCAAGCAAAACATAATAACACCAAGGTGAAAACTTTTTAATATGCATAAAACATTAAAAAACTTTGTTTTTGAAAAAAACAAAGAGCAGAATCAGTGAGCGAACACCTTTAGATGACGAAAAGAAAAAATGGTAAACGATAAGAAAAGTCACACATTTACCTGTCTAGTTTAGAGGCAGGATTAATTGTACCGATATAAGCAGTCTTCAAATCGTACGCAACTAAGGGCGCTTAACATAAGTGCTGACGACTAGTTGACTTTTGTTTGCGGTATGTTACTTACAAATGCGAAACTAATAGTTCTTCATATATGTAGGGATACACAAACCTTGTTAAATTCCTTTCTTTGGCTGGCGTATCGTAAAATTCAGGCAGGAGAATAAATCGGAGCCATCTTCAGAAGTTTCGGTATTGTTTTCTTGCAGGACATGAATTAGAAACTCACCTTCCTCTTTTTATTGCACGGGGCGATAAAAACATGTCATTTATAATCTGACTCTTTCAAAAGGGAAACGAAACTGGGCGCCCTTCCCCTTTGTTCTTAAAGACACAGTCGTGGTGTTACTGGCCTCTAAATAGAGTAATCGCAGGGTCCTAGCCCTCAGCTCACTTGCAAACCTGCACACCTATAAATAAGACTACGTATTATGCAAAGATTATATAGATTCTAGTTCAATCAGGTAAATAATTAATCTAAAAGCATTTAAGTAGGCTTTCATAAAAAAAACACACAAATACCGAAAATGATTTGGATCACTTAAAATAATATATATTACTGTTATTTAATATTTCTTAGTGTAAGTGCATAATTGATACCTTTATTGAATTCTCTTCTCCCCAACCTTGCTCTCCATAAAAGCGGGCTTGGCGTGAAGGGCGGCCACCAGATGCAGCGCCCCGGGAGCCGGTGGTTAAGGGCCTTGCCCCAAGGCCCACAGACGTGCCGAGGCTGGGCTTAGCCCACTGAGCCACACTCTCAGCGTTCACCAGCCCTTCTGAAAGTGTCTCCAAGAGGATGAGGACTGAGGAGTGACACAAATGATATACTCCGTAGTGGAAAGTCCGCGCGCGCAGTACGGTTTAGTTAGAAATTGGTCATCATTAGACTTTTTATGCTCCCGGTCGGGCTTGCAGAATTGGGTCGCGGTTGGGGCAAAGGGTATAGAAGTACCAAGAGGTGAAACTGTGATGCATTTTTGCCGACAGACTCCAGATGGCGCTGCGGTAGCGCCGCCGCCACTTTGGACTGAAAATGGCCAGCAGCATAGAGGTTGTCAGCGAGTGGAGGGGAGTAGTGTGTAGGAAGGAGAAGTGTTAAAATGGTGCTTACATGGTGAAACTGCCCATACGGATAAGAATTCATCACATATTGTGCACAAAAATCTGCATGTCACAACCAAATCGGAAGCGCAAACTCTGGTCACCGGTAAATGAGTCTGTCACACACAGGCACGTATAGCTGGCTGCGTGCACTGCGCATGCGCGCGACATGGAAATGCCGTACTGTACATGTTCTCTGTGAATATAAGTGTAGTTTTTAATGTAAGGAAAAAACATTTAGGAAGCCTCTTCTATGTAATACTGAATACTGTACTCTTTGAATAGGCCTAACTACTGAAACTAACAATCCCAGTAACAATCAGTCCAGTAAAATATATTTCTCCCCTGTATTGTCCCCTTAATTTACTGTCTATTGGAAATACCTTTAATATGCAATTTTTTGTATTTATAATTTTTCGGATTCTTCAGGAAACAAGTCCGTCTTTTCATGAGGTGCACTGGATAAATATGTAAAGGTTTTATGTCATTTTAAATCATCTTCTAACAAAACATCGGGGTTTACAGAGTCCATCGCTGGGTAACGTTAGTCAGAAAATATAAATAGCACAGCATTCTTACATTTTCTGTTTTACACTGGTCATTTCAGTTGTGGCATTAAATTATTCTAATAACGCTAAATGACAAAGGGGGAAATACAATTAATTTCGTTGTAGGTGTACGTGTAGGCGCTTTTGACAGCTTGTCGGCCGTATGTTCCCTGCCCAGTTTGTGCGGCGTTCGGTCCAAACCAGCGGCGGCACAACGTCCTCATGTTAGGCACGGATCCTTGCGAGTGTGAAGCGCTGACTGCAAAATGCATTTACCCACAAATCCTACTACGGTGCATATTCGCACCATGGCCAGCATATAAAACCGTTTAGTCCAACTCAAGCCTTAAAGTAATTAGAAATTTCGCAAGTTTATTTACGCGACCGGACAAACGGTGTACAATCCCCGCAGATACACTGGATGACAGACACACAAATAAACAGCCTTTAATAACAGTTACTTCTCTCTGGGCGAACGTAAAACACTACACATATATACACTGGTGAATGAGTCCCATGGTAGTCGAAGGTACATCTGAAGTGGGTGCCCCAGCGGGATGCCCGGCGCCGCTATCCCGAGGCCGTGCCCCCGGCCGCCCGCTTCATCATCTCCTCGTCCTGCACGGACAGCTCCGTCAGTTTGCGCCCCAGCCGTTCGTGCAGCTCCAGGTATTTGGCCACGCAGCGGTCCAGGCAGACGGCCTCCCCCTTGGACAGCTCCGCTTCCTTGTAGTGCGGGGGGACGCACTTCCTGTGGCAGGCGTTGGTCATGCTGCGGACGGGGGGTGTCAGACGTAAGGCGAGGTGCCTTTTCCCACAGGGCTCAGCCCCTATCCTGACACCTTCAAGGACATTCTTAACTTGTAACGGAGCTCACGTGTTTATATACTGCTCTACCTGCTTGCCAGTCGATTCAGCGAATTCCCTTACGCTGGGACTGCGATGGCACTTATCAAATTTAATTCTAACCGAATGTTCACGAGGCAAGCATTACACATATCCTGATGAATGGGAAATTAAATGCAACCGCGCGACTAGGACACTTCTCAAACACCAGCACGCACAACACCAGTCCTTCGTATGATTTGCCTTTGCAAAAAGAAAAACAAATCAAACCGTGGAACAGTTGGCGTCACCATTAAAATAATACATGGCTTTCAATGGCATTTCGCTCGAGGGTCGATTGCATTACCGATTGTACATATCGGCCATCATCTCCACTTCCAGCTCCGCCGCCAGCTGCTGCGCCTTTAGAGGGTCCATCCCCGAGTCTTCTGTCTTTTTGCCGAAATACACCACCCTTTACCCTCTTTTTTCACTAGCAAGTCGTGACTACCCCTCTTTAACTATATAAATGTAAAAACCACGTGCGCCCGGTGCAGTGCACTCGCCTCCCTCTGTAGAACAGAACTGGAAAGGACGCGCAGCAATAAAGTTGCGCATTCAAAAGCAGGCAGGCGACATGCGGGGATTCCTCCGGTGAAATTGGGGAGCGCCCTCTACCGACCACTGAGGGAATGGTCTCCACGCGCTTTATATGCAGTCATAAATTATTGTGCAGCCCTTTATACTTGTGGCACAACTGTAGTAATATCAAAAAGGTAACATTTCCATTATATTATGGAATGCACTGTGTCTAACTCATTGCTTGATGACACATTGCTATGCACCAAACCACCAAACAATGACATGGGCCCACGAGTGTCGTCTTGTCTACATGGTTTGATTTAGTCAGGTCCAACCCTTTTTCCATTTATTTATTGCCCAGTTATTTTTATTATGAGTATTTTACTGTTCAATTTTCCATTGTGTTTCATGAAGCAGTACAACAGTATAATTTTAAACAGCTTTATTAAATGAAACTGATTACTTTCAATAAAGGTTTTGAGGTAACCCCTCCTGTTAATTTTTTAGGTAACAATCTACCTTTTCAGGAATGTAAATCTGTTGGCTGGAACGACTAGTTAACTACGAAAAATGAGACAAACTCACCTCACTTGGGAGAGTTTGGTGGAGAGACAAAGATGTTTTTATGTGGGGCTGAAAATAAGGCTTTATGTAGAATCTTCTCCAGTCACATCAACCTCCTCTCCCTCCTCATCCTCCTCTCCAGTGTCCACCTCAAAAAGGGCTGCATCATTTAACCCCTGTGCTGTGCTCCAGTACAGTGTGTCGAGTAAAACACAGGTGGGGCTGGAACACTCCAAGACATCGACTTCCACGTCTACCTCGCCCTCCGACTCCCAACATCTCACTGAAGCACTGGTGACATTGTGTGACATTTGGGAAGCCATGGCCACTCCTAAAGCAAAGCCACAAGAGGCAGACAGACATTGTCTTTCAGGAAACTACCTCCAGTTCCCTTGCCAACCTGTCATTTGCATGCATTGTACTTCGTTAGACATCTTCGTTAGACATTACAACGCAAGGAAGGCTTTTAGTCACCAACCTCAATAAAAAGTAAATCGGAATATACCTACAGAATAACAGTAAATTATCTGAGGCCTTTACTAAGAGTGACAGTAACAGCAGATCTAAGTAAATCGACTGCTGGCACAGTTTTAAAACTTCATCTAAGTGTTCTTTTCTGATTTTCAAATTGATTAGTTTACCTGATGCTACGGAGTCTCCCATCGACACGTCTTGTATTTCAGTCCCACTAGGAGATGCGGTTTCTTGATCGTTTTCACACTCCGTTTGAAGTTGACCAGCCTCTGGTCCATCCACCCCATCCATCTCACTCGGACCACTTCCTCCAACCTCTCCATCTGTGCTATAAGCACCGTCAGGGTCTGTAGGCCTCTCTTTATTCATGGTCTCTCTCTCTGTGCTCTCAGCCCTGCTTTCCAGGATCTTCCCGTGGCCATTATCATCTTGCACTGTTACTTCTTCTCTGTCCATACGATTCTGGTCTTCACCAACTGTACCACCATCAGCTTTTGCATCCCTACAGTCCTCTCGTCCTTCCCATTCCTCACTTTCTGCTCTCTCCTTCCTGTGATTCTCCCTCTCCTTCCACTTTGTGACTCCACTCTTGCACTGCAGCAGTTCCCCGAAGTTATGGACACCTGAAGGGTGTAGAAGCCTGCTGTCAGCCCTCACAGCACACGCCTTCCTATCCCTCAGACCTGGGTTCTGGTTCTTGGGTCTTTGTTTCATTCTCCCCTGCAGCAGGTCCGGTGAGGGGCGCTGTGGCAAGCTGCCACATCTCTGCTGTGGACTGACACTGCAGATTGCTTTGGCCAGCCTTCGTTTATCAGGAGGCCCCTGTCTGGTTTTCAGCTCCATAGCATCCTGCATCGCCCTCTTCCTCCCTCTTCTATGGAGTCCACCTTGATCTGCTTGACGATCCTCCATCATCTTTCGTTCACTCCCAACTTGGCACCTCTGGGCCTTCCAGCAACTGATAGTGGATTTAACAAGTTCTGAACCAGCTTTAGCAACTCTTTGTTTATCATCCCGAGTGATCAGACTGGCTTTACACATTCTTTCTGAAGACTCTCTCTTTGAGGGACCTCCTTTACTGATCCCATCTGCTTTACGGTATCTGGCATTAGTCAGATTTGTACCGTACTCGGTCCTCATCGGTTTGTTTACAAGGCTCTTAACACTAGCCAACCTGTTCACATAACGGTCCAACTTCCCCGGCTTGTCTAAAGGTGATTTCTCAGTGCAGCTGAAACACACCCTTGCTACAGAGTTACGAGCTTCCCGTCTCACTGCAAAGTTTCCAGGGTTTATCCCAGAGCAACTGCTCTGGTTCTTCAGGCTGTAAGTAGCGGTGCTGGCCCTCCTCAAACTCACCCCTGTAGTCTGCCCTTCCTTCTTCATCATCTCCGCAGGCCTAAATCGACCGTCATGTAACTTGCCGATGTTTTCTTCTTCGCACCAACTTGCCAAACGCCTCAAACGCTTCGCAACTGTCCCGTCTACATGCCTCTCCCACATGGGCGTTTGGCTATTCAGGCCTCTTTTTGCAGACAGTTTTCTCCGGTTTGAGCTCGTCCGTCGCTTGCCATCCTTGGAGTCCTTGGTCCTCCTCCTCTTGGTCTGACTCCTTGTCACAATTTTCCTCCTCTTTTGTTGTGCATCTACCTTCTCCCAGCCCTCCAACCTGTTACTCAGTGGCGCCTTGTCCCCACGAAAAGCCGCAGGTCTTTCAGAACAATCTGCGGGAACAGGCTGCTTTGAGACTGGACTCTCCAGCCTTTTGGGTGAAGAATCTGCTGGAAGGTGTTCTGTCATTAAACTTGGAATTTGTAGTCCCCCAGGACCGGGGTTGGGACAGCAAGAGAGGTCTTTTGAATGTTTCTGTTCAGAGTGTGTAGCTGAAGACGAAATCTGGGACTCCACCGGAATATGTGAGGTGTCCTGGGAGGTTTTTGTGGGTTGCTCTGGTTCCAAAGTAAGTTCTGTCTGAACTGGAGAATGAATGACTGTGAGAGGCATGCCATGCTCCTGGAGGTGCTGTGTTTCTATCTGAGAGGGACCATCTAAGGGGTCATCAGCACCTTTTGACCCGGCCATATCACGCGTGTCTTTGCTCAAATGCTCTCCCAAAACGCCTGGGGTCGTTGCTTCCTCTTGGACTTCAGCTCCATCCTCCTGCACAATCGCTCCGGGTCGGTCATCATCTTTCACGCACTGCGATTGGGACTCATTTCCAAATGATAACAAGATGCGCTCCAGGATATCATTCACCACTGTTGTAGTCTCCTGAGGCGAGCAGTACGGAGAGGTCACTGTGGCATGACTGTGGTCTGTAGAGACACCTGAACTGTGGCTCGGAACTGGGCTCTGTGCGCTGTCTGTGCTGCCACCAGAACGCCAGCGAGGTGCTCCGCTGTCGCCGCGGTTCAGCCCGGCCCGCGTTCTGGAGTCTGCCGGTACCATCTGTTCCAAACTGCAAGTGGAACCAGAAACCGTGACCCCAGCAGCCAGGGAAGAACATGACAGGAGGGAATCCTGTGGCCCAGCTATTACACTGTTGCCAAATTCAGAAGAGAAGATGCCTGCGATAGGGTTGCCGGGAAGCTCTGAGCGCTCTCTGCAGGGAGCAGCCTCGTCATGGGTGTGGGAGCCAACAGAGTAGAGGGGAGAGAAACCGCATCCGTGGCTGGGGGCGATGCCGTGATGTGGCCCATGAAGAGGAGTCTTTGTGCGGGGGACAGAAGCTAGGGGTGAGACTCTGACGGACTGCGGGGGAGCTGTGGAGGGAACGCGGAGAAATGGCAACATCACAGTGGTGTCTTATGAAGCACATAAAGCAGCACCGGAAACAACAGAGACCTCCGGGACACCCGACGCTAATACTCCACGTTATTACAAGAGATCGCTTGTAAACTCAACAACAGATCAGCGGGCCTCGAGCACGTGACCCAAGAGACCCGAAACCACACGCACAATTTCAGAACAAATGAAATCCCTGCAGGTTTAAGCACGATCACCTTGAGAGTGAGAGCTCTTACCCTACTTTTTAAATCAACGTAAACATCCCCCCACTTCATGAACATTTGCTTTGGCAAATAAGATATGATGATTAAAGGTCTCATAAAGAAAAGTGTGAGGCCTGGATCCTCCAGACACCATTTCTGGCTTCAGGGTGTGGCATTTGATATACTAAACAGTCACAGGAGACGATAACAAAACAAAAATAAACTTGCAACACATGGACGATCGAGTCCATGTGATCAGGCCTCCTTGCTCAAATTGGATTTCTACTTTCAGTACCATGACACTGCCCACAGACTTTTCAAATATAAAATATCAGTGGGGAGAGACAGCTGACCTGAGTATATTTAGTTTATATGTGTAAACAAACTGTTGTCTTACCTGGATTAGCCGCAACGGCGAAGTCGCCCTCGGAGGCCTGAGCAGGAGTGACGTTGTGGAGAGGAGCGCTTATAACAACCTCTGGAAGACAAGAGCCAGGGCTGACCATATCCAGCATGTAAGGGCCCGCAGAGGGACCTGTGTGGGCCAGCTGGAGGCTGGCACTCCCAGCAGCTGCACTGCCATTAGGGCAGACACCCTCAGCATTGGCATCGAGCCCCATAACAAACCCCACCATATCATCCAGGAGCTTCTCGAACTGCTCGGCTGACTCCTCGGAGGCGGCCTGCGGGGCGGCTGGGGGCGGTAGAGTACGGAGTGGGCGCTGCCAGCCACAGCCGGACTGGAAGGGGGCTTGGTACATGGATAGCTGGGCATGATCGGGCAGAGAGACAACAGCACTGTAAACCTGACTGGGAAGAGACGATATTTGGAGAGGGTGGCCCCCGGGCTGCCCCCTCTGCCTTTTTATGGTGGGAAATGCGTCCTGAGGGGGAGAAACCTTGAGATGAACCTCGATATTAACCCAAGCGTGACACTTACAGTAAGTAAAATACTGACAGGACATGACAACTGCCAGCAGAAGTAAAATGTTCACCCACCTGGGTGTGTCCCTGGCCCCCAATGGCGCCTTGGCGTGCTCTCTGACTTCTCCTTCGTCCTGGAGCTCCGAAGGCCTCTGCCCTCACATCCACAATCTCCCACACCCCGCCCTCAACTTGTTTCTTCAGCCTCATCTTGATTGGCTGGTGTCTGCCCCCGAAGCTGGCCATACCCTGGCCGCCGCCACCGCCTCGCCCCCAGCCCCTCCGAACACTCTTCTGTGGACTCCTTGGCCTGAGTTTCATCCTTCCTCTTCCACGACCCCTTCCCAGTGAGGAGGGATTTCCTCGCTCCCCCTCCCCCACCAACACCTTTGTTCTGGTCACCGCTGCCTTCCTCCGCCTCCCCCTCTTCCTTGGCCCACTAGGTGCCATTTCCTGGAGCCCGGTAACATTGCTCTTCCCGACCCCCGCATGGGCACTCTCCTCTTGAGATTGTTTTGGATTCAGGAAGTAGTTGATGTAGCCTACAATGTTGCCCTCAAATCTCTCAAATTCCCCATTCTCTTCTGCGTCCAGACCCTGGACACCATCTCCATCGACCCTCCCACCCACTGATCCGAAACTTGCATTCTTCTGTGCAGTGGCAAAGGCCCCATGAAAGTCCATCTCTGCCTGCCCAGGTGGAAAGGAAGAGGATTTGTGCTGACGAAGCCCTTCCACCTGAGCGAGTGTGGGAGAGGCAGCTGGGATAAGTGGACAATGACAGAGCCCCTGGGGCAGGATGCAGACAAGGGAGGTAGAAGGTCGAATGGGTCCCCCACCAGGGTCGTCCAAAATGGCCCGCTGAGGGACGGTCTGAATAATGCATGGCGGTGAGGAGCACTCTCCAGAAGGAGACGGAAGGAACATGTTTGGAAGTGGGAAGCGTGGATTTGCATCCAGTGCCATGCAGGGTTGAGCCATCACCTCGGCATCAGGGGCAACAGTGGGCAGATCGGCTGAGGGAGTGCTGCAGGCAGCCTCTGAAGCACTGAGCGGACCGAGATCCGAGCCGCCAGAAGCTTCTGCTGGGGCCACCAGAGAGGCCGACTCGGCTACAGCAGCAGGCATATCCATATCACTGGCAAGAATCTCTGAATTTGGGGCAAAACTGTCTGTATCATGGGCAATTATCAATGGCAGAGGGGCAACTGTATCTGAAGGTTGAGTAGAGAGAGCTGAAATTGGGGCAACACCATGGGAATTTGCATCTGTTTCAGCAGCGATGTTAGCTGGAAATGGGGCTTCAGGGAAGACAGTGCTGCTGGGAGAGTTAGTGATGGCCAAAGCTGGGCCAGAGGAGCTTCTGTCAACACTGACGTTCATGAGGGGAGCATCACCGAATGTATGACCAGCCAGGGTGGTAGTGTGGTCACCTTCTCTCACAGTGACAAAGCAGGCCTCATGTCTGTGCATCACATGACCAGAATTCACCAACTGAGCTCCACCCTCCCCCTGTAAGTCCCCAGTGGACAACAGTGAGTTCTCCCCATCACGCGGTGGGCCGCCAGACTCGGGGCTCGGCAACTGGGGCTGAGAGGCCATGCAGAAAGCCAGCGGCTTGACGCTGGGTAGTAATGGAATGGAAAATCTTGTTGACTGGCAGTCAGCCCTTGCAGAGCTGTGGGCGGAGCATGTTGACATTGGAGAAAGGGGCCAGTTGGGGCTGTGACCATCATGCATCCATTGCCTCCTCAAGACAGAGGAGTCTGTCTCTCTGTCCATCCAGACAGATATGTCTGTCTGTGAACCTGTGTCGGTCTCTCCGTCCATGCAGACAGATATGTCTGTCTGTGAACCTGTGTCTGTCTCTCCGTCCAGCCAGACAGATATGTCTGTCTGTGAACCTGTGTCTGTCTCCCTGTCTATGGAGACAGGTATGTCTGTCTGTGAACCTGTGTCTGTCTCTCTGTCCACGGGGACATGTATGTCTGCCTGTGAACCTGTGTCTGTCTCCCTGTCCACGGAGACAGGTATGTCTGCCTGTGAACCTGTGTCTGTCTCTCTGTCCACGGAGACAGGTATGTCTGTCTGTGAACCTGTGTCTGTCTCTCTGTCCACGGAGACAGGTATGTCTGTCTGTGAACCTGTGTCTGTCTCTCTGTCCACGGAGACAGGTATGTCTGTCTGTGAACCTGTGTCTGTCTCTCTGTC
>JAODKL010000017.1:1570542-1585410 GCA_026780765.1 Petrocephalus schoutedeni
AGAACAGGAAACACAGGAGCGAGGCAGGAGGAGCAAGAACAGGAAACACAGGAGCGAGGCAGGAGGAGCAAGAACAGAAAACGTGGGAGCGAGGCCAGGAGACACGGGAGCGAGGCAGGAGGAGTGAGAACAGGAGACGCGGGAGCGAGGCAGGAGGAGTAAGAACAGGAAACACGGGAGCCAGGCCAGAGGTGTAAGAACAGGAAACACGGGAGCCAGGCCAGAGGTGTAAGAACAGGAAACACAAGAGTGAGGCCGCAAACAGCAGCCCACCACCTCAAGCCCAGTAACTGTGGAGAAAAGACATACTTAGTGAAACAAACCCCTACAGCCACCCGTATGAAGCTCGGGGGTGTTATACACCACAGCCACCAAAGACTGCTTCAAGCCCTGATCGCAAAGAGCCAAGAGCCTCCCACCAGCGTCTCAGCAGCCCTCCAAACTCTGCTACACACTCCTGCTTCTCAGTGCCTTGCAGTGCAAACTGGATTAGCGCCCTTCAATCTCATCGGGTCTTATTTAATTACACATTCAACCAGAGAGCTCACTCTTTGGGATTAACGGTACCGAAAATGCATATCTAAGGTATTCCAATACTTTCTGCATTCTGCTCTTAAGTGGCACTAAGCTTGTTGTGCAAATGCCATCATGAGCCAAATAAAGAATCTAAAAATAAGTGACCCGCAAAGGGTATGTGACAGAGAACAGACCCCCAGGTGAGGGACAAGGACCAAAGTTGAATTAGCTGCTCGAAAATACAAAGATGCAGGAAGAGGATAATGCAGATATTTACCTTTATTTTAAATCAGGAAAAAAAAGGGTTTTTAGGTTAAGGTGGAAAGGCAGGAGGGATTCAAAGACCTAGTCGCAAGGGCTTAAGTAGATCACAGAATCATGCTGCGAAAACAGAAGAGAAGGATCGACTGCCGAGAGAAGTTAAAATATAGATATATAGACCAGGACAAGGAAGGACCACCCGTCCCTTGGCGACACATTGCTGGAAGATGCCTCCTTTGCACCCCTTCCCCACCCATCTCTTTATGGGACGGCAGCTCCTTCGTTGATACAGGTGACCACAGTAGAGTCATTTGCAGACAGGGGCCCAGGCATATTCCTCTCAGAATAAGAGGCTGCTGCAGGCCGGCAGCCTCCATGGAGGTATGGAGCTGGTGCTGCGAGTTAGGACCTCAGTCAATCTTTAAATCATCCAGGTTAATGTGAACTTATAAACTGGACGTTTATATAATAAGCTTGACATAAAAGATATGAAGTATAACAAGAGACCAAAATTGAAAGACAGGCTGGTTGGGTTAGACCAGATAATCTTACCTGACTGAAAATAATTAGCAGCTAAAAGAGCCTTTGCTTTTCACCTAGTATATGCTCATTACTCACCCGGAAAAAGTCAAGCACAGAGTAGTAAAACCCAAGGACGGCCTAATTTTACCGCGCAAAGAGAAAGCAGCTATTTAAACAAGCTGAAAACCAGTCTGCAAGCACAGCAGTTCATTTCATTTGTACATTTTAAAACATCACACGGCGAGACGCCGCGCCTGCTGACATACGACGGCTTTAGTTCCTTTCAATAAGCCGAAGATGAACGTCGTCCTTGTCACGGCCTCCAGCAGAGCAGTGATACAGCTGCTCCATCTTTACTGCGGCAGCAAAGTCACGCATTTCAGATGCTAAGAATGACTGGAATGTGAACCCCTTAAGTAGGGGTGCAAACCAAATGAATAGGAAGAAATGCAGTGACCCAGTTCCAACTGCCTTCACACAACGGAAACAAATTCTCTATGCATTTCGAGGCGTGGGATTCCGCTCCTGTTCTCTCATGAATTCTCATTTAGTGCCATCACCTTGCTGCCTGCTTCAGTCAGAACATTAGCAGGCAGTAAAGATGACAGGAGATTCCAACTCGCGCTCAGAAAATGATGGTAAAGCTGGTAAAGGCCTGGTAAAGGCCTGAGGCGAAACCTCTGCAGCTCCTTGAGGCTGAAAATCTCGCCTCAGGTGAAGAAATCCCACCGAAACACACAAATCCAGGGAAAATTCATGAGACCCGCACTGCATCCCTAGCTCATGTGCTTTGGGAGGTACACAGTATTTCTGCGGACCCACGAAGGGCAGCTGTTGGCCTTGCCGCGTGCCGCTGTGCACAGGTACCGAACTGCTATGACACAACTTCTATTTCAGGATCCTGAAAAATGCTTCTCTCATCAGTGCGAGAAGAACTCCACCTCCGTGCAGGTGTTAATGACTAATTTCTCATGACTCCTCTCCATCTGCTCCAACGAGACCTCGCCTTTTAAAAAGGAAATCCCACCCTGGGAAGAGGAAGAATGCCGGTTTCAAGATGCCACTTGAATGCCTGTTGTTCTCTCACAGACAGACATTCCCCTTTAAATTGAGACGGCGCCACACGGTGGACAGTGAGCCAGCGGTCAGCACCACTGACATTCTGCTGCTCCCTTCCTACCAGCCTTCCATGACCACCATAGGGGCAAAAGGTAAAAGCCCTGCAGACAGCAGCAGGGAGTATACTCTTCTTGGCATATGCACACCTTTCCCACCCTGTAGATGGCAGTGGGGGGGGGGAGGGGGGGAGACACTGAACACCTTGTGTGTCACGCTGCTCTCTCGACATGGGAGACGGAGCAGTGAGCCCGATCGCGCCAGCCAGGCCGCTGAGTCAGAGCGTGCGGCGCCCTGGGGGAGGGCGGGCGGCGCCGTGACGTGGCTGTTTCAGCGCCTGGCACAACAGCAGCTACATGCCGGGCTGTTTCGTTAGGACTGCCCCCTCGGGCCGAATGAGACCACGTCCCAGCATTCCCAAGCAAAAGCGCTATCAGGACAGACAGCACCACCCACTTTCCAAAAGAGGTTAGCAGACTGTCACACAGCACTACAATGGTAAAAAAAAAGGCAAACCGCAGCCAGAGGAAAAATACAATAAAGCTCTTGCTATTTAAGAGGAAGAGAAAAAAAGACACACAGACACACACACACACACAGACTGACTGACTGACCAGACCAGTCAGACCAGTTTGTGGGGGAGCGGCAGAGTGCAGGGTGATAACATACTGAAGCCACTTTTCTCCAAACATCCAGTATCTCAGAAAGTAGTACAGGATACAGGATGTTTCATTTGTGGATCTTGAATGGTTACACAAATATGGTCTTACTGTGGGAGTTTGTCTTTTACTGCAAGAAAACACAAATGGGAATACAAGTCACCAATCCAACAAAGAATCTACCACGATACAGACTTTACCAAAGCAGATAAAATCTGATAAAAAAAAAACTGATAAAATTAAAATTACTATTAATAGTAGTATTACTATTACTACTAATTGTTACAATATACTACTGTAAAAATATACTAGTAAAGGAAACAGGGAAAAACCCAGTAAGACTGATGGCAGGCAGTAAATACACAGCAGTACAATCCTGAAGGGCTACATGGATTCCGCAAGTCCACAAAGCAATACATCATTTTCTAATTGCCAGCAGAGAGTGTGAACCTCGTACATGGATGGCCAGGGGTCCAAGATGCAAGCGGACAGCGTTAAGTGACACGGATCGGGGAGGAAGTAAAAATGCCATGGGGGGTGGGTGCACACCCAGTGGCGGGTTCCACCCCATGTGACCCGCCTGCCGTTGACCTATGCTCAGGCAAACTGGCACAGTCTGGCAGACAGGGCCACTGCCAAGGAGAGAGAACTGAGGAGGTGCTGCATTGCAGGGCTTCCCACCGGAGGCAGCCATGGAGTACAAAGCTGAGGCCTCTGTGCCCCAGGCCGTGAGAGAGCGACTGGTGTGTGGGTGGGAGCGGGTAAAGCATGATTCACAGTTTCACCTGTGGACTGTGGCTGAGCGTCGACGATAAGACGGCCACTGGAATGCGGTGACTTCATTCACAAAACTTTGGGCAGGGAAAGGAAAGACGATGCCACTGTTTGCAGAGGGCCAAGCAATTCCTGAAGACAGGAAGCCAGGAAGCCAGGAAGCGGATTCCGGCGGGAAACAAGGGCAAACGACATCAAGCCAAAGGAAGGAAAACAATGTAGTCAGAATTTACAAAAGCTGAGCAACTCAATAGGATGAAAAAAAATCACTCTGAATAAGAAGTCTCTAGAGGACTGAAGATGGGTTTCAGTCATAATACAGAGGTCAGGAAAGGTCATATGAACTGGACTGCAGAAGCAGCAAAGCAGTGGCATCATCATCATCATCATCATCGTCATCATCATCGGAGGAACCTCATTCTTTCAAAAAACATCCAGGACTCGCAATGAAAAGTTTACATTCTACAGCCATATAACAAGTGGGAAGTGACCTTTCAGTCAGATATAAATTTCATGCAGAAGCAAGCTTACAACCAGCTAACGTAATTCAATACCGAAGTTCCGCAAGTTCGGAACAAAAGTAGGATTGTATGGGCGGGTGAAGTAGTTCTTGGGAGAGAAATGACAAGAACCGCAAGGAGCAAAAACTATAAATATAAGATTTGTAAACACGGTAAAAATTACGGCAGAATACAATTGAGGAAATGTGACAGCTGGAGAGCATCCAAAGTATTGCCCATTTCTGAACTTCACATAAAGAATGAGGTCATAGAGGGAGGGACTTAATACCAAAAAAAAATAAAAAAATAAACACTTAATGTGTTTTACAAGTTATCAATACATACTGACAGGAAGTAGCCCTTCCTAGAAACAATGAATACTTTACGATACTGAATAACCTTTCCTCTAAAACCTAACCTAACCTTTCCTCTAGAATAGCCATCTATTCTAGAGGAAAAAAACCTTAACATTCAGATACAGCCTATTTTGGGCAGCATGACAAACCAAATTTAACTGCTAAATTTAAGGTCACATAGCCATTTTGGATAGTGAAACGATTTCATTTTGGTGAGAGGAGCATTAATTTTGACCTAGTATCACAGATGCTATAAAACAAACTGCAGTTTGCGCTGCCCATTCCGTGAAATCGGGACATGAAATCACCTTTCAGAAAGGTGCAGAAATGAAATGAAATGCAGAAAAGGTTCCTTTTTGAGCTGGAAAAATGCAGTCGAGTCACCAACATTCATCAGCAAATTTCCCAGAGTGTCTATAGGTTGGTCAGGCTGTCTTTGCATTGACTCTGAAGCAGAGACAACTGATTGATCCTTACTCCAAAACCATGCTCTCATGCTTCATACCACACCTCCCAGCACTGGGCCACAACACTTACTCATATAAATACTTACAACCTGACAACTGACAGTTAACCGCCTAGGCTCAAACACCTACAGTGACCATGCCTTGTCTGACTACAAAAGCATGCACACACTAACACACGCTTTCTTATTGGCTCTTTCACTAACCTCCACCCCTCCCACCTGTTTACATACCTGGACACAAAGGAGTCCAATAACTGCAGCCTCCTCTTATAGTAAAGTGAAACTGCAGAATAAAAAAGTGCCATAGGAGTAACAGCCCAGTTAAACACCTAGGAGAGGAACCAAGAGAGAGTCAATGCATACTGCAGTATCCAAACTGCACTGTGTAAACCACTGATGGATGACCTAGTCAGTCAGGTACACTGTTCCCACTTGATTGCTGACATGCCAATTCTTGTACTTGAGTTTTCCCACTAGGAGGGTGAGAAAGTGGTGGAATCTGAAAAAAAATACTGAAGTGTTTCACAAGGTTCCATGTGTGACAGAAGCATTTGTCATTGATTTCCAGAAATCAGATTAAGATGGTGACATCAGCAATACGTCACGGTGAATTGCTAAACACTAGGGGGAGCTGCGGCGTACACACGAGCCATGCACATGAAAGCTGACATCAACTTAATATTCATTAAGATGTCAAAAAAAAAAAAAAGTTCACTTACAACAAGATTCCCCAATTCCAGTCCTGGAGGGCCAGTTTGCGACAGTTCCCTCCTCGAACACACCTACTAAATCTGGTTATTAGCCGATTAAGATGTGTTCGAGCAGGGAAATCTGCAAACTGTGTTGGATTCTAGCCCCCCCCCCAGGACCTGAACTAGGAAGCCCTGACCTCAGACAATGTAATACAGATTACGTTACATTGACAGGGAAACCGAAGTCACACTGCCACAAGCACAGACCTGAAATAACCTACATTTAAATGCTACACTTCCACATCAAACTAATCACTTAAAATATTTGGCTAATATATCTCCAACAGTATCATAAGGGCACAAACTCCCATAGTTCTTCACTAAGCAAAAACAAAATTTACTTGTGTTCCTTGCAATGCATTAAACCAAAGGCACCCTCTAATACATATAGACTTGTAGCGCTTTCTAACTCTCCCACGTAAATGCCCTTTCTGTTAAGCAGAAGTCTGATAGAGTGGATTCCCATTCCTCTTCTCAAGCATGCCATTGTGTCACACATCCCAAGCCGCGCCCTCCCCTCGTTCAGCCTTCACCATAAGCCCTTATAAGGACAGGTCAAGGAACTGTTATCTCCCCTGATAGCCAAGGGCCGGCAAAAACAGAGGAAGAGGCACAGAGACTTGGGGGGGCAGGGGGGATAAAGATACTGTTTGTAGTGGTAAAGAGAGTAGATTACATTCCGGGCATTGTACCGTTGAGTAGCAAAACACATACTGCACCATTTAAGACAGACTCACACCATGGCTGTATACTACCAGAAATCCCCACAAACCTGCAATGGCAAGGTTTGTTCCAAAAACCACCTAGCTACCCAGTTATCCCAAATAGCGCCCCGCTGCACAAACTATCTGACAGGCCTCCCAGAGACCCAACAACAGCTAGCAATCAAGACGGTCCGGCACACGTAGTATCTTCAAGGTGAGGGGCCCTCGACAGCTTACTCACAAATCGGCACACTTTGTGCACTCCAAGGCCCATTTAGATACTGCATAGTGTGACGCCTGGTTAAAGTAGTCCCTCGTCAGTACCAGCCTCCTGATTTATAGGATCAGCAATATCCGGGCAAGCCAACACAAGGCTTACTGCTGTATCAATAAGCACCATCTAACCAGCACATTATTTTCGGAGTTTGAGTACAATAGTGGCAAAGTTCGCATTAATACAGGATTTAGCTTTCCAACAATGAACCAAAAATAACCAAACTAAGACAACTAAATTTCTTTGAAATATACCCCTCCATTTAGTGTCTTGACCAGAAAGTTAAACAGTACTGTAGCACATGCTGAAACTGACTAAAAAAGGGCCTCTTTCTGGATTTTAAACCACAAACCAGTTCCTTAACCGCTACCCCAGCAGCTGCCCCACCCCAAAGGAGGGAATGTTACCACGACAGCACTACAGTAGCAAGACGCTACACCCCATTAAGACTGAAATCCTGTCTGTGCCCCAACCACTTACGCGTGGTGGGGGGGGGGGGGATTCGCAGCTGCTGGTTTAGAGGTGGGGGGTGGGACAAAGATAAGTTTGTGTGAACAAGAGCAAGTGTGAATGATTGGGAGGGAGAAGGTGTGCACGTCAATCCTTTTGGAAATGAACGCTATCTGTGAGAGCCTGTTTGGAGCAGGAAATAGTTTTGCAACCACAAGCAGAATTGCCTGCTCCCAGAATTATTTTTTTTTTCAGGATCGAAATTAGAACTCCCAGCATTAACACATTCTAGGCAGAGTAAACTTAATTTCAGATCCTAAACCAAATACAAAAGCATAAAAACATACTCTCCCCTTCCCAATGTCTTCCAAAGCCAAAAATAGAAATAGAACAGTTGTAATATAAAGGACCCATGTGCAGTACCGTTTGCTGCTGTGGTTGTAACTTAAGTGCATAGGTGATGTATAATTAACCAGCAGATGGTCTGTGGTGCCCATCGGTCCACTTTAATCTGCTGTGTGGGTTAAGTGATACACAACATTTGTATTGTACAGTTGTATTTTTTTTAAATCCATGAGACAAAAAAGGGGCGCGCCTAAGCAGAGTGTAAGAGGCCATGGCAGCAGCTGGGACACACACAAATCAAGTGAAGAATGTCTAACGCTGACCTGCGCTTCTACTGACACACGTGTCCAGGGTTTAGCATCTAACGCTTATTTTAGTTTCTCAGTTACTGCTACATAATCCTGCCCATTTCAGACATGCAAGTCCGGTCACCATGCCAGGAATTCGCACCGCAGAATTCTCTCGCAAACACTTCTTGGATGTTAAACTGATACACGCGTCATCCTTGTGATTAAAAACATAGATGTTCACTTTTTTTCCCCCCATTTTTGAGTCTATTTCGGCAGAAAGATGGCCACATTTCCTATCCTGTCCAAGGATGCTGGACGCATGCTGCTCCGATCAGGAGCAGCATGGCAGGGACCTGTTGGAGCTTCTCAGCCATATCATCTCCAGTGATGCTGGCAGAAACCCCCAGCAGACACACAGCACCACATTACACTCGAGCACAAATTTTATCAAACAATGAAAACACTCCACCCCCCCCCCCACCCCCACCAAACATGACCCCCTGCATTCTTTTCCGAATATCGCAGCTTCCTGAGTAACAGGATGTTATGAGCCTGTGTTGGAGTTTCACAGGGAAAGGACCTCCAGTGTTAATCCTCAAATCTCAACACAGGCAAGAGTGACCATTTCTGCCGCTCTGTTCTCATCCTGCCCATTTCTCTGGCTCTCTTCAGATCGAGTGCCACCTCCCCCTATTTCGACTGCGTCCAACCCTTGCATCCGAAAACAACAACTTCGAATCAAGGAAGCATCCTAGAACCTAGAAACAGGAGCAGAAACAAAGGCCTACAATGAGCAGTTTGCTCAGGAACTACTGTGTTAATCAGGAATTCAGCAGGCTGATTATCACATCTTCACATCAGTCAGGTGCGTCCGGTCTTCCTCTTCCTCGTCACCACCCACTCCTTCCCAGCCAATTTTCCTCTCGCACCCTTCTTCTGCTACCTCCTTGCCTCACAGTCCTCACCCCTAGCGCCACAAAGGAGGTGTGTGGGTGTGTGTGTGTGTGTGTAGAAACACCCATATGGCACAGCATTATGTCAGTAACTGTACATTCAGGCCTCCCATGAGTCACAGGCATACAACATACCCATATGCGGGCACTTGAGACACGTTTCTGTGATCCAGCATACAAACACACAGATGTTTCACCGTCAGATTATCAAAAGTCCTCCGAGTGTCTTTAGCCTGGGCAGCAAAGCAACAGAAGCCCACGTAACCTGGAATGATAGTCATTCCTGGCAGCAGGAAGCCAGGCTTTGTCCTGCTGTACAACAAAGCTTTTTGTTTTCCTGCTTTTTCAGGCAAAAATCGGCAGGTCCGTTTTCTTGTTATTACAGTATTGGACAGTTGCTGCGCACTCCACGCCCAGTTCTAAAACAATGGGGACGACATTAGCACCACCTGACTGCTGAAAATACATGGGGACTTTCCTGTTTTCAACCCCCCCCACCACACACACACACACTTTTCACGGCCCTAATTCAACACATACACTCTCAATCCTAATTACTATGTATGCCCCCCCCCCCACCTACCCAGCCGTCGGCACCTTTACTGGTAGCTAAATAAAGGAATCCTTTCTTATGCAACAAGGGGCACAGCTGGCAACAGTCATCACACACAGCTGCACTGTTTCGCTAAAAACACAGGCCGGGATGAGAGGTATCACTGAATAACGCCACAGACTCATTGAGGTCTGGTTCTGACAGACACTCACATTACTGCCGTCTCACATAGCTGATCCTTTTATTACCCTGCACAGAGGCTCTGCAGACACCTGTGAGTTAGTTTACTCATCTCTATGAACAGTTGTTAGTCAGAGACTTATTAAAAATCACAAGACAGTACTGGAAGATAGCAATACATACATGTTTAAAAATAAAACTTAGGGGGTGAAAAAGGAAAAAAAGAATTCTAAATGAGGTTGAAGAAAGAAAATCACATACAAGTGTAAAACCAGCAATGTGACTGATGTTCGACCACACTTTAGCTCCATTCGACTTAAGACTAAGTATTGAAGGTACTATGAAAGACTCAGAAACTACGCCAAGAAGCAAAAGGGGCGGGGCTAAGATTAGCACAGAAGCGGGGCGGTGCGGCAGGCCTTCAAGAGGAAGCCTGCGAGAGGCTGCTGACGAAGACTGAATGACCCTGAACCACCAGATTTCCACACAGTGCTTTAAACCCACAGGAAGCACTTGGAGCTACACACCAAACCACTTTTTTCTATAAAAAAAAAAAAATCAAATGCCAGCACAGCATTGCAGTAACCCTCTCTCTTCCACCACAGGCAGAGATCAAGCCACTACAATTCCCTGCAGTATTAATTTAAGTTACTGTTAAGCATGGGGCACTTTACTGTGGGGGTCACATTCTTCACCAGATGTGACCCTCCCTTGGTGTGGTGTCAATGAACCCAGCAGACCACTTAGTCAGAGTCCTCTCTTTTCAATGTATTTTAGCCCTGTTCAGTGTCAACACAGGGTTCATGAGGCGCAGTGGCAAGCCCGTCACATGACCCGAGCAGAGCTGACTTAACCCCATCAACCAGCATCTCAGCAGATCTCTCTTTGGCATGAAAATGGGGAAATGGCTGCATTTGCCCAGCAAGTCGCCAGCATGTTAACCGTGAGTGAAATAATCAGCATACTAGCCCTATAGCACGCAACCAGCTTCATACAGCTTTACTCCCAAAAGCCGTAAAATAAGCCACTCCGCCAAGGACAATAAGGACCCACCGCATGGCCAAATTGTTTCAGATTATTTTTATACACCATTACCAAAATAATTGCCACTAAGTACTTTTACGAACAGGCTCTCCGACATTCTGCTAGTGTGTCACAGATTTTGAAGACGTGATTCTCAAAGCTGACGGCGCGACGCCACACTTCTCAAAGGCGATTCCTCTGCCTACACAGCCACATTGAAACCATGTGCAAATTAGTCATTAGGTGAAAGGCAACAGCATATCTACAGCTCTGCCAGCCTGTCTGACCACTCAAACGCACCACCGCTGCCAGCTCAGCCTCTCATGCGCGGCAGCAGTAGGACTAGTGATTCTAGTAAAGCTGTTTGTTTCAATTGTCCAGTGATTTAAGACTGCATGTCCTAATGAGATATGGGGTTTTACCCAGCTGGTCCACTTTGAACTGTGGCACTACACACAGTGCACCATAAGCACACTGCGGCACTGAGAAACGGGAAGTACTGACCGGACAATTGTCCCGACACTGTGGAACTGAAAAAAAACACTAAATTCACCGTGATAAAATTCATTTAATAAAGTCTGACTGATGGAATGACATGGGAACACCTGCATACATAAAAGCCAGCCGGTGACACAGGGGAATAAAAATCAGACATATAGATACTGTCTGAGTGTGAACATATATTGATACAAAATACATATTTATTTATATAGCACACAGCATAAGAATAACCAGAATTCCAAAAAAAAAAACTCAGGTGGGAGGTGGGAAACACCACCCTAATCCCCAACATCAACCATGCTGCTGCCCTGCCAAGGCAGCTCCTGGTTTGTTTACATGCGGGCAAGGCCACAGTAGGCCAACTTGCAAACCCAAGACCAGTGCAGACATCCAGCGTGATAATAGCATATGAATATGATACACTGCAAAAATCAACATCAAGAAAGACCAAAGAAAATGCAGCTGGCCATTTCTCCCAGGAGAAACTGACTGTTACACTTAGACCATCTTTAAGCCCAAACAAATCTGGCATTCTTTCCAGCAAGGTGGCTTATGAACAGCTAACACACATGCATTTTAAAACCCACAAGTGCTGATCAGTGGCAGAGCTTTTAGTTTGTATTAAAACTACCAGTTAAAGTCTGAATATTCAATACAAGACAAAATCCAGTAATCATAAAACCTGCACATTAGACTTAAGGAAACACGTTTTAGTAATTTCCACAGAATCAAAAACATGTCTTGCATTGTCACATTAATGGGCTTAACTGAAGAAGGTGACTCTTCTAGCACAGAAATATTTTACACAGATGGATTAACCACACCCAGCCCCTCCTAGACACATTAGATCACGGACCCACCCAACAGGTTCTTAAAAAGCACCAAAGCTGAAATTTAACACACATCCTGAAGTCATCAACCTCCCTTCTCAGACCAATTATACCAGTTTACCAAGATATACCAAACGGTCAAAATACAACACAACACCTTTCATTCAGGACGCCTATAACTTTGGCAACAAATGTGGCTCCACAAACACTTAAGTTGCCTGACCGAGACGCTTATAGTGTTACGGGCGAAAGCATGAATCCCAAGACATAAGGAAACAACAACAACAACAAAGAAAAAAGCAACTGAGTCGAACATATTCGGCATATTTACGACTCTACTTGGGGCCACTTTCTCAAGCCGATGTCAGGGAAAAAAACTGACCTCAGGAGAAATCGCACGCAGTTATCAATGAAACATCACCGTTCCCCTTCCGAGCTGGAAATGAATGCCAAGAACAATGAAATCGGCGAGGAGGACATGACACAAAGACACGAATCCCTTCTCTTACCTTACCTGTTGTTCCAGCTGCCCCGTCTGCGGTATCAGGTGACAGCGCTATACCTCCGAAAATACCGCAAGGGTTTTAGTCAAACTAAAGAGAAAAAAAAATAAGAAGAACATGTTGGTATTTAAAACTTAAGAACAACTCGATGCCGTATCAAAAAAAAAAACAACAAGACGGCTCGGCATTAGAAACCGCGGTGAATATCGCGGCCGCACTGTTTACGACCGGGGGGACGGCCACACTACACCCGGCGCCGCCGAGCCATCGTGCCACGGCGGCCGTGGGCTGTTACAGTACCGCAGCCTCCAGTTATGCTGGCGGCCGAGAATGACAATCGAGCTATGAGACCAGTGCTGGAATATCGTGACAGGCACACGGCCGGGCGCCGAAGGGGCGGAGAGAGAGAGCTCCGCATACGGCGGGGGGGATTGCGGAGAATCACGCCGGGCTCCGGCGGCGGCGAGCCGCAGCGCCAGCGCCGCCCTCCGAGGACATTCCGACGCGGCTAAAACTTCCCCCTGCCCGCGAATATAAGCGGCCCCACGAAAAGCAGAGGATATTTTAAACGCGCTTCCTTCGGGAGTGCGAGATAAAACAGACGGACGTGCCGCGGGTGACAGGAGCGGCGAAACGGCCGGGCGGCCCGCATCCGAGCGAACATACGTGGCCAGGCGGCCGGCGATCCAACTTTTCCCTTTGTGTCTGCCTCCGGAATGAAATAAATAAATGGTGCCCTTAACGGCTTGGCGTCCGGCCGGAGGCGGCTGGCCGCGGCCGGACTCGGGTCGTATCGCATCGTGCGGGCAGCCGTCCAATCCTCCCTCATCCGAGTGGGGGGAGCGGGGGTGGGGGGGCAGGAAAAAAGTTCCCGGGGCCCCGAGAAAAGGGCACAAATTCCGGCTACATTCGTGCCGAGGGCGCACGTACCGCGGCGAACCCCCCGAACCGGTCGGGCGAACCCGATACGAGGCTGAACAAACAAAAGAAAGGGGGCAAAGCGGAGCGGAAGCCCGCCGCCGCTCTGAGTGTAGTCAGCTACCTGCGGCCAGGAATTAAACGTGACAAACGACAAGCGGCCCCAGCCCACGGAGCCGCGCCGGACGGGCAAGTCAAAGGAGCCAGGCGTCCAGTGGCCGGACGCGGCGCTGCTAAGCTAACGGCGCTAAGCTAACGCGGCTAAGCTAAGGGCGCTAAGCTAACGCGGCAGCCAGCGGCTGCAACAAAACACGCCGTCAGCCCGGCGCAGCTACGCCTTCCCGAGCAGAGCCAGCCGTACATCGTCTCACCTAAACGCCGCGGCCGTCGTACAACCGCCCGGCAGGCCCGTTAACGCCGACTCACGGCGAGTGGCGCTGGGACGCCGGAGCCGAGCGGGACCTGGGCGTCTTTAAGCCCGCTTGTCCGTTACACACTCCCGTCCTCCCCGGTCGTCACCAGTCCCGGCGGCCGCCTCCCGACGAGCCCCGAGCTCCCGCGCCTGCAACAATTAAAAGTAGCACTCGGTGCGTCGCCGACCGCCCCAGCCCGGCTCCCGTAACCCACCTGTCCCCCTTTTCCCTCGCTCGGTCTCCGCTCGCCCGCTTCCTTTCTTCCTGGCTTCTTTTCTTCCCTTTCTTCCCTTTCCCTCCTCCCTTTCGTGCCTCCGTATACCCTCGGCTAAGTTTGGAGTAGGGAAGCACGCACAGGACAGGCGGGGCCAATGGGAGGAAACCAGGAATGCACTGTTTACCGTAATTACACGGGTATTTTTTTCAACCCTCCAGAACGCACTTCTGTGTCATTGCACTGACTGTAAAGTAAAGCGGTAACGGTTCTGGTAATGACAAAACATTAGAAAATCAGACATTTTATGGTATTGTTCGTAAACGTTACAATCACTAGTAATAGCAACTGCATTAACAATAATAACGAATATCCATGCATTATTACTAGAGTCTAGATTCTGGAATAGTAGTCGTGACTGGAAATTAATTTATGACTTACTAATTATAATACAATAGGCTGATTTGTAGATAAAATCATTTGGTGCGCTAAGGTCTTACGGTAGGTTACTATCGAGCGTATATCTTTTTGCTTAATTTCGACGAGAAAGGGGAGATGGAAATACTAGGCTATACTATTAGGAATTACGTGTGACGTATGAGATCACATGTTAACAACATCTGTCCAACGGGAATTGCATTACCTGTGATAAGAAAAAAACCTCTCCCAAAATACAAACTAAATAAAATGAGGTCATATGACAGCATTACTTCTGACGTGATGGTAAACTGCGTGTTTACGAAAGCGTGATACCATAGATATATCTGTGTTGGTGAAAAGAAAATTCGATCAATT
>JAODKL010000017.1:1587924-1600878 GCA_026780765.1 Petrocephalus schoutedeni
TTCCAGGTGCGCATAAATTCACAGGAGACGCACGCAGGTTGTTCGGGTCCAAGTGGGATTTGCAATATAGGACATCGCATTTTAAATTACATTTTTAATTCTTAAGACTCTCAGCTCATCAATGGAAAAAAAATCACTATTTTGCCCGATGCCTTCGCGAAATTGAAGTGTAGTGCAATATCGTCAAAGACAGGGAGAATATACGTAGATGTAAATAGGAGCGCTGCGTGAAGGTGGATTTGTATACCGTGATTTTTTTCAGTTCGGTGTATGCTTTGGTCTTACCAGTCTTTGGAAAACGAAAGCTTCCAAACAATAACAAAGATTAAAGTTTGCCTACCGCAGTATAATAAAAAAAATGAAAAATGAATTATCATTCGTTTTAACATTCGGTTCTTGACTTGGCAGATCATCACGTTGACTGTATGTTGTGATCCATCATCAGTATAATTAGGGAAATGCAGCGAAAACGCAGCGCCCCTTTATGGATAAAGATTGCCCCCGCGCCCCGCTGTAGAACATCTGTAGAAGCCAGTTAGAAAAGATGGTAGTATCTGGACCTTTTGCAGATGTTTGAGGAGATAAGGATGCTGGTGGGTCTTTGTCACTGATTGAGTTGTAATTGAGTGTTGTTGTCAGGTGATAGACCATGCCCTCAAATAGTTTCAAAAGGTATCATATCAAGGATTAGCATTTAGCATGCATTGTTGAAGCCAGTAACCACATTCAGGTCAATCCTTCATTCCTGTTACAGTCAACAGCCACACAGGAGAGTTTGCCTGAAATCAAGACTGAGATTACAGAAGCAGATGTTTCACCTGTGGATTTACAAGGTATATGGAAGCCTAATCGTCAACCTGAGTGGAAAGCTGTAGTAGTAGTAATAATAATAATAATAATAATAATAATTAATGTGATAAAGCATTCTTTGTTGGCACAGAATGTTTACTAATACCAGCAAAGAAATTAAGGAAGTGTGTATGAGTCTCTTGCTCTGGGTAAACGCTCACATACACCACTTGGTATGCAAATTATATGTGTGCCTTCTGCTAATAGTAAATGTTACAAAGGTGTTAAGTCATTTTTTCTCTTAGGTTCTGTGCGGTCCAGGCCTCCATATAACACTAGGGATTGGATTACCATCAAGTCACAACACACATGTGAGGACCGGAAACCAGATCCAGCATCAGCCCTGCAGCACCACGTGCCAGATCAGGGGACTATGGAAGCTGCCTTCAGGGACGACGCCGATGACAGGCACACCTTCCAGAGCCCCGAGCAGGGGGTACCAGAACACCAAGGTGTCGGGGCTTCAAAGCACACTGGCTGCGGACGTCAGGTGTGCAAGGGAGATGCCCAAGATGAAGATGAAGGTCCACGTGCCCCCCGTTTTACTGAAGACTGTGCTGTCATTGAAATGAAGATTCTGCCTTTTGACTCTGCAGATGAGAGATATGGCCCCTCAGAATGGACGTCCACAGGAGAGCCAATCTCAGACACACCAGAAACACACAGAAGGACTGTTTTCAATGAGAAACGGTTCACTTGCATGTTTTGTGGGAAGTGTTTTCCCTATTTATGTTACCTTAAGAGGCATTTTCGTATTCACACGGGGGAGAAACCCTACAGTTGCAGGCAGTGTGGGAAAAGGTTCTCGGATGGAAGCAGTAGAAACAAACATGAGAAGACGCACACTGGAAAGAGGCCCTTCCACTGCTCTCAGTGTGGGAAACGTTTCACCAGGCGCTGTCACCTAAAACGACACCAGAAGACTCACGCTGGTGAGGTTTAATGTGTCTGGACATTTCTAGCATGAATCTGAGCTGTTTTTCTTCAAGAGGACAGGCCTCTGCATGTAAATTATGGAGCAACTTGTGTTTCACAACTACGCAAGTCAGTGATGCAGAGCCCTCTTCAATCAGGGGCTTTGTTTGGCAGTTTTTCAGGTTTCCCTTATGTTAGTGATTGATGAACACCATGTGGACTTAGATCCTATCATAATATCTTTCCAGTCCAGTGCAGCCTGTGGACCTCACAGGACTAGGCCCTATGGACTATGCCCACTGCTGATATTTATATTTAGCCGTCACTGTACTTGGTAACATGAAGAGAATTAATAAAACTTCCTTCTGCAATACGTAGTACCTGGCTGACAACTTTTTAAGGCAGTAGAGATCATTATTTCAATCATGCATAACAAAATGGTTCCGGAAGGTTTAGTTTTTTTTGATAATTTTTGCAAAAGAAAGGTAAGTTCAGCAGTCACCTTAAGTCCATAACCAGATGTTCAGGGTCTTGAAATGATTGTAACATGACCAAAACATCAAAGAGTGTCTTCAAATCTGTGCCCCCATGCAGTTTTAAATTATGTGGCCTGTATAATTAACAATTCACAATGAATTTGCTTTGACTAAAACAAAAAAAATGCTATGAAGTGTAGCTTGGCAGCATCAGAAATCCATCAGAGACATTTGGAGACAAGTGGTTGGAACTGAAACCACACAAATCTGAAATAGGAGCAGGTATTAAAAAAAGAGATCTGTCATGCTAATATAGGGAGCACCATGGTTTTACACTTCCATACTGAGTCTTTGACTCCTGACCTGACTGTTTCAAGGAAAACATACCAACTCCACATTTGCACTGGTCTAATATGGCTTATTCCTATAGCCCAAATCACATGATTAAATTATGTGTTTGAACTGAATTTGCGTGTATGAACGTACCTTGTGATGCATGCAATACCTGTACAATTAACTGGCTTTAAGTATAGTAAAATGAATACAAATATACCTTTCTAACCTAATTTTAAATATTTCGATCTATAAAAAACATTGGTAATGTGGTAATTTACAAAGACAGGGGTCTATATACATAACTACCAGGTATTTTTAAAGACCATTATAGTTTGGGAAACAAAACATCTACAGTGACCGCCAAATACCGACAGGGTGGCAAAATGGCCAAATGCAGCGGGTGAAATCGTAGGTTACCCACAGAAATGGGTGGATTGTCGGGTAGCAGCCCAGTTTCTCCAATCGTGTCTGCTTTTGATATTAAATAAATTAATGTTGCCTTTATGTGGTTTGCCATCTAGCGGCAACAATAAAAATAGCAAGTCGATCATCATTGAGGACTCAGGTTTCTAATATTTACAATAATCGCCACTTAAACGATATTATCGAATAATCGATTTGTTTGGTGGGGCTCTTGGGATTTTGATTACGTAATAAATAACGTTAGGTAACATAACTGCTGAATATACTGATTGTCAGATTGAAGCAAAACTTCGTTCATCAAATAAATATTTATTTCTTCTTTGTTCTAAGGAAATTTCTGTCAGCCAGCAATTCCAGTTTTCTGCTTTAGTGTTGAGTAATCAATGCCAACGCCTGGTTGAACTTAAATTGTGTCATGAACGAGCTTGAATTAAAATAGATAAAATTTAGATATAGATGACATTAAACGAGGCCGAGTTTCATGTGGTTTTAAAATATAATAAATTCCAAACTGTCGTCATAATTCTTCTACTACTACTACGAACAACAACAACAACAATAATAATGATAATAATAATAATAATTGAATGAACAGAGACACCCCCTCAAAATTCCCCTGCCCAGTAATCAGGACTGCACTCCAAGTGACAAAGGCACAGGTTCTTGGAGCTCTGAAGAAGGTAAACCCCCACAGAGCAGCAGGACCAGAAGGAGTCTCTCCGCGAGGTTCTGAAAGCCTGCGCGGAACAGTCAGCTGGAGTGTACATGGACATTTTTAACTACTCTCTCTCACAGGAAATAGTCCCACGGTCCTTCAAGTCCTCGGTTATAGTACCGGTCCCTAAAAAACCTATCGCCTCCACAAGGAATGGCTTCAGGCCGGTGGCGTTCACTTCAGCTGCCATGAAGTGCCTGGACAAACTGGTGTTAAGTCCTATAAACTCTAGCATCCCAGACACAGCTGACCCTCTGCAGTTTGCCTGCCGCCCAAACAGATCAGGGGATGATGTGGTGGCTCTGGCACTTCATTACACACTGCAACGCTTGGACACAAACGGAACATATGCGTGCTTCTTAGATTACGGTTCCGCCTTTAATACAATTAGGCCAATGAAGCTGATTGCTAAGCCGGCAGACCTGGGAGCACCAACACCCACCTGTAACTGGATATTGTACTTCCTTATAGACAGACCACTGGGGTGAGGATGGAAAATAAGGTCTCGGCTGAGCTCACAGCCAGCACAGGAACCCCTCAAGGCGGCTGCCTCAGCCCAAAACGTGTCTCAAATCAGGACAGCAATATACTCATCAAATATGTGGATGACATAACCGTTCTAGGCCTCATCATGAATGGAGACGAGTCGTCTTGTAGGGAACTGGTGAACAAAATCACTTTCTATGGTGAGGACAACGACCTTGTGCTTAACATGGGTTTAACCAAGGAAGTGATTCCGGACTTCAGGAGGAGGGCATCTCCCCTGCATTCTCTACCCTAAAGGGTACTAATGTGCAGCGGACTGACAATTATAAGTTTTTAGGCCGTCACATTTCTGAAAATCTAAGTTGGGCTAAAAACACTGTGGCGACAGTGAAGAAGGCACAGCAGTGGCTGTACTTCCCCAGGCTGCTGGAGAAGGCCGGACTCAGACGTCAGCCCCTCACACAGGCCTACAGAGGACTCGCTGAAAGTATCCTTACCAGCGGCATCACTGTGTGGTTCGGAAATACCACACAGGCTGAGAGGAAGTCTCTTCAATGAGTTATAAAAACTGCAGAGAGGATCATAGGCTCCGACCTCCCCTCCTTGGACGCATTATATGCACAGCGCTTTAGGAGGAAAGCTCAGAGCATACTCAGTGATCAACATCACCCAGCATTCTGCCTGTTCAGAAGGAAGAACTTAGGATACAACCTAAGGCACCACAGGCCAGAGAGCATCACCACCTACAAAGCATGATTCCACAATAGCTTTTTCCCAGCCACAGTTAGACTGATGGCTAAGGACATTAAGGCGGGTGAGAAATACAGTACCCCCCACTTCCCCCATGGACACTACCTGGACAGTTAGCACTCCAAAGAGGCATCAGACACATCAGAGTACTACAACCTCACCTTCATTCTGCGTCTTTCTCTTAGGTAGTCAAATAACTCCTTCAGTACAATAACAAACGAGCAATATTCGACTTTTGTGTGCAATACACACAAGTGTGTGTCTACATACTCCGTCCTGCAATTAGTGTGTTTGCTGCTCTTATATATATATTCTTTTTACTTGTTTCCTCTCCCCTGTCTGTCTATTTTTAAAAATGACTCTGGGAGATACGCACAAGAATTCCAGTGTACTTGTACTGACCTGTACCTGTGCAAATGGCAATAAAGATATCTATCTATCTAAATTTATAATAATAATTCACGTTTGTAATAAAATCTGACACCTAAACCTCGAACAGTATTATTTGAGAGGACCACGTATTCCAGGGATGCCCAAACTTACCCAGAAAGAGCCGTTGTGTGCGCGGGTGTTCACTTCAAATCCCTAATTAGATTAATCAGAGGAGCTGATCGGCCGAAGTGTCCTCACCCCTGGTTATAAGCAGCTCTAAAGGCTATCCCGAAAGCCTGCATAGACGCCGGCCCCTTGCCGATGAGCTCAGTCACCATTGACGTCCTCCCGTCCTCTAGGGGGCGCCCGTGTTAACGTATCAGGCGATACCACAGAACAAGCGTGGTGCTTTTGGTGGTACTATTGTACGGATGTTGTGGACCTTTTCAGGAGACGAAATATCTGTTTCTCTGTCAACATGTTGGCTTCTGCTGATTTCCAGCCTCAGCTGGCCTCGATTATGGACATTTTAGCGAAAGCGGCCGTGGCCGAGATCTGTAAGCTTTTTGAGGAAGGCTCAGCGGTGTGGAAGCTGGAGGTATCTAAACACCAGAAGGAGAACGAAGCACTCAGGAAGAAGCTGCAGCTGATGGAAAACGAGCTGAGGGCGTCGCGGCAATGCGGCCAGCAACAAGGGAGGCTGCGAGAAAGTTTCCAGGTGCGCATAAATTCACAGGAGACGCACGCAGGTTGTTCGGGTCCGAGTGGGATTTGCAATATAGGACATCGCATTTTAAATTAAATGTTTGGTTATTAAGACTCTCAGTTCTTGTGTGTATAGTTATTTGTAAAGTCTCTCGACGCTGGGTAAGTGGGATCTTCTGGGCTGAGATCTGCTTTTCTAAGGGAGCTTGTGGTGTGTATGTCTTAAACTGTTATGAGTTGTCCCAGTAATGTCACTGGCCTGTACACTGCTTTGTGGTCCTGTGCTGAGTAGCTGTCAAACCAGGATGTTATGCAACCGGTGAGAATGGACTCCATAAAACATCTATGGAAGCCGGTTAGCAAAACTAGAGGTATTTGGACCTTTCTTGGATGTTTCATGAGATGCTGGTGGGTTTTTGTCACTGACTGAGGTGTAGTGGTACCAAGTGTTGTTGTCGGGTGATAGACCATGCCACCAAATAGTTTCAAAAGATATCATTTCAAGAATTAGTGTCGAGCATGTGCTTTTAAAGCTAGTAACCAGTTCAGGACAATCCTTCATTCCTGTTACAGGCAACAGCCACAAAGGAGAGTTTGCCTGAAGTCAAGACTGAGATTACAGAAGCAGATGTTTCAGCTGTGGAAGTACAAGGTACATGGAAGCCTAATTGTCAACCTGAGTGGAAAGCTGTAGTAGTAATAATAATAATAATATTAATAATAATGTTATAAAGCATTCTTTGTTGGCACAGATAATGTTTACTCACATACACCACTTGGTATGCAAATTATATGTGTGCCTTCTGTTTATAGTAAATGTTACAAAGGTGTTAAGTAATTTTTTCTCTTAGGTTCTGTGCGGTCCACACCTCCATATAACACTAGGGATTGGATTACCATCGAGTCACAACACACATTTGAGGACCGGAAACCAGATCCAGCATCAGCCCTGCAGCACCACGTGCCAGATCAGGGGACTATGGAAGCTGCCTTCAGGGACGACGCCGATGACAGGCACACCTTCCAGAGCCCCGAGCAGGGGGTACCAGAACACCAAGGTGTCGGGGCTTCAAAGCACACTGGCTGCGGACGTCAGGTGTGCAAGGGAGATGCCCAAGATGAAGATGAAGGTCCATGTGCCCCCCGTTTTACTGAAGACTGTGCTGTCACTGAAATGGAGATTCTGCCTTTTGACTATGCCCATGAGAGATATGGCCCCTTAGAATGGATGTCCGCAGGAGAGCCAATCTCAGACACACCAGAAACACATGGAAGGACTGTTTTCAATGAGAAACGCTTTATTTGCATGCTTTGTGGGAAGTGTTTTCCATATGTTAGTCACCTTAAAAGGCATCTTCGTATTCACACGGGGGAGAAACCCTACAGTTGCGTGCAGTGTGGGAAAAGGTTCTCTGATGGAAGCAATAGGAAAAAACATGAGCGAACACATAAACTAAGTAGGCCCTTCCACTGCTCTCAGTGTGGGAAACGTTTCACCAGCCACTGTCACCTAAAACGACACCAGAAGACTCATGCTGGTGAGGTTTAATGTGTCTGGACATTTCTAGCATGAATCTGAGCTGTTTTTCTTGAAGAGGGCAGGCCTCTGCCTGTAAATTATGGAGCAACTCGTGTTTCACAACAGTTCAAGTCAGTGATACGGTGCCCCTTTCAATCAGGCCCCTGGTATATAGCGTAGCTTGCCCGGATCTGAACTAATTCCCGATTCAAAGCAAAAGAGACATTATGAGACAAGTGGTTGGAATAGAAACTAAACAAATCTGAAATATAAACACACGGATCCTTCCGAAAAAATCCTTCATATTATTACAGAAGACATTGAGGTCTAACACCTTCCGACTGAGTATTTGATTCCTGACTGTGTTTGTTTCAGGGACAACATGTCAACTCTACAATGTTTACATGGCTTGGCTTTTTCCTGGGGCCCAAATCTCAGTTAAATTGTGTTTGAACTAAATTAGCATATATGAACGTACCTTGTGCTGTATGCAATACCTGTTTGATTTACTGGCTTTAAGTATAGTAAAATTATATTACCCGTGATAAGAACTTCTACAAAATGAGTTATATTAGGCCACATGACAGCATTGTTTCTGATGTGCGTAGGATGTGGAGTTTGATGGTAAACTGTGTCTTCACAAAAGCCTGATATTATACTAGACTTATTTGTGTTGGTGACAAGGAAATGTGTTCAGTTCTTAAAGGGATTTGTGTATGCCAGTTCTTAAAGGGATTTGTGTATGCTGAATGACTTGGCTTATGGTTAGTTAACCTGTAGTTTTAACAAAAGCATGACACTAGACATTTGTGCTGGTGACAAGAAAATTCTTTCATGAATTTGTTTATACTGAATAAGTTTTATTTCACGGTTGGTATGTTTGGCTAAGATCCAGTTAAGCACATAAATGAAGCTTATCAGGTTTTGCTCACTATTGAAGAATCATTTTCTGTTCATTTTCTGCAAAATCAGGACTCAAAAGATATGTTTAATAAATATGCAGGCTCAAATTGCAATCCGACTGGGGTAATAGCGCTGACTACAGCATTACTGAAATGGTAATGACAATAAATCTTCTGTATGTGTGTGCTTGTCGTTGATTTGCCATTGTTTGCATATCAGAGACTTATCAGAGCATACAGATTACACAGAAAGTTCATATGGAGTCATGCTAATATTTAGGCCAACGTTTATATGAATGTAAGTCGTAGCAGCCCTCTGGGGACTCGAACCTGCATTTGTTATCACAGTGAGGATGATGGTGCAGCAGCCTGAAAACCTTCATTCGTCATTTACCACTGCGACCGTAAATGGAAAAAATACTGATGCGTATCATCGTCTGTTATTTTCTTTTTAGAAAACAAACATTCTTCTGGAAGGGTTCCTGGTGCGAGGTGGATATTCTGCTGATTCATTTGAAATTTGATTTTGATTAAATATAGGCCTAATATAGTTATTGTATTAGAGTGTTTATTTCCAGAGGATGCAATAGATCAGACACAAGTAGCAGAAAGATTACTTTCCCATCTAGCGCTAAAAAGCAAGTTGTTCATGACTGAGTACTCACATTTATAATATTTACAATAAGAACCATTGATTCGACATAATCCCAAAATTAATGTTTTCATTGGGGGATTATATGGAAATGAAAGTAACACGAATAAGAACAAGCCAGAGGAGCATATTACACGACATCTCAGCACTGTACAAGTATGTACAAGAACACAATGAGTTTACCTCTGATAATGGCCATTAATAATGTTTCACTTCATTTCATCATAACTAACTTATGCTTAATTTAGACAAAGGCTAAGGAGTGTATGCCCAAATGCAATCATAATAAGCAATACAATTATACCGCAATCCCTCTTAACCCTTTTCCCATGATAATTTCCTCATGTGAAATTTGCCTACCGTTTAATGATGCTCTGGGGTCAGATTGACCCCAAAAGCAGGATAGGGGTTAACTCGGCCTCCCTGCTTGAAAGCCATTTCCAATGTGGGTTTTGCGTTTCTATTGTACACATTTCCAATCAGAATCAGAATCCAGTTTATTTGCCAAGTATGCTGTTACATGCAGGGAATCTGTTTTTGGTTGTTGGTAGCTCTCTAGTATTTCCACAATAACAATAAATACAGAAATAGATCAATACAATATACAGCACAATAGACAAAAAAACTTTGCAAAAGATACCTAGTGCAATTTGTCCAATTTACAATTATAGTATAATTAACAATGTACAATATACAGCCATGAATATGATATACAGTATCCAGCACAAATTATTCAGACCAAATATACAATACACCAGTAATGTACAGGCCTACTGAAGTATACAGGTCGAATAATACAATACTCAGAGTGGAGTGGCTGGTGCAACAGATGGTTTATGAGTTGTTTAAGAGGTTGATGGCTAATGGAAAGAAAGTTTCTGTGCCTGGCAGTATTAGTGTGGGGAGTTCTATAACACCTGCCGGAGGGAAGAAGCTGAAACAGGTTGTAACCAGGGTGTGAGGAGTCTGTGAAGACTTTCCCCGTCCGCTTTGTGGTTCTGGACGAGAACAGCTCCTCCGGGCTGGGCAGAGGAGTGCCTATACGTTTTTCGGATGACGTCTCTCTTCTCTGCAGTCTTTTCCTGTCCTGTTTAGTGACCGGCCCATACCAGGCCATAATGGACGTGGACAGAACGGATTCGATGACTGCAGTACAGAACTGTCTCAGCAAGTCCTGTGGAAGGCCATACTTCTTCAGTTGGCGCAGGAAAAACATCCTCTGCTGTGCCTTTTTGCGGATGGAGTTGATGTTGCACTCCCACCTCAGGTCGTGGGAAATAGTGGTTCCCAAAAATTTGAATGTCTCGACAGTCGACAGGGATGTTGAAAATTGCGAGGGGAAGCAATGCGGAAGGGTGTCCACAAGCATCTCTACAGTTTTGAGCGTGTTCAGCCCCAAATTGTTTTGGCTACACCAGAACATCAGCCGATCAACTTCACGTCGATATGCAGACCCGTAGTATTATCTGCATACTTCAGTAGCTTAACAGTCGGGTCTTTGGAAGTGCAGTCATTCGTGTACAGGAAGAAGAGCAGCGGTCACAGAACACAACCTTGAGGAGCACCAGTGCTGAATGTGCATATGCTGGAGGTGACATTTCCCAATTTCACTTGCTGTTTCCTGCCATTTAAGAAGCTGGTTATCCATTGACAGATAGCGGGGGGTACCATTAGCAGGGAGAGCTTGGAGGAGAGGATTTCAGGAATAATAGTGTTAAACGCTGACCTGAAGTCTACAAATAGGATCCTTGCGTATGCCCCTAGGTGGTCGAGGTGCTGCAGGATGAAGTGTAGTCCCTACTGACCTGTCATCTACTGACCCGTTTGCACGGTAAGCAAACTGCAGGGGGTCCAACAGGTGTCCTGTTATGAGTTTAAGGTGGGCCAGCACCAGGTGTTCAAAACACTTCATGAAAACAGATGTCAAGGCAACAGGTCTGTAGTCATTCAGATCAGTGATGGAGGGCTTTTTGGGCACTGGAATAATAGTGGAGCGTTTGAAGCAGGAGGGAGTTTCACATAGCTCCAAGGATCTGTTGAAGATCAGTGTAAAGATGGGAGTCAATTGTTCAGTGCAGGGTTTAAGACAGGAGGGGGAGACAGCATCACGGCCAGATGTTTTCCTTGCATCCAGTCTGTGGAAAAGCTGGCTCACATCTCCTTTACATATTCTTAGAGTAGGTAGAGTTGTGATGGAGGCTGTAATTGGTGAAATGGGAAGGGGGAGGGGTGTGAATTTGTCCTTTTCAAACCTGCAGTAAAAGGAATTTAAGTCGTCAGCCCGACCATTGTCTGCCAGAGCAGGTAGGGGTGTACTTTTGCATGGAGAGATGGCACGCAAGCTTTTCCAAACTGCTGCAGGGTCGTTGGTTGAAAACCTGCTTTTCAGTTTTTCAGTGTAACTTTTTTTCGCCACACTGTAAGGTTGTTCCGGGCTTGCTTGTACAGCACCCAATCCCCACTTTTGTAGGCTTCTGTCTTGGCTTGACAAAGGTGTTCCAGTCTGGTAGTGAACCATGGTTTGTTATTACTGAATGTGCAGAAGGTCTTGGTTGGTACACACATGTCCTCACAGAAGCTTTTATAAGATGTAGCAGTGTCAGTTAGTTCATCCAGGTTATCAGCTGCAGCTTCAAAGACACTCCAGTCAGTACATTCAAAACAGCCCTGAAGTTTCTGTTTTGCCTCACTGGTCCATTTCTTCACTGTTTTAACCACAGGCTTTGTAGTTTTTAAATTCCGCTTGTAGATCAGAATAAGATGGACCAAGCAGTGATCAGAGTGACCTATGGGTGCCTGGGGAACAGAGCTATATGCATCTTTCAGAATAGCGTAGCATTGGTCCAGAATGTAGTTTTCCCTGGTGGGAAAGTTAATGTGCTGTTTATATTTTGGCAGTTCGAGGGTTAGTTACGCTTTGTTAAAGTCCCCAAGTATTTTGAGTAGAGAGTCCGTGTATTTTTGTTCCCAACCATTTATCTGGTCCGCCAGCGTTTGCAATGCGTCACCTACGTTGGCTTGGGGAGGAATGTAAACACCGACCAGAATAAAGGGTGAAAACTCCCGCGGTGAATAAAAAGCTTTGCAGTCGGGGGTGAATTCGCCCAGTCACGTCTCTACAAAGCAAAGAGCAGCAGAAGGCGGCAACTCCCTGTTTAACTTGTTGAGGAGAAGCAGCTCGTCCACCTTATTTGGCAAGGAGTGGAGATTCGCCAGGGGGATCGACGGGAGCGCAGTTAGAAATCCGCGCTGTCCGAGTGATGAAAAGTATCGCAGGACCTTAATTTACATTTTAGTCGCCAAAGCAACAAGTATACAGCCGTTTCAGCAAATGTTCCGAGTTCAGTCTCCGTCAAATGAGAAGTGCGGCGCGCTTGTCTTGGGACTTTACCTTGGAATTGGGACAACTGCTTCAACTTTTCAGATTTTTTTCCACTTAAAAGGGGAA
Source organism: Petrocephalus schoutedeni (assembly GCA_026780765.1). Lineage (NCBI taxonomy): Eukaryota > Metazoa > Chordata > Actinopteri > Osteoglossiformes > Mormyridae > Petrocephalus > Petrocephalus schoutedeni. The sequence continues at coordinate 1,600,473 of JAODKL010000017.1, forward strand.
ATTATGCTTCTCTTATTTTAAAAAAAGAAACCAAAACCGTATGCTGACTATATAGAAATTGCGTCAACTTCTGTTTTTCGTATGTAACGTTAATTTAAGAGAGAATGCGCATCAGAAAACTGTTGCCAGAGCGAGCGAGCGCATTTATGTGGTAGCATTCTTCGGTAAGGTTGCACTGTCCGATAGATATAGCTGCCGAATCGTGCTCCGGTAGCATTATTCGAGCAGGCCTCTGCCGTCCTCCCGTGCTCTAGGGGGCGCCCGTGTTAACGTATCAGGCGATACCCCAGTACAAGCGTGGTACTTTTGGTGGTACTATTGTACGGTTGTTGTGGACCTTTTCAGGAGACGAAATATCTGTACCTCTGTCAACATGTTGGCTTCTGCTGATTTCCAGCCTCAGCTG
>JAODKL010000017.1:1600978-1612752 GCA_026780765.1 Petrocephalus schoutedeni
TTCCAGGTGCGCATAAATTCACAGGAGACGCACGCAGGTTGTTCGGGTCCAAGTGGGATTTGCAATATAGGACATCGAATTTCTTGACGAAATGCTACTTTGCCGACTGCTTTCGCTTTCGTAGTTTTATTGCAGTATCGCGAAATAAAGGTAGAATCTATGTAAATGTGAATAGGAGCGCTACGTTAAGGAGGTTTTGTGTAACCATTCCCAGTTTAGTATATACAGTACTTGCAGTGGCGGCTGGTCAATAGAGGGCGCTTGTTCGCCGCCCTCTCTGCTTTACAGTGGATTTTTGTTTTTCCTTTCTTCAATATTTTTAAATATACACTTACTAAGTACTTGTTTTGTTGACGATGCATAATAGCGAGATGTGTGTGTGCGCGCGATGTCTTTTCGATCCCGTTTTGCGCATGCGCTACGGTTATAGATGAAGCCCCTGGGCTGGCATGTGGCCCGGGCAAAATGGCATTAGTAGGGGGTGTCTGGCCATTAGGGGGCGCACCAGGAGGGTTGCAGTAGTATAAAACTTGCCTTATCACTCCTTGGAAAAACGAAGCTTCCGAAGAGTAACAAAGATTAAAGCTTACCTACCACATTTCATTAAAAATGAATGATCATTTATTTTAATAATCGGTCCTTGACTTGGCGGATGATAACGTTGACTGTATGTTGTGAAGCATCATCAGTCTAATTAGGGACCGAAGGGTCTTTGTTACTGATTGAAGTATAGTGGTACCAAATGATAGACCATGTAATCAAATAGTTTCAAAAGATATCATTTCAAATATTAGCATTTAGCATTCATTGTTGAAGCCAGTAACCAATACCTGTTACAGTCAACAGCCACACAAGAGAGTTTGCCTGAAATCAAGACTGAGAGTACAGAAGCAGATGTTTCAGCTGTGGATTTACAAGGTACATGGAAGCCTAATTGTCAACCTGAGTGGAAAGCTGTAATGATGATGATATTATTATTATTATTATTGTTATTGAGTGACAGCTTTCCTTAACACAGATGAAGTTAATTAATCCCAGCAGAGAAATTATGGAAGCTAATAAGGGCTTCTTTATCTGGGTAAAAGCTCACACATACCACATGTTATAATTTGCGTATGTGTAACTTATGTTTATGGTAAATGTTACAGAGGTGTTAAGCCATCCCTTCTTTTAGGTTCTGTGCAGGTGACAGCACTGCATTCTGCTGGTGATTGGATTACCATCGAGACGCAACCCACTTCTGAGGACCAGAAGCCAGATCCAGCATCAGCCCTGCAGCGTCATGGGCCAGATCAGGGGACTGTAGAAACTGCCTTCAGGGACGCCTTTCAGAGCCCTGAGCAGGGGGTACCAGAACACCAAGGTGTAAGGGCTTCAAAGCGCACTGGCCGCAGGCGTCAAGTGTGCAAAGGAGATGGCCAAGATGGAGATGAAGGTCCATGTGCCCCCCGTTTTACTGAAGACTATAATATCGTTGAGATTCTGCCTTCTGACTCTCCACAAAAGAAAGAGTCAATCTCAGACACCTCAAAAACGCACAGAAGGGCTTTACGTGAGAATTGGCTCACTTGCAAGTTTTGTGGGAAGTGTTTTCCATATTTAAGTTACCTTAAGAGGCATCTTCGTATACACACGGGGGAGAAACCCTACAGTTGCTTGCAGTGTGGGAAAATGTTCTCTGATGTAAGCAACCGAAGAAAACATGAGAGAATACATAAACTAAGTAGGCCCTTCCACTGCTCTCACTGTGGGAAACATTTCACTGGCCGCTGTCACCTTAAACGACACCAGAAGACTCACGCTGGTGAGGTTTAACATGTCTGGACATTTCTAACATGAATCTGAGCTGTGTTTCTTCAAGAGGGCAGGCCTCGGCATGTAAATTATGGAGCATCTCGTGTTTCACAACTACTCCAGTCAGTGATATCAGGGGCTTGGGTCTGCAGGTTTTTGGGTGACCTTTATGTTAGTGATTGATGAGCATCATGTAAACTAGAGCTTCACCATTACTGGATCATTAAAAAGCAAGGATTCGGATTTCCCCGATCGGTCACTAGGCAGTATGGCGGAAGTAAGACGGTGCAGAGAGGATGATGTATCACTGCAAAGCAGAACTTATCTCCACAGCACGACTGCAAAGATGTAAGACAGTCAAGTTTGACTGACTCACCCAATAATGCCATAGATATATTCCATTTAGCCTCTTGGTGTAGCCTAGCCTATGTTTTTCATCGCTTTGACTTAAACATTGTTTTGCTTGATATACTTTCTACGATTCCGGACCAGGCTGAAGTTGGCTGCTTGTTCACCAGTTTCTTATTCACAGGATCTGTAACGTCTTAAAAGGGGGGGTGCGGTTTCGACAGGATCCTGTAGAGGGCACTGTGTATGCTAAATCGAAAGCTGCAAGAATGTGTTCTGTTTCATTTAACTAATAACATAAGATATTTGTGATAAATGAAATGCTTTTGGTACCTATGTTAGCTACATGGCCATTGGTTCCATTTTTTTATTCCTTTAAAATTAAATTTGGAATCTGAGTTGTATGCTGTTTGATTTCTCTGATATTAATTGAATATTATTTGAATATATATACTGTATTATTATTTGAATATATGTACTCTTTCATTAAGACCTCCTGCCCAGGCTACAAGCTTCTTATTGGCAGTACCTTTGAGTACCTTTGGAGGAGGTACTCACAGCAGCACATGCTGTGCAGTTTATAATAAAGACATTTTGAAAATCCCTGTAATGAAAACGGTGAAATCACCCAGGTATAATGTGATTTTTCGTTTACCAGGGCACAGTGTGAAATTGTACACATTGGTTTAAATAATTTCCAATGTGGTGTGTCTGAATTAAATTTGTGTACGAATGTACTGTATTCAATACCTTTATGGATAACTAAATTAATAAAAAATAAACCTTTTTAATTTTCCTGTAATATTTGATCCACAAAAAAGCTTATGCAGTACTTAAGATGTGGTCTTCATACATTAATAGCTACCACACATTTCTAAAAGCCATTAAAAGTAGGGTGACTAGTGGCCTGTTTTAGGAAGCTGGATTTCTTGTTTAGCCAGATAACTTCTTGGTAGTTAGGCTAAATGAATGTGAACAAAGATAGAAGTCCTTTTATCCCAGACTGCCTTAAATCTGACAAGTTATCCAGCTAAGCAAGAAACCTTGCTTTGTACTGTTCTCAGATAATTAATCCATGTCAGGGAGGACATTTTGAAGTAGGACAGAATTTGGAAACTACCATTTCAGTTAGAAGGATCTGAATTTCACTTAAGCACTCCGTTCTGGCTGTGTGTGTGATGGTGAGGATTAATGTGTCCAGACATGGAGAGACATGGTAATGGCAACACGATGGATGGACTCATACATCAAAACAATGAACATGTCACTGGGATGCTTGAAACCCCAAGCAGAAGACATAAAATTCTGCAAGAAATTGGTTTTGAAGCTCTATGGCTACCAGGAATCAACATCAACTTCACGGCATCAAATAAAAAAACCAGCGCTCATTAATGTGGGCATACAGAGCAAAGCTCTGGCCAGCATCTAATGATTTAATTAATTAATTAATCAAAGTATATGTTTTGAAGATAAAACAATTCGAGAAATACCTAGAATTAGCTGAGAGGGATTACCAGGTAGCATGAGCGGAGTTAATCAGGTTGTGATGGCACAAAAGGGGCGGAGCTTAACAGGCAGTTGGGGTGTGGAGCTCATATTACTCAATGGCCCACAGAAGATTATTATATATTACAATCTACAGTATATATTTTAGTGCACTTTTTCAGATGACAAGTGGCAGCCTCACTATGCTACTGATTGGCTGTTATTTCCAAGCGGTTATCAGTAAAAACTACTGGATAGAAAACTACTGGGCATTAGGGGCAGCTGTTAAATCCTGATGTGTATGATTTAAGCTACTCTTAAAGGCTTGATTAGTGGCTGATTATCACCTTTTCCACAGTTAAAGTAGAACTTTGTATAAATATTTTAGACTAATTTAAAATAGCACATTTAAAATCAGAGTGAAAGTTCTTTGGTTTGGTGTGTGTGTGTGTGGTAAGGGTTAGTCAAAGGCTTGACAGTTGCCGATTAACCAAATCTCTATTCTGAGGTTTGTGTGTACCACTTAATAAAGGAACTGGTTATGCTGTAAATGAAATGTAATCATTTCCAAATCCCAGCCACCTGTTAAGCTCCGCCCTTTGTGACATCACAACTCATTAAGCCCGCCTATATTGTCTGGTAAATTTCTCTTAGCTGCCCGGTATCACACTAGTGTGTTTTACTTTGACTGTTAAAGAATTTTATTAATACAGCATTAACTAATAACACTGGATTTGCAGCTCATTTCCTGCAAAATCCTTGGGTGGCAATCTAACACACAAAAAAAACAATGTAGAACACACAATATCACATTACAATGTATCACTGAAACTATTAGCTATTCCTGGCATTTGTATATTTTAATGCCGTTAAAAAATAAGAATAACATTACCAGATTTTTAGAGGAGAACATTACGTTTGCATTTCTCTCCATGTTTCACAAAAACTGCATGTGTGCGTTTTTTGGAAACGTTTTTTTCTCAGTCTGAGACTTAGTACCCTATAGGACGATTCATTTCCCGTCCTTCCTGCTATGTCCTATGTCAGTGAGCTGTTACTTGCTGCTTTTCCTTTTTGTGCTTTTCTTGCTCATTAGACGTCAGACAGCTGGTTCCTCCTTCAAGCTCCCCTCCTCTGCACCTCCCCCCCTGCTGTCCTGCTCCCCCTGATCTCCGTCTCCCTCCTCCCCCCTGGCCTGGTCTTCTATTCCTCCCTCTCCCAAACCCTTTTCCTCTCCCCCCTCTCCTTCGCCTCCCGCCTTTGCTGCTTCTGCAGCCTGCCCATCTTCCTTATCACCCTGCACCTCGCTCCTCTCTTCTGCTCTGGCCTCTGGCTCACTCTTGCTTTCCCCCTGTGTGTCTTCGCTCGCCTTCTGTTTTTCCTTCCTTTCTTTCTCGATCTTGGACAGGTGCTGACAGAGTGACTGCACGTAAGTGAAGACACACAGAGGGTCTGGCTTGCCCCCCATTAATATCATATCCTCCACTTCCAGTAGAGGGCAGCAGTCAGCCTTTGACCTAAAACGGGAAAAGAATGCAGAATATAAGCCTGGTTACTGGAGCACATAAAGATGTGATATGAGGTCCACATAACACATGTCATAATGCACAATTTTTCTGTATCATGTCATTACAAGGTCGCTAGGTAGCCCTGCTGTTCCGCTGCTTGCTAGCTTGAGGCTGCTTGCAATACCTCTGACTCTTATGAAACTTATCATGTTGAAAGTGCACAGATTAATGAGTAATAGATATCAGATTTGATTCAACATTGAACTACTCGCAAGACCGCTTTTTGGTTTGGCATAAGACAGTTCCTTAGTTTCTGGTCTTGTTTGTATGAGGTTGTGGCCCTTGATATGCAATACATGTTGTTAGGTATTACATGTATATGTTAGATATCATATAAATGTTAGTATTTCATACTGTATGTATTGTACTGTACAGTGACAATACACATTCCTGTCCATTGTCTGCAGTCCATGGAGATGGCATTCACGTAAGAGTTCCCTCGTACTTTGTACATATGAGAATAAAACTCTGAATCTTGAAAACCAACAAGCAAGCCAGAAAAAGGCTTCAAATTGTATGCAACATCGTATATACGCAGCTACGAAGGTAAGAAAATGATGCAGGCTAACTTAGCTGCTAACAGCATTCTGGCTGCCTAACGATCAGAGAAACAACAAGCCAATGATGTGTGAAAAGAAAATATTGCTGTGATTGGTATTTGGTATAAAATAGAGACAGGAGGTCAGGAGAGGTCTTTGTGCCTTTGGTCTTAGTTATCCCTGCTGGTTTCTGGTTTTGTAGTCACGTCTTGTTACCTTTGTTCCCAGTATCTCATAGTCTTTGAGTGTTTGCTTGATTGATTGTTTATTACCATCACCTGTTCATAGTTCTTGGTCGGTCATCTAGTGTTTGGTTGTTTGTAAAGCTTCACACCTGTTCCTTGTTTAGCCCTCAGCGGCTGTGTATATATGTGCCTGTCCTTGCCCTGTGCTTTAGTTAGTTGTTCATATGCTGTCTGTTAATGCTTCAGTAAGTTTTTAGCCATTTGTCCTGTCCTCGACATTTCTTGGTGTTAGCCTTGGTAATATGATCTGTGAGTTTTTTGTTTAGTTTTACAATTAAATCCTACTTTTCTGTAAGCCACACCCTGGATTGCCCTTCTATCATGTCCTACTGTAATGAATAAGGGGCAAAGGCTGTGAATGAATCTCACAAAATGCAACAAAAAATTCACACAAATATCACTCCTCTTGATGGATAATTCACTGCACATGGTTGTCATATGTAGCCCTTTATATAAAGTGTGTAGTAATGTTGTGGGTTTAATCTGCTGCCCCTGCACATACTCTGCTGTGCTGAAGGCCAGGGTAAAGTTTCTTTCTCTCTCATCCGCTCGAAGAGAGGAGAAATCAAAGGCATCAGGGAAGAAGCGATGGACCAGGGCGCAGAAGGCGAGGCCGTCTGCCCAAGACGAGGAGAAGTTGTCGATGGACACAGCCTGTGGACATGGACAAACCCGCAAGGCAGGTTGACTTTCAGGAGCGGCTCTGCTGCTGTGACCATGAGAGAGGTAGTTAACGCCAAGTTTCTGGGCTAAACCTAGTTGCATAACATTGGTTAGGCTATTATTAAATGTGATTGTACTTCAAAAATCAGAAAATGCTGGAATAATACTGGAATATGACCAGTGTGACACTCTGGTTCTTCATTAAAGCATCTACTAAAGGTTCTTGTGGATTCAGAACTTTAGCCGCTAATGACACTGGTTTTGACCAATCCCATGGCTTTAGGGTCTCACCTCATAATTGCGAGTCTTGGCCTGACACCACTGGAGCACCTTTTGCTTGATGGAACCCCCCATGGCTCCTCCAAAACCTAAAGATGACTTCTGCACCTTAAAATTGCGGGCGACCGGCTTCCTAGAAGATAGTTGGTTAAGACGTACATCAACCTGATGGTCAGAGAAGAGGCCCCTGGGCTGTCATTCAGGAGTGCTTTAAATGTACAGGTTTACCGAAGCTGAAGCCCAGGGCCCTCAACTAACTTTGTCTAATAATTTCACCCCCCCCCCACACACACAACTATTACTGTCTCCAAACCTGCAACCCCCACAGTGCTCTGACAATGTGAATGTGCCTCTGCTGACATTAATGACTAAACAAAAACAAAACAAATGAGAGACTGAGACTAAACAAATGCTGAGAGTGTGACTCGTGCATTTAGCTGTGGACTTTCTGGATGCTGTTCCCTGTTATCGCTACACTGTGAAGTTTGGCTCACATGTAACTGGCTGCACACTACGGGACACTGTCCACTTAGAAGAAATCGCACCAATATTGGTCAACTTGGAGATCAATTCAATGCACTCTGGAGTGTGTGTTTGTGATGAATTTTGTTTGGAACTGCAAATGAACTCATCTGAGGTCTAAATGAGTTCCTGTGGGACACAGCCACTTACTCTGCAGTGTCCTTCTGGAACTTGGCCATTATGTCTTTCTTTGTGGAACCTCGCAACGAGCTGCGGGGACGGGACAGGGAGGAGGGAGTGGCCGGCGTCGTGTTCGGCTTCCGTTTCGCTTTTGCTTTTCCCTTCCCATCCTCCTTGGCTTTCTCGGCTCCTGCCTCCTCGCCACGTTCCACGGCGTTCTCTGCCTTCACTTCCCCTTTGGCTTGCTTATCATTCTGTTTCTCCTCCTTTTCATCCTCCATGCCTGTTCTCTGAACATCCTTCGCCTCCTCATCTTTTAGGCTTTGCTTTCTCGGCTCTGCATTCCTCTTGTCGTCTGTTGGTGTTTCTCCCTTCTCTTTCTCTCCCTCCTCTTTCTCTGCTGTCTGTGTGTCATTTTGCTCCTGAAGTTTACCACTCTCCAGCTCCTCCCCCCTTAGACTTCCCTCTTTGTCATAGGCTGTTTCTGATGCCCCCGCCCCTGCGTTCTCCCCATTGGCTGCTCCATCTGGGTCCCTTCTTTCCTCTGATGTCCCTGTTCCATTGTCATTCTTATGCTGGGCTGATGCTCTGTCATACTCTGTCTCTTATAAAGAAAAAAATTAGGAAGGATTCTTAGTTTATGTATCATTTTCATGAGGATATTATCATATTGATATTAATTACTTATCACATTGTTTCTCATTATCATGTCAAAGCATAGACTTTATCGGTAATGCCAATAGTGGATCCTTTCAATCCTAGATTGTAGCTTTAAGTTTTACTGTATTGATATCTCTGCAAGAATTTTGAGAAATAAAACACATTAGGGATCCAGCATTTACTTCAAAAACAGATCTAATGCTGCGCTATCACCAATGTTTATGCTTTACTGCCATTCTGTGCAGTAATCGTCAACCTGTTATTTTGTTGCCTTTCATTTTACATTAAAACGATATCTGTAATAAGAAACGGTAACAAACTGCAACTGGACATGGCTGAGTACATGACTGTCCCCACACCTTATCTGTGTCCTCCTCCATCACAGCCGCTGCTGTGTTGGTGTCAGGTTCTTCCTTCTGTGGCGGGATGTCCCCCATCTCTGACTTTCCTGTTCCAAGGATTTCCTTCTTTTACTGGAACAGGGATTACATCAAATCAAACTCGCCCCTTCACCTACCCAGTCACTCCCTGTCCACTCCTGCCCAAAAAGTTTCGATCATTGCATCAAAGCACAAAATCAGTGTTTTATCAATTAACTTTAAAGCCCCGTTAGCACTCACTGTGCAGTTGTGGCAGCGTGGTCACTTTTCTTGCACACTTCCTGTACTCTGTCCTTCAGCAGGGATCGGTATCCTGATGCCTGTTTTTGATACACCAGGGCTACATTGAGCTCCCTATGGGCTGCCTTCCAGCTCTTATTCTCTCTCTCTGGCCCCTTTATTGGCACTTTATTTGACCTTTATGTGACACGGAGCTCCCAAAATAGAAAGGGCGACAGATACACAGCCAAACCCTCGACAGCTGCATTGGCTGGAAACTGTATGGCCCTGCTGTCCGTACACACATGGCTTCGCCCACCAGTGGCACCCTAACCCCAATCCTACACACGCACCCAGCACACGCGTGTGTGCGCTAAAATTGTCCTGAGCGTTTGCTGGATGTTAAAAGCCTTCTTCGAACCTTTGAGCTCGAAATCCCTGGACCGCCTGCTGGGTCTCACCTGTTGCTCTGTTCACCCGAGGACCTCAGTAGTAAAAGGAACCATTTGTCATATGCCAAAAGCGCCAAATAATGTTTAAAATTTCCAATTCTACTACCTTGTTCTTTACAGGATCAAGGAGATCAAGAGATTGTCATTTTAAACACCTCACAATTTTTTAGGTTGATGTATCCAAGAGAACTGTTTTTTCACAATATATACTATTTACTTTCTGTTTGATCAGAATTACTTTCTGTTTGACCATAAATAAAAAAAAAGCTGCATCTCAATGCAAATGACCATACAGTACATATGCTGTCCTGCTTATAAAACAAATTAAATTTACTAATGCAAATTTACACAGAGAGATGTTAGTTGTTGCACACAGGGCCTGATTGCTCAGTCTACTTGGCATAAAGACACAATGACACGTACTCAGGCTGCTGATTTAGGAGGAAAAAGACCAGACTTCTTACCTTATTTATTTAGTGTTTGTCTTTCCTTCTCCCTCTCCGACTGCCAGTAATATTTCACTATGCCCAGTCTGTTTCCAGGTCTTTGCGTAAACACCTCTGTGTTTTGCAATGCAGTGCTAATGAAGCCCAGTGTCCAGTGTGTCAGTCCCTCTAAAGTGAAGAAATCTCCTTCTCTTGGAGAGTGGTCTCAATGTCCAACAATGTCCACCCGGTGGTCGTCCCTATATATATCCTGTGATTCCACCATCTCCTTCTCCGTTAAACTTTGCATCTTTTCATTCAACACAAAGCAGATGTCCTTAAAAATACACCACTATCTTTCTTCCCCGCCCCACACACTTCTGTCTCTTTATCACCCTCACTCCCCCCATCTCTCTATCCTTCTGTGGCTAAAAATATAACCATGCTTTCTTTACTGTCTCCCATTAGCCTATCTTTGTAAACTTCCTTGGGAATTTTTATGTTTCGGCCAGGAGATTGATCATAAAAAAATTGGCCTGGCAAATATTGGTAACCCTGAAAAAAGTTTAAGTAAATTATCTACATCCACAACCCAGGTTACTTTTGTTCTCCAGATAAACAACCATGTCCATGATATCATCAATCATCCAGGCACTTTTCCAGTACGGCAGGGGGGGCAGGGGTCTACCCCAAGCAGAATATGGCACAAGGCATTAGACATCACAAAATCCAGTTCAAGTACATGGTCTGAAGATTGTTAATATTCTGTGCCCATGTTGCATGTGTTTTCTGATGGTTTTCACGTTTTCTCCAACTGCGGTAAGATGTACAGGTAGGTCGAATAGCATCTCTGAAATAGGTCATTGTGAAATAGACTTGCATTCTCTCCAGGGTGCATCTCTGCCTGGTTCCCTGTGAAGTTTTCTTTCTAGGATACATGATTGAAGAAATGGATGGATAGCATCTGATTTTATTCAGACCAAACATGCTGAATGATTTAGATTTAAGTAAAATACGACTAATCAGGCACCACGTGCGGTTCAGTGCGCTTTTTTTCTCTCACGCCTTGAAACCAAAGAGTCAAAGTAGTCACTATTAAATGTGAGCTGCAGCTGCAGATTTTATAGCTAATGGAGTCTTTAAGCACTTATGTAAGTCGTTCTGGCTAAGGGCTTCTGCCAAGTGCTGTAAATGTAAATATTCAGCAATACAACCAATCAAGCAAGTAATGTAAAAAAAAAGGAAAAACAGAAGAGGGCGCCATATTCACGATAATCAATGCAGGTACGTTTACGTATTAGGAGCAGTACTTACGATATAAGATCTATGCTCATTTCCGTTTATGGTTCTATTTAATAAAAAATATCCCAGTTCTTTTTGGTAAGTATATACCGTTTTTGTTGCGTGTAATTTTTCTTCCCTGTTTTCTCCTTAAATTCGTTCTCAGGCAATATCGAGTATATTTTGAACATAGACTAGAAAGTATAATTTATAGATATTCTTAAGATTCGCATGTAAAAATGTAAGTAGAGCACATAAGTACATGGACTCATTTTCAAGTCGCTTTGGTCCATTCTGGGCTGTGTTTAACTTCTGAAATTTCATTTCAGTTTTTTTAAGCATTTAGAATTTCGTCATATTGTCGTAATAAGCTTTCCAGTCACTTACGGAAATCCAATATGGTTTCATATGGTTTTTATATAGTAACCATGGTTTTTCTATGGTACCTCATGGTAATTGCGATTATTCTGCGTCTACCCATAGTACTAAGCACTTCACGGTAACTGTGGTACTACTGTGGTTTACATATAGCACTCCATGGTAACTAGGGTTTGACTGTAGTGAAACCATGATAAAAACCATAGTCATACACCACGGATTTCATGGTTGTCCATGTGGTAAACCATAAAAAGGAAAAACCATGGTTAGTCAAAGAGCCATAGTAAAGCCACGGTTCATTTTCGTAAGGGGATCCCGCAGAGGAGAAGCAGCGCCACGGCCATGGGCGTAAATCCCGGGGGGGACGGAGGGGACATGTCCCCCCCATCCGAGGATTGTCCCCCCCAAATAACCAT